>OV651824.1:34656002-35070277 GCA_927349885.1 Psylliodes chrysocephalus | reverse complement strand
AGAAAGAAAGAAAGAACCCTTTGACTGAGAATTGGACATACAAGATTGACTCATAAACATTTACTGTCTGCCGAAGCCCAACCTCTTTGTTTGTACTGTAACAGGACTTTAACGGTCAAACATTTATAAGAGGAAGATTGCATTTACTTTAAAACTCAACGGGCTAAGAATGGTTTGAGTGATAGCATTAGTATCCTTAAATGTACTAGTGAATTTGGAAAACTGTTTAATTTTTTAAAAGATGTGAATTTATTTAATCAAATTTAAATTAGTATAAATTATTTTCCTGTACCCTATAGTTTTGTAAATTAGGTTTTTTCTTTTGTCTGTAGTGTATATTTTTGTTAAACCTCTTGTAATATTATAATTGTACCTGTGTCAATGGCCCCTGATGCCGAGACACGTTAATTTCAATAAAAAAAAATTATTAATCTTTTTCTGAAGAGTAATTATTAGATATTCTGTTCTTGTTAACATATTTTGTGATAAGCTTTGATAAGATATAGGGTTAGTTGTATTAACATGAACTATACTATGTTTTATCGATTCAAAATCATTAACTCGTTTAACTCCTTCTTTTAAATCTAAATAATGTAAAAATGTATGTTTGACATATACAGGGTGTTATTGAAATACACGTACATATTAAAACTGGGTATTGCGCAGATCCCCACTGAATGTAGAAAAATATTATTTTTTAAAAATACCCCTTATTAAGGGAGTTATTAATTTTTGAAAATTAATTCTATAACAAACGTACTTCACTGATATGTTGAGGATGACCTATATAAATTAGGTTTATTTACCTATTTTAAACATCAACAGTAATTAATATGCAAGTTTTTGTCAGATGTTAAGAAAACTAGTCTTGTAAGAAATAACCATGTTGCCAAGATTTTCGAATTAATTTCTATTTCCGAAGACTGGTTTTTACTACCCTCGTTATCAAAAAACTAGAATATTTGATAAATGATTGTTTTTAAACTATACATTTTTGAAACTATAGATTATTAAAATTTTAGTTGATTTACGAATCTGGCTAACACGAGCGCGTCATTTCCAAGTTGGTAAAAAGTGTTGTTACGATTACTTTTAAATATTTTTTTACGATGCCACTATTTACGAATATTGAACTAACGGATATAGTGCTGGTTTATGGGGCAGCTGGAGAAAATTCTCGGCAAGCACAAATCCTGTATCTCGAACGGTTTCCAAATCGGAGAATTCCGGACTGTCGTACGTTTATTTCAACTGTTCAGCATCTAAGAGACCATGGAAAATTTGAGAGTGTCAATGCAGATCGAGGGAGAACAAGAACACAAAGAACATTGGCGGCCGAAGAAGAAATATTGGAAGCTGTTGAAAACCGGCCTCAATTAAGTTGTAGAAGACTAGGTCTTGAAATTGGAGTGTCCTCATTTGTTGTGTAGCGGACACTTAAAGAACAAGGTTTACATCCTTATCACATCCAAAAAGTCCAGGCCTTATATCCAGGTGATGAAGAAAAGAGAGTGGAGTTTTGTGAATGGATGATTCAAAAATGTGTTGATATTCCTGATTTTCTAAAAATATTATTGTATACTGACGAGGCTTCATTCACTCGTGATGGCGTGTTCAATATGCACAATACGCATATTTGGAGTGATGAAAATCCTCACGCCATTAGGGAAACTGGGCATCAAAGAAAATTTTCAATAAATGTTTGGGCTGGCATAATAGATCAGTATTTAATCGGGCCTTATGTTCTCCCGAACAGATTAAATGGGCCAGGATATCTCCACTTTTTAGAAGATATTTTGCCAGTACTCCTAGAAGAGATACCGTTACAATTAAGGCAACGGATGTGGTACCTACTAGATGGCGCTCCTCCTCACTTTGATTTAAACGTACGGCAGTTTTTGAACATTAGATTTCCTCAAAAGTGGATAGGCAGAAATGGACCTACTAAGTGGCCTCCGAGATCTCCGGACTTAAATCCATGCGATTTCTTTTTGTGGGGTCACATGAAACAACTGGTTTATAATGAACCTATTAATAGTGTTGAACAATTAACCAATAAAGTTAATGCGGTAGCCGAGGAACTACGACAAAATCCAAGACTAATTTCTAATGTTCAAAGTTCTTTGGAAAGACGATTGCAAGTGTGTGTAAATAATAATGGACGGCATTTTGAACAATTACTGTAATAAACTTTATTTTGAATTAATTGGTTTTGCTACGGCAACAGTGCAATTTCTATGGGTAAGTTCAATTTCGATTTATTTTACTTCTTTAAATATGGAAACTAGTAGGTCGGAAAAGGGGACTCTTCCCCAATATTTAAATTTTAGAATTTGAAGTTAAAATTGGTGCCAATCGTTTTTGGTCATTACATAGAATAGAATAGAATAGAATTTATTCACTACGTTATATACAAACAGTACATTTGTAGCAAGTCACAAATAAATAAAATATGTTCCAAGAACAATAAAAAATAAAGGTTTCTAAATATTGCACAGTTACAAATATTTTACAGTAACAAATAATAATATTACAACTAACATAACTTAAAATATATATGTATTATTTTTATTTTTAAAATTTTTAAAATAGTCTGTATATTCACTGACTGAATAAAAGCACATTTCAAGAAGAAATCGCTTTAATTTTCCTTTAAATTGGGAAAAGTTTAAATATTTTAAATTTGATGGTAAAATATTATATAAGTTAAGGTTCAGTGAATTTTTCTGGGATTTAGATAATCGAAATTTTTGTTTCCTTAGATTCCCAGCTTGTCTGGTATTATAATGGTGAACATCAGACTGCTTTAGTAGATTTGCACTGTTTTTGTGAATTTCAAGAACTGTATTTAAAATAAACAGTGATGGTAATGACATAATTACAAATTTTTTGAAGAGTGGTTGACAGTGCTCACGGTACCCAACATTCGCTAGGATTCTTATGGCTTTCTTTTGCATACGAAATAATTTCATTGCCTCTGATGAATTACCCCAAAGAACAATTCCGTAACCTATCTGGGAATGAAACAATGAAAAATATACCATTTTTAAACATTGAAAATTGGTAATTAAGGCCAAACGCCGAAGCAAAAACAACAAACTAGATAATCTTTTAGCAATCATATCGATATGGCAGGTCCATGATAGATTACTATCAAGTTTTACACCTAACAATTTGACACTGTCAAGTTCCGATGATGAACTACCAGATCCAAAATTAAGGTTTTGAGTTTTTGTATCATTTAGCATAAGTTGATTGGCACAGAACCATTTTTTTGACAATTCAATACTGCACTTAGTAGCATTTAATAAACAAGATTGATCTTTTCCAGTTGAGATAAAGGTCGTATCGTCGGCAAATAGAATAGTTTTGCAAGGGTTCATATATTTAATTAGATCATTGACGTATATAATGAACAGTAGAGGCCCAAGGACAGAACCTTGTGGTACTCCATGTGTGATCATTTTAAACTTAGATGAGGTATTATTAAAATATACAGCCTGCGATCTATTTTTCAGATAAGATGAAATGAGTGACAGGGGTACACCTCTAATTCCATAATAATGTAGTTTTTTCAGCAGAATGTTGTGAGAGACACAGTCAAAGGCCTTCGAGAGATCACATAGCGTAATTGCAGTGTATTCACCTCTTTCTAGGCCCTCAACTATGCCACTAACAACATTAAGAACAGCTTGAATAGTGGAGCGTTCATTACGGAAACCATATTGTGATTCGCAAAAGAAATTATTTTTATTAAAATAATCATTGAGCCTTTGCTTCATAACCTTTTCTACTATTTTACCGAAAACGCTGGTTATAGATATTGGCCTATAGTTATCAGGAACAGAACTATCTCCTTTTTTTAGAAGCGGAATAACTTTTGAGTTTTTAAAAATATCTGGAAATACTCCAGTTGTGAAGATTACGTTTACAAGATTGGTTAGTGGTACCAACATTATTTCAGTTGTTTCCCCATTTTAATATGTACGTGTATTTCAATAACACCCTGTATAAGTTTAGCGTTTCCTAACTGAATAGGAAGCATAAAGTTTTCAATCGGAGTGATCTGTATATCAGAAGATGTACTATGTATTTGGTATACATAAATGACTTGTAGAACTTGTACTTGGAACAACGTCGTTATTAAATGGATTTTATTTTGGTTGGTATCCTGTAACAATTTTTCTAAATTATTTTTCGGTTTTCTAACAATACTTTTATGATATGTACCCTTAACCGTTTTTATTAAAAAACCTTTATCTTCAATAACATTTGCCTTCTTAAATTTTGATAATTTTTTATTTGTTGATTTTGTTTTGACAAAACATGAGTTTTGATTAGAATAGTTATCTGGTTCAGATCTCTTTTCATTTAATTTGTTTATTAAATTTTCTTTTACTTCTTCGTTACGTTATTTAATTTTGTTATACATCTATTTACTAATTTGTTTATGAGCTTGTACATAATTAGAAATCAATGGGTTCTTTAATTATTTCAAATGGCGTGAACTTTGTCACTGAATGTGTACTATTATTATAACAAAATACAGAATTTTTAATTAGTCGATCTAATGTATTTTCTTCTTGTAAACATCTATAATGTTCTAATAGACTTGAATGGAACCGTTCCACTGGGGAATTTGAATTACTATTTTGTTTGCGGTAGTGATATGTAATTGGATATGGTGTGTGTAGTTTACAAAAATCTTCTAAAGCGAAATTTTTTAATTCAGTTCCACTTTCGGTAGTAATTTTTTGTGATAGTCCATGATGTGAAATAAATTTTAGGAGTTTAGCTACGACTGATATCCCTGTTATATTATCTAGGGGATAAGCCTGACAATATTGCGAAAAAGAATCAATTGTAGTCAAATAATAGTGGACAAACGACAAGGAATCATGGAATCTTATCGATTGGTAAAATGGAGACAAGAATATATTGAAAAAATTCGGCAATTTTGTAGTGAAGGACGAAACTTGGTTTGACACTTATGAAATTACAAAAAAAGTTGGTCTGATGGTAGTAAAAAATGCGTAGCTGATGTACCCCCAGCCAGGGATAAAATAATATGTACCTTACATTGTGGAGGAGCATCTGGTTGGGTGGAGGATGCTCTATTATTATCGGCTAAGGATATAAAATGTAGTATAGATTATCATCAAGATATTGATGGAGATTTATTTGAAAAATGGCTAGAATATGATTTTATTTCAAAAATACATAATAACAGTGTTATTGTGTTAGATAAGGCGTCCTATAATTCCAGATTAGTTCGCAAAATCCCAAACAAAAGTTCAATTAAACCTGTGATCCAACAATTTTTAATGGAAAATGATTTATATTTTGAAGATACTTATACTAAAAAGCAGCTACTAGAAGTTTTAGAAGTTGCGACATTTTACCAATGAGTAGACAACATTATAAAAAGTGATGGACCAATATTCCGCGGTTGCCTCCTTATTATTGCATTTTTAACCCCATAGAATTATTATGGGTTCAATTAAAAAAGATATTCGTGATAACAATATTACTCGAAGATCAAGTGAGAATGTTATTAATTTAATAAAATTACTAATGTACATTGGGCGAACGTGATTAAGCATGTTATTGCTATTGAGAATAAATATTTAATAGGGACACAAAGATTCATCATAATAAGTAGTGACAGTGATTTCAGTGAAAATGACAATTAACAGCGATAATCCTTGAATCAGAGTTTTTGTATAAATAATTGTATTTCATTTTATAGCTAAAAAATTAAACGTCTATTTTGGTACTTGTAAAATTATCAAAAATTACTTGCCCCTAGTGCTAATCCTAAAACACTATTTACAGTAACGATGGATATTCCTTTTCTTATAATTTGTCAAGTAATAAATAATGTTAAAAAAACATTCTTGTCCATTTTCATTACACACATTGCTTATGCCGACCCTGCAGGGCCGACTAGAGGGGGGGGGTAGTCAGGACTAATTCCCGGGGCCCAGAGTCAAATAGTCAAATGGGGGCCCGGCAGCGGTATAAGGGGGGCCCGGCAACTGGATTGTTGCTTGGGAAGCATTTTTTTTTTTTTTTAGAAAAACAATTGAAGCAGAGGAGGAAAAGTTTTTGCTTGGGGACTTTTCTTAGAAAATTTAATTCAAGTAGAAGAGGAAAAGTTTGAGCTTTTTTTGTCACAGGGCCCGATCTAGAGAATTGTCCTGGTGCCCGGCCTGGCTCTCGGCGGCCCTGCGACCCTGTCCATAGTGCGATTTGGGAATTCCATTTCTTTTAATTTGCAACGAACTATAGTCAAAAATGATGAGATATGATCAATGGATTTAATGACATCATTCAATTGTCAAGACTATGGTTGTAGTGATATGCCTGACTGCTTGGATTTTATAATACCTGAATCTATTATAAATTCAAGCATTTGATCTTCAAGTGCTATTTCAACAACTTTAGATAAGACAAAAAAAACTAATTATTCTTAAATTTGAGAATGAAGTGTGTGAATTTCATTTTAGAATTGTCATAACCGAGACTTTTTTCCAGCAAAAAGAAAATTTATGAGAAGATATAATAAAATTTATGAGGAAAATAATGTGATCTAGCAGAAGTTTAACAAATGCATCATTTTGATATAAAAGTTTTATTTAATTTTGATAAATAATTTACATTCTTGTTTTTATCAAGTTACTCTCTTAGACAACATAGTTAATGTTGTGACAAATTTTTAAAGCCATGGCAGGAACTGCATATGCAAATATATCAACTGTGATATATACATTGTGTTTGAAGAATTTTCATCCATTTATAGCTCTTCAGTAAATAAAACAAATGAACTTGTACATTCAGGAATGCTAACTTCATTCAACGAATAACAATGATGTCGAGAGCCTTAAGACCATTTTCTTGCATTGTTAGATCGCCGGCAATGTTTAATTAAAACGTGCGTAACATCGTTTCTTGTTGAAGTTTTTTTTAGTATTTTATACCTATGCCTACTAAGTAGACATCTAAAAACAAATTAACAAATATGCGTTTAATTAAAATTAAGAGGAAAATTTATATTACCCACTGAAAGACTTGCGGGGCAACGGTAGTTTAGTAGGTATAAAAATTACAATTATAAAATTACTTCTAAGACTAAACAAAATTAGCATTCATTCATAATTTTAACAACTGCATGTAGATACAAGGGATACATAATCTAAAATGTAAAAAACGTATTTTAATAATAAGACATTAATCATATCTTAAATGGATCGCTTACTACCATGTTTTAGAAATAAATAATATGTAACTCTTAAATTATTAAACATATTTCAAATTTTAAACGAGGTCCTGACATTTTTTTCAAAATATTATCAATTTAAGCAATAATTTAATTTAATTCAATAGAAATTATAAAAATTAATATTAAGAAATATACAGAGTTGTAGTAAGTCATTTCAATAGAAAGTATAAAAATTAATATTTTAAAAATATACAGGGATGTGCTATCGTGAATAAATTTTACAAACCGAGATGGTAAAATTTAACAGTAAGTTATCCAACTGATGAATACACTGTTCGTTAGCTCAAGGGGGGACATCTATATGCTAAGCCATCCATTCTACAAGGTTTGAAACAAAATATATGTGAAATCAACATAGTAAGGTAACCAACTGGCGAATTGGCGCTGTTCGTTATTTCCGCTGGTCATCACCTCTATACTCATCGAAATATTTACCTAAGAGGGTACAACCTGTGTATATCTAGAATAGAATCAAACTAAATAAAAATGTAAACATCAACATAGTAGTTAACTAACTGGCGAATTGACGCTGACCAAGTAAATACTCCTTAATGTTATTATGGAGTTTAAGATAAAACGGTTTAAAATTGCTGAGACAAGTCAAAATATTAAAAGATATTCAGGAATAAATCCTGAACCCAGAGGGATGAAAACGAAAGAGATAAAATTTGGAAAAATACATTTTTTAATTTTTCGCTGCGAGTGGGATTAGAATCAATGACCTTGGAATACCGTCCCATCTATATAACTTGGTTTCCCAAAGGTACCATTTCGGAACGCGCGACCGACGACATACGATAGCAGATGCGACAGCAGAAGCAACGGCAAAGGAGACCAAGAACGGTCTCTTCACGTCTGAACACATACAATTATATGAAACACATTTCGCAAGGCGCGACCAGTGCGAGAGACAGAAGTCGCGCTCTATTTGGACCTTGCTGAGAAACTCATTTGTAACAGCCATCATCTTGTTAAAAGGAGACATACTACTTTGATCTAAACTAAATAATTTTTTGTTACTTGGGATTTTTAGATTAATCTTTGCTATATTAAAATTTATATAGTCAATCAAATCACAATCTTTGTACTTAAGATTAGTTAAAATAGAGTACAAAATATATCACAGCCTGTTGCTTTCTTCTTTGTAAAAGAGATTTAATAAACAAAAAAGGTATCGTAAAACATTTTTTTTACTTTTTCAATATGATCAATATATGTGGCTTCCAAGGGCATCCATATTTGTGAAACATACTCAAGACGGGGTCTTAGTAAGGCATTATATAATCTGATTTTGGTGGTAGCCCTAAAATTTTTTGTATTTTTGATTTAAAAACCCAAAACTTTTATTACTTTTTTAGTTATGTGTTATGTGTTATGTGAAAGACAACTCTCAAATCCTTTACCTCAATCACGAATTAAAAAAAATATATAACGTATGTCGTTATATGTAACAAATATTTTATGTATACGAGTAACAAATTTATCTACTTTTTGATAAATGATTATATGCAGGTAAATAACCAATATTCTATGTATTTATCACTTTTTAAAAAATTTCACACAACTGTGTGATATTTCTGTTTCTTTTCTTCTTCAAATGGCCTCTGTTTTTATAGATATCGTTGAACAATACTTTTTTTATTACTTTTTGAAATTTACATTTGTTAAATAACTAGATTCGCTTCCATATACTGGGCACGTTTATAATAATTTTACAGTTAACTAAGAATGTGGAAGATTTAATATGTATTATCTCATTAAATTTACATTTAGATCCTCCATTATATTATCTTTAATATATTTTAAATTAATGTTTTTAATATAATGGATATACGATTTTTAGTTGGAAAACGTATCTTTATTAAATTATTCTATTATGTCATTAAATAGACATTAACATATTATAATTTCATAATTTATTAAAGGTCTAACAGATTTATTGAGTATCCTTTCATTTTATAAGTACATAATGTTTTTAGTTTAGGATTCAAGTTAAAATAAAGTGATTAACAGGTCTGGTATGGCGGAAATATTTTTAAAAAGTATTTTGGTATACGTTTCTTATAAATTAACGTTGTTACAACTCTAGTTAAATATTGCTCTACAACTTTTAACAAAAACGTCGTACTATTAGTTTCTACACTATTAAAAAGTTGTGTATCAGTTACAAAAATTTAAGTTATTTAATGTGTCGTTTACGTGTGTTTTATAACTTTGTGTGTTACTTGGAGTCTGTCACTACCGATGTTGTCAATCCAATAGAAGGGCCAGGTCCAAAAAGAATTTGGTTGGCTGCCTAATTAGCTAGTGAATCCCCAAGACGGTTACCTTTCGATGTAGCGTGACCTATGATTCATCTTTAGGTGACCAGTTTATTCATGGATATTTCGGTTACGGCTTCGTGAAATTCTAATACTAACCCGGAGTAAATTTGTGGTCTGTTCAGGGTGAGTATAGCTTGTCTGCCATCTATATATATATATATATATATATATATATATATATATATATATATATATATATATATGTTTTTTTTTGTGAAAAAACACTCCAAAAGGGGCGTTTATTGATATTACAATCTGATCAAGAGTTGATCAATGAGTAATTTTGTTATAACCTAACTTAACTAGGGTTGCAATCTTAAAAACTAAAGTTCTACTCGCTAGTATACCTTAGGGTCTGATAACTTAATTACACTAAACTAACGTGTAACACTAAACCGCACAATGCTTTGCTTTGTTATTAACACAATCTCTTGAGTCTTCTTGTCAGGTTCGTGTTGTCAAGAAGCTGGATCGCCTCAATGTTCATATGTTGGTGGAGCCGTTGTTTGTAACTCCTAGCAAATCTGGTGATAGTCTGGTCAACAGTGTCCATCTGAAGGTCTCGATCAAGGTCGCTGTTTCTAATGTGCCAAGGAGCATCGACAATGTTCCTCAATACTTTGTTCTGGAATCTCTGGATTATTAGAATATTACTGTAGCTGGCACAACCCCAGAGCTGAATGCCATAGGGCTAAATTGGTTTGAGAACTTGTTTATATAATAGAATTTTGTTATGTGTAGATAAGCTGGAATGCCTACCAAGTAACCAGTACATTTTCTTGAATTTTATATGTTACTCTTGTCTTTTCTTTTTAACATGGACTTTCCAGCGAAGTCTTGCATCTAATGTAATACTTAGATATTTTGCCGAGTTAGCATAAGGGACCTGAGCATTATTTACGTTAATTGGTATTCTTTGACCATTTTTGTTAGTAAAATTAATATTAACAGATTTGATTTCGTTTAGTTTAATACGCCATCTTTTGGTCCATTTATTTAATTAACTGATGTTTGTAGTTTATTTGCAGCCTCTTCGTGATCTTTGCCTATCGCTAGGATGGCAGTTTCATCTGCAAATGTAGCTATTGTGTCTTGTTCTAATTGGGGTATGTCACAAGTGTATAACAGATACAAAGTGGGTCCCAGGACGCTTCCCTGTGGTACTCCTGCTTTAATTTCTTTTAAATCAGAGTATGCTTAATCTTGTTTTACTCTAAAGAATCTATCTGAAATGTATGAATCCAATTGGATTCATCTGTATACATGAGGATGTTTTTTCCAGTATTATTTTTTCTGATGATTTCTTTTGCTGCTATTAGAACCCCATAAGCTCGGTTTAAACTACTCTGGCAGTATTGCTCACAGCCCAGTTTATATTTGAGTTTAAGGATCTGGAGTATATTCCACATCCTGAGCCTTATTTTGTTTTAGAACCGTCCGTGTATATATGAATCGTACTTGTCACTTCCGGCTTTTCTATTTGTTCTGTTTTAACTTTATATGGCTTATGGAAGATATCTATATCTCGGTGGGATGGAGTCCAGGTTCGCTTGAGCACTGGGAGCGTATCGAGCACCTTCTGCCGAAAGCAACGTCCCGTCTCACCAAGTTCTACATCAGGTTCTATTCTAACAATGCGGAGGCGTGTCATTGTCATCAGAGAAACCTCCCTGATGTAAATATCAAGAAAAGTGAGACTAAGAATGACTTCTATGGCTCTGGATTTTTGTTAATTATATAATCATAAAGTGAATAACCTCCAGCGTTAATATCCTTACTGCCCCGACTGAAGAGACAAGAATTTAAGTTGCAACCTATTTCTGCTCAAATTTCTGATTTAGGCAGTATTCAATCAGATATTCAATCTATTTGCTGGATGGTGACGTGGTTGAGTCAAAGGGAAACTATACAGATGCCAGGATTAACGTTTTCTTTTCTCTTTTGATGGCGTACTCCTTCCTAATTGCAGTTAAATCGGAAATGGAAAGGTGCGCCATTGAATGTGCTTTTTATTGTATTTCCTAGGAATATAAATGGCTGTTTTAGGTTGTTGGTTGCTGATAAAGCTAAAAATAGAACCAGTTAAATTTTTAGGATCTAAAATTTTGGTTTTTGTTATCCCGGGTCCCAAGATGAGTAGTATTGTATGGTGCAGCTCATTAAGTTACTTTGTATGATTGTTACTTCTTTAATTATTGCTGTCCGGTTTTCCGTTGGAAGTTTGTTCGACCATGCCTTACTGCTAAAGTGAAGAAGGGTCGATTTTGTTTTGCTCCTCGGGGTTTTTTCTGCTAGAGGTCATCGGTTGCCATTTTTCTCACTTTACTTGGGGGATTATTCACCGGTGCCTCGCTTTAGTCTCTTTTTCGACCCTTTGCCCTATGGTCAATGAGGTGAACGCATAGCTCACCCTCACTGATTTGACTTTTAGGGTTCTAATGTCTTCGCCTTCGATATCGAAGACAAAAAGATGGTCTTTGGGGTCTTTTTTGGTTTCATGGTGGAATGTGCACCATTTCGTTACATGCAAGTTGGGGCTTTGCCCCTAAAGTCGCCTGAGAAAAACCTTTTTTTCGTCAAGGTTTTCCTTGGAATCGAGATAGTCTTTGATGAGCTTGGGGAGCTTATCCATCTGTACAACAGCAAGTATTGCTTCTTTCCATAGTTTTAAAGTTGGTAACTTGGTTTTTAGCCATTCCAACATCGTCATCTTGCACGTTACTTTGATGATCACACTAGAGTGCGTCCAAGAGCTGAATGTGGGTGGCATGGTTTTGTTACAGGAGGCGGACAAAATTATTTTATGCAGCTCTCTTATTAGTGTCTTTTTGACAAGGATCTTCTTTTTGGTAGTTATCTTACCGTAAGAGTTATCCTTTTCTATTATAGCTATTTTCAGATGGCTCATGGCTGCATCTTTGTAGCTTATCCCAGTCAGAATTTTGAGATCCTGTCTGGGTTTTTTCCATTTTCAGGGCGTTACCTCGAAAGAGGTACCAGATTGCGGCCTTTTAGTTTTACAAAATTGAAAAATCTCTATTACTTTTCAGTGGTCAACGATCTATGTCCAGAAGATAGAGACAATAATAAAATACTCGTCAAACATTTACGAATTGCAAAAAGTCAACAGAAAGAAGCTAAAATTAAAGGGTTTAAATTGATAGTTGAAGGGAAAGAGTTCTCTGCTCATGACTTAGAAGATTATGGTTCAGATAGTTACTATAGCAGTGAAAATGAATCAGATGTAGAGGAAGAACCAGAAGAACTCGAGCAAACGAAAGAGCCTGATCAAAAAACTCAAGCTCATAAAAGAAAAGAAAGAGATACTACATCAAGTGGTGAAACGAATAAAGAAATAGTTAAGAAAAGGAAAAGTGTTGGTCGCTCCCAACGAGTTCTTAGAAATTCTAAACTATATTAAAAGAACCTCGTATGAATGATTTTAATTTATTGTGTCGGCTATTGAAATTAAAGTACTTTTGTGAACTTGTACAGTTCTATTTATAATAAATTTCTGTGTTTAGGACTATATTGCGAATAAGAATACGCTTTACTTATCTTTTCAAATAGCACTATTTGTCTGCACTTGATATTTGTAAATATTTATGCTGTTCTGCTTTTATTATTTTTTATTTGTAAATTCTTTGTCCCTAGTGGGTTAACTGTCTGTATCTTCTTACAATTTTTTTTAAGAACATTAATAGATGTATTAGATAATAATGATCATAGAAAATAATCTAACTTTAGGACATTTGAATGTTTGCTCGTTGGTATCGAGTATAGGTGATATAAGGCAACTTATTTCGAACTATAACTTTGACATACTGGTTCTGACAGAATCCTGGCTTGGGTCCAATATTTCTTCCAACATTGTAGGTGTTGATGGATACTACCTGATTAGAGAGGATAGAGGTGGAGGAGTTGTATTTTATATTAAAAATTGTTTCTGTTCCAAAATCATACAAACAAACAATTATTGAACAATTGTGGGTTAAAATTACTTTTGGTGGAATATCTTTCGCTGTAGGTGGAGTCTACAACCCTCCCAAAAATAATGTTAAGGGGTTTCTGGATAATTTAGAAGAAACATTATCAGAACTAGTTCCTTCTTATGAGTATTTATTTTTAATGGGAGATTTTAATATGGACTTATTGAAAACCGTATCTTCTAGTGTCTTACTTGTAAATAATATTACACAATTATTTAATTTAACACAGATAATTGATAGTCCTACCTGGATCACTCCTACTACCTCAACTCTAATTGATTATATTATTATTCCAGACTTAGAAGACTTCTTAATTTCAAAAGACGTTGTCTCAGTCAAACATATTTCAGATCACGAGTTAATAATGTGCGAATTAGATTTAAAACTTAAATGTAAAACCCCGACATTTAAAGAAATAAGAGATTACAAAAACTTAAATGTAAATGATTTTTATAACGATTTAGAGAACTTACCGTTAAATAATATATTAAATATAACAGATATAAATGAAAAACTTTCATATCTAAACAATTCCTTACTATACTTATTTGATAGACATGCACCGATTAAAAAAATTCGTATAACTAAAAAGTACGCTCCTTGGCTAACAGATAATTTAAAATGTTTAATGAATTTGAGAGACAAAGCTTATAAAGATTGGAAAAAAAACAGGATTGCTTCTAAATTTGATTACTATAAACAACTCAGAAATTACACCACTCTGGCATATAAAACCGAAAAGAAAGCTTACATTCATCACCAATTCAGACTAAATGGTATGAAGGCTGTTTGGACAGATCTAAATAAACTCAATATGTTAATGAATAAAACTAAGCAAATTCCACCCACTTTGAGCGATGTTACTAACCTCAATAACTACTACCTTAATTCATTGCCTAATATAAACCCAGACATACAAAAAATTGAATATTACAAAAATCATATATTACCTGAAAACCCTTTAAAATTGAAAGTGTAACACATTCGGATGTAGCTAAAATCATCAGAAAAATTAAAACTAATGCGATGGGTATTGACCAAATAAATTTAAGAATGATAGAACTTTGTTGTCCACAGATAATTCCATATATTACAGATATTTTAAATACGTGTATTCAGAGCGGTGTTTTTCCTGATATTTGGAAGCAAGCTTTGGTGCTGCCTATTCCAAAAAAGTCAAACCCAACAGAACTAAAAGATTTAAGGCCAGTTAGTATTTTGCCAACTTTTTCAAAAATTCTAGAAAGAATAATAGAAAAACAATTGAGGGAATTTTTAAATCAAAATGAAGTTTTACCTTACCAACAGTCAGGTTTTAGACCTCTACATAGTTGCGAAACGGCCCTGTTAGCTATTACGGATGATATTTTAAGAGCCACTGATGAAAATATGATTACCGTACTTATACTTTTGGATTACTCAAAAGCCTTTGATACATTGAATCATGAAATGTCAATAGCTATTTTACATTATGTTGGACTAGACGACCTTTCCTTAGAATTCTTCAAAAGCTATGTAACTAATCGTTCCCAATGTGTTCAAATACAGAAAAATGTATCTACGCCTCTTAAGTTACCATCTGGAATAGCACAAGGGTCTATATTGGGACCACTACTATATACCGTATATACTTCTAATTTTAGAAAAGTTGTTACTAAAACCTCAATACATTTCTATGCTGATGATATTCAGATTTACTACTCCTTTAGACCCACTGATATTCAAGATGCTATTGAAACTGTAAATCATGATGTCTATAAAATTGTTGAGGAATCTAAAAGTCACTCTTTAAAACTAAATAGAGAAAAAACAAAGTTATTGTGTTTTGGGAGAGGAAGATAGTACTCTGAGCTATTAAGTAGCATAGAAATTGATATTGATGGATACAGTATTACACCATCGGGAGAGGCAAAAAACCTCGGCCTTACTTTTGACACTGTTCTAAGATTTAGAAAACACGTTACCAACTCTATTAAAATAGGATACGCTAATCTGAAAATAATTTACGGCAATCGACATTATCTAGATAAAATAGTAAAGAAAAATCTTTGTGAGGCGTTAGTATTATCTAAACTTAATTTCTGTGATAGCGTATATGGTCCGAATATTGATAACCAGGATACACGAAAAATTCAAGTATTACAAAATTCTTGTGTCAGATTGATTTGTGGGATACGCCGCCGACAACCTATTTCCAATAAATTAAATCAATTATCCTGGTTGAACATGTATAATCGCAGGCAGCATCACTCCTTGTGTCTATTTCATAAAATAATAATAAATAAATGCCCATTATATTTGTTTAACAAAATAATATACCGTCATAACATACATAATCTAAATACAAGACATAGGTTCAGACTTAATATACCCTATCACAGAACCGAAACTTTCAAGCGTTCTTTCAGTCATCAAATAGTCAATGCATTCAATTCCTCACCACATTCACTTAAAACTCTACCAATGAGCACATTTAAGGTCAAAGTTCGTAATTTACTATTTTCTAAGCAATTATTACGTACCTAGGTTCTTTGTGTTTATTGTTATTTGTAGTTAGTAAATGCAATTTAGACTTTTGGATATTTATTTACTTTTATTTGCTTTTTACATTTTTTGTTGTTTTTTTTTTTTTTCAAGGTTAGGTTGAAAAACAGAGGGTGAGCTATGCTTATGTTTAGTACAACTCACTCAGCTGACACCTCGCCTTTTTTTCACAACATTATTAAATATGTATTTTTAGAATATTGTAAATATACTTTAATTTTGTTTTATGATGTGAAAATAAAGATCTTATTATTATTATTATTATTATTATTATTACTTACCAAAATATCCGGCCTGGGAGTTTGTATTGGTACACCCATATTGGTATGGTACCTATTTTTCATTACTTTTCTAACATATTTTTGTATTTTTTTTTAGGATTCCAAATTTTGCTGCCTTCATTTGAAAATTCTAGAAGGATCTCTCTTTTTTTATAACAAACGTCGGCTTGTTCAACCTAAAAATCAGTTCGTACGATGGAAAACTTTTTCCAACACATTACTGTTATTTTTCGCTTGTTATGTTCTAATTTAACAGGTTTCCATCATACGAACTTGCCTCGTTACTTTTAAAAATTCGGCCTAACATGTACGTTACGGATAACGTAAACGTTCAATCATAGGACCAATTGTCAGTTATACTTTGAATATATATATGAATTTGGATTTTTCTCATTTTGCCTTATTTTTCTTACCATTGCTGAACTTATCCTGTTCAACAGGTTATAGGCCCAGCACGCTTCCACTGTACAAATCAAATTACTTATTTTATGATTACGTCACAATTAAATAAATTAGAAAAGAATAATAATAATAATAATAATGTTTATTTACCAGCAATATATACATTCAGATACAATAAAATAAAATAAAATCCAATAGGAAATAAAATGTAAATAAACAAGAAATGTGCCACTGAATCTGCTCACTGTACAAAGTACAATGACAGATTGTGTGTGACAAAAAATACGACAAAATAAAATAAATAAAACTTATAACAATACAATAGTAAAAATTTAAAAATATGAAGCAATTAAAATACAAATTATTAATATAAATAAAAGTTATATAAGTACAATCTTTACACTTTGATAATAAGTAAAATTTATTTCCAATATACCTCGGCATAAGTATCTCATACAACGAACATAACTTCTACATGGACAAAGAACATTTTTAAAATATTCAGATTCTTTAACGTTTATAATATACTTTCTAATTATTTAATTTCTATTTTTTTTTTATTCGATTATATTACGGAAAAAAGTTCGCGGTGTTTTTGTTATAAATTCTTTTACACATCTTTAAATTTTTTTACTGTTTTTATTTCTCGAAGCTCCGTTGGAATGTTATTAAAAATTTTTGGTCCCAAAAACCGATAGCTATTTTGTCCAATTGATTTATTCGTTCGTGGTAGCAAATAATTGTCTCTATTTCTTGTATCATATTGATGCAACGGTGTTTGCAGATCATCTTGATTTTGAAATTGATGGGTGAGTGCTGCTTGACAGAATAACTGTCGTAAGTCAAATATCTGGGTTTCTTGATACACATTTTCAGTAGGATATCTTCTATTTTTGTTTAGCATTATTTTTAAAAAACTTTTTTGAATGATCTCGATTGGCTTTAAGTGCGTTTTAGTGACTCCACCCCAACCAATTATTCCATAGTTGAGATGAGATTCGAAAAGGCTATGATACAAAATTCTCTTATGTGGTAATTCTAGCATTGGTGATATTTGAACTGATCTCCAAATATTTTATGCACATAAAGGATTTCATTTGGATTCCAAGAATAAATATCAATAAACTGATAATATTAGTTTAGTTGTCATAATTATTTTAATTACAAGTTTTAAAATACGCACATGTGCTCATTTTGTACATAAATTACTTTTCTACAGTTTCATATCATCACAATATATTATTTTCTTTTGCTACAGGAATTTTTTAAAATTTTCTTATTTTATTTTATGAATGAGTAAATATCATGAATTGAAAAATTTTAAAATTTCATTTTTCTACGATCACTATCCAAAGTAGGCTTTTTGCGCTTCGAAATACAACCGCAAAGTTGACGTTTTCCGCGAACTGACATTATGTGACAGCTTCGTTGCTGGCCTAATTTAAATTAAATATTTTGTCGATTTTCTTTAAAGGATCGTAAAAAGTATGTATACAAGAGAAATGTCCGTATATGGCCACGCATGTTGCACAAATCAGTATTATCCACAAGTAACTAATCAGGCTGAAAACGATACTATTATTATACCATATTTAATTTATTTTAAATTCATGATTTTTAGTTTAATGGATTTATCCGGATTTTTCAATTTTGTTAGCAAAGGCAAAAAATGCCATCAAATAAACATTATCTTGGTTTGATTTCATAATTCATTAGAACATAAAACAATTTACTTTCTGATGATTTGATTTGATATCGCTGCCAATGTACATAACAACGGATGATGCTCTTATATATAAAAGACATAACACTTACAAATCAGTTATAATAAATTTCTTAACAAAACCATGGATGTACGACAGTATAAAACTTTAATTTTTGGTGAATTTCGTTCCTTTGAAGGTAAGCACATATTTTTAAGGAAATAATAATGACAATTTACAGTGTATAAAGTTGACATGTACAGGGTTATTCATTATAAATTAACCACCCTTTATCATCGTTATTAATGCCTGCAGAAAAAAAAGTTTTGAATAAAAATTGTGTAGTTATCACCGACATTTGTTAAAATGCTATTAGAAATACAGTAGCGTGCAGATTTTATGAGATAAGAAAAAAAAATTTTTTTGATTGGTATATCCTGTATATTATTTAATTTTTGAAATGATCCATTCTGATTTTAAAAATATATAAGCCGTTTGTGAGGTAATAAACGTCAAATAACTTAGTTATACTTACCCAACCCTTATCATCGTTATTATTACCTATAGAAAAAAGTTTTAAATTAACTGAATTTTGTTAACATGCTATCAAAAATACAGTAGCGTGCAATTTCAGGGGATACGAAATATTTTTTTTTTGATTGTTATAACCTGTATATTATTTAATTTTTGGAATGATTCTTTGTAATTTTAAAAATATATCTTACCTCTACCGTATGCCGTTATTGAGGTATTATACGTCTTAGTTAAACCAGTTACTGTATATAAGGATAAGTTAACATTATTAAAGTAAAATATGAAAATGGCAACTATTATGATTTACAAGTGACAATTCATTAATTTTTTTTTTTAAATAAAAACAAAACATTTAATGTAACCGGTCCAAACTTTGTTTATATTGTTTCTTTTGTCATATATATCGTCGCCCATTTTACAAAAGGGCATAACTCATTTTTTGCAACTTTTGAGGAGAGCGATTTTAAGATTTTAAAAATAAGGTGGTCTCAGTTAATTCATCATAGTATGGAAATGCAACTCCCGATTTACTTGATTTTTTGAACAAGTGTTGCTAAAGAATGCAATTTGTATTGCCTTATGCTATTTATGAGTTATTGTGAGCAGTTACCTAGAAAATCAGGTTTTCTTGAGATATGCCCTTTTGAGCCGAGAATTTTCCAAAAAATTCTTGAATTAGGTCCGACGACATGCAATATTAAAACACAATACAAATTGATTTTAATGCATTTTTTGTTAACAAACATGATATTTTTTGATTTTTGTGTTTTGTAACATTATTGAGGAATATAAATGGCTTTAAGAATTTTTTTTTTTTTAAACAAAAAACAAAAAAAGCTCATAAGCTATTACAAAAAAAAAACTTAAACACAAAGATTTATTTATATTATATTGTAAGTACTTAGTCTTTGGTCCCAAGGAAAACTAATTATTCGTGGGGTAGGTGAGTGTAAAAATGCCTGTGGTCCTCCGACCTTATAACATTCTTGTCTCCTTGACATAGAGAGTCTCTATATTTAAGGTTCGGTATCTTGATTGGGCCTGTATTTAATTTAGGAACTGGTTTCTTAAGAGTGTGATTAGACTCTATATTTCTCTTAAGAGAAATGCTGCTGTATGATGAGCAGCTAAGTTTAGTTTTGAACTGAATTGTATTTGGCTTTAGTTTCGTAACTAGCAGCTCAGATACCTTTGTCCAGTCGACGGTGTCACTGGAATTGCCACATTTTCGAATGGTCAGGATTCGTAGATTTTTAGACAGTTCCTTGTAAACTAGAAACTTTTCAGGATTCATCTCTTTTACATTGTAAGGGTGTTTGCGTCTAGCCAGTCTTATTATACTTGTTAATTGTGAGGGTATAAAAATATCTCCCGCTCCTTTAACGGCATATCCGGCATATCCTATGGCAATATGTGCACTATCCCCTTCACTTTGTCCGTGGTGGGGCTCAAAAAAGATGATACGAATCTCATCTAATGTAGTGTTGTTATTTATGCAATAAAGAATCATTGTGGGTAAAATTGTATTTTTGTTTTGACCAGCACAGCCATCGCAATATTAGTGAATAACACTTTTGTTTTCGGATTCAATTTTTTTTATAGAAGTGTAAAACCTCAGATGACCCTCTTTTGCTAATTGCCTCGTGTCATAAATAGCAATCACAGTCTCTAGATGCTATATCATATAGAGTGAAGTTGTAAATTGACAACCTTCTTTTGTAGAATACAGCACTCTCCTTTGATATTGGAAGTGAAAAAACTTGTTGCAAGTCGAAAACAGCACAAGCATACTTTGATTTCGGTTGCTGAGACATTTGTTTACTTTCATCTTTCATTTTGCTAACGATTCATATTCTAGTGATAACTCCTTTTTTTTCTTCATCGCCATTATTATATGACATACAAAGGCTGCATTGATCCTTTTTGGGTCGGTAAAAGGATGGGTTCATACATTTGAATACTTTGCGGTACACAGAATAAGCTACTTTCATTAGAGGTCCAGATCATAGAATATAATAATTTTTATTAACTATTTTACATAAATCTTTTTCTTCTTATTTTTTGGACCTAGATTCCACTTGAAATTAAAATATAATCAAAATAAACAAATTTGAATATAAATATGAATTAAAAAAATATATGCAATAAAATGGTGAAACTTTCATTAAAATATTTATTAAACTTAGGATAAACATTGTCTTCATCCTTTTCCTTGTTATAAATCTTTTTTTCCAATTTTTTATCTATTATATATTTCTTTGTTGTCAAGGTATCTGCATCTGTATCTGTATCTGTATCTGTATCTGTATCTGTATCTGTATCTGTATCTGTATCTGTATCTGTATCTGTATCTGTATCTGTATCTGTATCTGTATCTGTATCTGTATATGTATCTGTATCTGTATCTGTATCTGTATCTGTATCTGTATCTGTATCTGTATCTGTATCTGTATCTGTATCTGTATCTGTATCTGTATCTGTATCTGTATCTGTATCTGTATCTGTATCTGTATCTGTATCTGTATCTGTATCTGTATCTGTATCTGTATCTGTATCTGTATCTGTATCTGTATCTGTATCTGTATCTGTATCTGTATCTGTATCTGTATCTGTATCTGTATCTGTATCTGTATCTGTATCTGTATCTGTATCTGTATCTGTATCTGTATCTGTATCTGTATCTGTATCTGTATCTGTATCTGTATCTGTATCTGTATCTGTATCTGTATCTGTATCTGTATCTGTATCTGTATCTGTATCTGTATCTGTATCTGTATCTGTATCTGTATCTGTATCTGTATCTGTATCTGTATCTGTATCTGTATCTGTATCTGTATCTGTATCTGTATCTGTATCTGTATCTGTATCTGTATCTGTATCTGTATCTGTATCTGTATCTGTATCTGTATCTGTATCTGTATCTGTATCTGTATCTGTATCTGTATCTGTATCTGTATCTGTATCTGTATCTGTATCTGTATCTGTATCTGTATCTGTATCTGTATCTGTATCTGTATCTGTATCTGTATCTGTATCTGTATCTGTATCTGTATCTGTATCTGTATCTGTATCTGTATCTGTATCTGTATCTGTATCTGTATCTGTATCTGTATCTGTATCTGTATCTGTATCTGTATCTGTAATCTGTATCTGTAACGTGTGGAGGGTGGGTTACTCCACGTCACTTAGTCCTCACTAGGCCCTTTGTGTATCCTTCTAAGATGATAGGCACCTCCTAGCTCGTGAGCCAGCCTACAGATTTAATGTAGTTGACAAGGGGCTTCTTTTATATCTTTTAATAAATAAGAGCGTCGAGCAAATGTAGAGGAATATGCTCGATGGTATCATCTTCTTGTTCGCAACCCCTGCAGAATGCGGATTCTGACAGACCGTACTTGACAATGATCAGTCAGAATGCCTGTGATTAGGCGCAGATTCTGACTAGTCATAGTCATTTGTTTGCTGCAGTGTTGTTGTCAAGGTATTAATATGTGATTTTGCGTCTAAAACCATATATTGGGAGTTGCAAAAAAAATTGTTAAATTCAAAATAATCACACAATTGTTTTTATTGATCTTATCAATTTCAATAAGAAATATTTTTGTTGTTGTAGATGACCCATTTTATTGGATGATCGACTTAGCAACATTGCTATACCGAAAAAAATTTCATAAAATATTGTTGGCAATTATAGTTTGTTGTTTTATAAGATTCTTTGTCCTTTTATTACAATCTGTCCATCATTCAATTATATCAGTTGAAGATATTGAATCGAATTTGGTGACAATTTCATCTGCACTAATAGTGAGTATTTTAATCTTACATTTAATATAATGAAAATGAAAATAAAGTTGCCACGTACATAATAATTCGTGTTAGTGAGTGAGAATAAAAAATTAGACGAAAATAACGATATTTACTGGAACCTTCATCTACACTTTCCTTTTTCTAGCCAGGAAGATTCGTCTTCCCTCCATCCGTACATTCTCTCAAGATTTACAGAGAAAACTCCGAGTCTTCTTTCACATATTCGGATCTTTATTACATTATCAGCATTACTTTACATTATCAGCCTTATTTGTTGTCCCGTGCAATTTAAATGCATTCGTAATTTCTCATTCTCACCATATTAAATTACTAACCTTGGATCCGCCTATTAGTCCAGTAACTGAAGACCTGAAAATATGCAAAGCTGTCATTAAGTCGGTTCAGATTTCCTTTGTGGCTCAATTTTTAGGTCTTGACAGTTGCTTTCAAGGACGAAAACTTTTACCAACACTGCTGGGTCGGAAAGGGCTCAAAATGACTCCTAAAGTCCGAAAAAATGGTTTCCCGCTAATATCTGCCAAAATATACAAATTAGACAATTTTTGTTTAGATAAAAACTGATTATCTACAAAAATGGTCCCTACAATTTTTTTCGCAAGACGGCCTTCGAAAAAGCCCGAATTTTTGCACTGAATAGAAATGTTAGTTTCTCGCTGAATTTCTGCTTGAGGGAGTTGGGAATACATTGATTTTCATGTTTTGGACTTTGGAGACCAATTGTAGATGGCGCCAGCGGCATACCTCTGCTCACTAAATTAAGGGGGCCTATGAATGGACATCCGGGCACCAATAGATCTTTCGACAATTATTGGCGGATTCTACGGGATTTTTTCTGTAAAGTAGCGCTTGGGGTATCTCATCTATATTGCCGAATGTTCTGTGTAATTTGCGTTGCAAAATTTAATAGCAAAGTGCAAAAACATTTTTTTTTCATGTGGCAGTCTCAAATCCCGGCGCTTTGCCTAATAGTGGGTTACTAGTTTTAGAGTATGATGAATATTGACCCGAGAAGACTCTTTATATTTTCTGCGTCTTTAGCAAAATTTTCGCCAACTTCTATCGGAACAATATAGGTCCAGGATTTCAGAAAAATAAGAAAGTTTCAGAAAAATTTATTTTATTATGAAAAACATGTTGAAAATACGAAATACATAGCAATGCTTATAATTTATCATACGTTAAACCATTCAATGTCATCAAAATCATACTCTTCATCGTCTTGCTCTTGCTCTATTCCTTCCCCTCCTCCACGCGTCCCTTCCCCCAGTTTTTCCAACCCCTGTGTTGCTGTCTCGACAGCTATTTCATCCTCCTCCTCTTCAGCCCCTTATGGGTCTCGATCCATCTCTAATTCTTCCGGGAAAATACCTTCATTTTTGTTATAATTAAAACACTGTGTCGACTGACACGAACCACAGACAGACGAGCATTTCAGTCCGGCTTTCAAACATGAACAATTCGTCTCGCAGCCTGTCTTGCACTGACAAAAAATCATCTTCATGAGTTTCGGGGAGGCTGGATCCCTTTTACACTTAATTTCATTAATTTTTCCGGTAATTTACACTTTCTTTGTAAAGCAAATCTTCTAGAAGTGCCGCTAAAAGCTCTGTATCTAAAGGACTTTCTATTTTATGTTTGTTTTAACCTAAAAAAAAAGAATAACAGTAGAAATAATTATATGATAGATATAGCAACAAAAGACTTACCTCAACCCCAAATCTTCGATATATATTCCACTTTAACTCATTTGTGTTAAATATAGAAAAGAAAAGTAATCATTGTTTATTATTGTACTACTCGAACCCAGAATCGTGAATTTTCTTTAAATATACGAAAGAAATATATAACAACCGACAATAACGACTCCAAAAACAATAGAGATTGTATACCAACAAAAGCAGATGATTAAGGTGAGCGCGTGACGCGTCGGTACACGTGGTTAGGTTATGATGGAATATCATGGATCTCAGGCGGAGAGCGTAACAATGGGGGAGATAATTCTAACAAACAGTTAAGAACCACTCTCACATACGGGGATCAATTAATAGAAATGAAAAGGTGAGAATATCAGCTTCACTTCGGTCTGGGTATTAATGTTCAAAAAATGAACAGCGGGGAATAAGAAGTATTAAAAAAAAAAGTCCGGTCTTCCCCGGTGTGATCAATTTTCCCGATTTCTGGAAAATGGAGCAACTTTATTAAAAAAAAAATACATTCGAAAAGTAGACACTCTAAGCTTTAAAATGGTGTGAATTGAATAACAATATAATGAAATATGAGTTTTTAATTACTGCTTGTTTCAAAGATTTCTCCGAAAACGTATGAAAAATGCAAATACACAAATTAATTTTATTTTAAAACGCTAGGAAGATACAGGAAAAAAATTTCTGAGATCATTCGAGACATCTCAAGATCCCATTTAAAAAAAAAAAATGGAATAAAAAACTATTAAAAGAAAAAATATGAATGAATTACTATAAAGTGGTCCAAAATAGTGGGAAAACGCAACTTTGACCCCTTTTTCAATATTCTTGACAGGAAATAACGGGCTTCAAGGCATATGGATCGATACCTATGAGTTTTCCCATGGTAATGAACTTTGAATCATCGAAAAATATCAATTTTTGACCGAGTTCTGAAACAATTTGTCCACCTGTTTACAAGCTAATCAGCATTGCTATAGAGATAAAGCAGGGGCTGAACGAGGGGACTTTTGATAGCGGTTATCTCGAAACCTGTCGAATTCCCGACAAAAATGATAGGAACCATTTTTATAGATAATGATAAGATCTTTCTTTTTTATCTAAATAAAAATTCTCTAGTTTGCATATTGTGGAAGATATTGGCGGGAAACCAGTTTTAGGGTCCATTTTGAGCCCTTTCCGACGCAGCAGAGTTGGTAAAAGTTTTCGACCTTGGAAGCGATCGCCGATACCTAAGAGTTGAGCCACAACGGAAATCTGGACCGACTTAATGACAGGTTGGTCCCTTCAGTTACTGGACTATATCCAGTGCCTACATTTTCTACTCATGAATTTAAACTTTTCTGTTTCAGGCGCTGCTGCATTATCTCATATTTGCAAGAACAACAGACCAGGTTAATAGTTTGATGGAGCAAACAAAAAAACTTCGCATTCCCTACAATTTATTAAATGACTCGTTGAAAAAAGAAATTGATAGAATCAACTTTAATTCAAAAAGCCTGTGTTGCTTTTGCACTTGTTTCATCTTGATAGGATCCATAGTTGCCTGGTTAAATGTAAAGAAACATCGAGAAATATCGTTTGTTTTATTGACCCAATTTTTTAAAAATGAACTAGTGTACTATTTGGTCACTTCAGTTTGTGTGTTGCATTCTATATATTTTTTTTATAGAACTGTACTTATTGGTTTCTATTTCCAATGTCATTTAATATTTTTCCAGAAAATATTAAATAGCCAAATAACAAATTTCATAGAAACTGATAATGACGAAGATGGAACTTTAGACTTTATATATGACGTACAATATCAAAGGAAGGTTCAAAAAAAAATTAAATATTTTTTATTGCAAACAGCAAAGGCAAAAGAGTAAGTAAAACGTAATTATGAATAAAAAATTTTGCATCCTACTCATTTTGAAAATATACGGTGTAGTTTAAGAAATCGATATAGACTGAGTTATAGCCATGAAACTATATAATCCTATATTTAAAATTCCACAATGATTACAAAATTTTTCAAACTTTTGATAATATTAAATTCAAATTAGGGTACCATTGGGTACCATTGGAGAGAGAATTAAACGCCCTTTAAAATGATGTACCACTTCTAGAGAGAGAATCGGCATTTGTATGACTTATTCCGGCTCGATGTTCAATCTTGGACTCGTACTCTTGAAGTCGTTCAAACCATCTAGCGATTTGACCCTCTGAGTTCTAAAATTGCATTAACCACTTAAGGGCTGCATGATCGGTCCGGATTAAACATTTACTCCCGTACAGGTATTGGTAAAAGTGTTTCACGCACTTTACAACTGCCAGGAGTTCTCTTCTTGCGACGCAGTAATTTCGTTCAGGTTTCGAGAACACTTTACTAAAATAACCTCGTACTCTTTCTTTCCCTTCCTGAATCTGTGAAAGCACTCCTCCAATTCCCATATTACTAGCATCAGTATCCAGGATAAATTCTCCCTCTGGTAGTGGATAGCCTAGTGGATAGCCTGTTGTTAAATGCTTCTTTATTGTTTCAAAGGCAGTTTGGCAGTCCTCGTCCCAGCAGAATTTTCTCGCTTCTTCTGTAAGTCGTGTTAATGGCTTAGCAATATTTGCAAACTTCCTGATGAATCTTCGATAGTACGTACAAAGCCCAAGAAAACTTCTTATTTGATGTTTATCCTTCGGTTGTGGCCACTCTTTGATAGAAACGACTTTTTCCTTATCTACAGCCACGCCATCCTTGCTGACTGCATGACCCAGGTAATTAAATTTATTTTGGAATAGCTGGCATTTCTTGGAGTTAAGCATCAGTTGGGCAGCTTGAAGTCTTTTAAAAACATCTTCTAAGTTCTTTAGATGTTCATCAAATGTCTTCCCCAAGACTATGATGTTGTCTAAATACACCAGGCATAGTTTCCAAGATAACCCTCTCTATACATTTTCCATAAGTCTTTTAAATGTCGCGAGGGCATTACATAGTCCAAATGGCATGACATTGAATTGCCATAATCCAGATCCGATTCTTTGTCGTCTCCAGTTCACGTTCTTCTTATTCTCGACGTAGCTCGGTCACTTTTAAATCACACAGTCTTTTAACCATTATTGTCCACTATTTATTTACACTATCCCACTGTTGACACCAATGTGATGTTTGTTTATTTTAAACATCAGTTTATTTATTAATAATTTATTTAAACACTTATTTATTTTATAACACTACTATTCTAATTTATATATTTCGAATGTCTTTAAACTGTTCACTATTTCTCTTCACTGTCCATATATAACTGACTGCGTTGTTCCTCCACCAATATTTATATACAAATTTAAAATTATGGTGAGGGTTCCAGAATGCTCCTCGTCTCGTTATATTTGGAATATACTAGAAACATTATCCAGTTCTTTCTCGAATAGTAATCGAAAGCACCTCCGCCATAGTCGTCACATATGTTTGGTCTTAACGGGTTTATGTATGACAATCGGACAAGCTGAGCCTCAAAGGCCAAAAGGGACAGAGAGGTACTTGGAGGATTAGACCCAGCTAGCACAAAAACATCCCATCTACGTTAATAAGCTGCAATTTTAGGCTCTTTAAGCTCGCATGCAACTGTAAATGTAACCCTTATCTCCCTGCAACTACCGAATGTCCGCAACGGCAAGACTTTTATAGCACATCTCACAGAAGTTACAAAGTGAAGTTCGAAAAACATCACACTAGCACTTTTACGGTACTTACCCCGAAAGTTGCTCTGAAACGTTCTATTGATGTTATAATGTGAATTAGATCTACAGCATTATACAGTGTGTCCACGAATGGGCTTAACTATACTTGTGAAAATATTTATTTTAAATTAAAAAAGTAATTCTTCATAATTTCTTGCTTGTTAAATAAATTCGATTCACATTGAGAAATTATGAAAAATAACTTTTTCTCTAATTTAAAATAAATATTTTTACAAGTATAATTAAGTCCATCCATGGACACACATTGTGTAATGTAATACAGAGAGGCTGAAATTGAGGCTATAGTAAAATCTCAATCGAGACATGAAAATTTCAAATAAAACAAAATATTTATATAAATTTATTATTAAAATGTTCTTGAAATCAAGTACCAATAGCACAAAAGTAGAGGTAGGTGTAGGCGTGTTCTTTTATTCAGTGCTATATCCAGCGCTTGCAGCAAACCGTTCGTAAATTAAGAATTAAGATTGTATGTGTCAATCATTCTTTTTTCCAGCGGTGAGTTCACCAATGAGCCAAGGCATCCATCGGCTTTAAAAGCCGATGGATGCCTTGATGGAACAATTATTGAATAAAAGAACACACCTTATATCACAAACACAAGTACACATGTGGGATAGAAGAAGCTACCTAGAAAGCACTGAACGATTGGACAAAATTAGCTAAATAGTATAATAAGGTACCAATATTGCAAAGGTTCACTAAAACCTTAAATGGTGAACGATGAGAAAGCTAGATTGGTGAAAAATAATAAACGAATACAACAATGACTAGGTACATATTATTATATTAGATTACTAGAGGATAGCTAAGTTCGCTGATTTCTTACCTAAGACGCAGAGATATATCTTTTTTAAATCGAGCCTTTTAACTTTTTTTGCATAGATATTTATAAAGTGCTATAATGTAACCTAAATATGACAATTTATTAGAAGAGCATAAATTATATTTTTATATAAAAAGATTTTACTTCTCAATACATTGAATAAAAAAGAAATTGATAACTTGTTTACCTATTATTAATTAAAGGAAATTATATAGAAATTAAAAAATATGCCTTACTTTGTTGTTTTAAATAAAAAAACAACCAATGTTAGTGTATTGAAATTTGTTTGAATTTTACAAATTTTATGCTTGATTTCCAAAGTAGATATATCGATGGCTCAATCAAAAACCGCCACAAGTCAAAAAACAAAGCAATTACATTTTTGGTTCAATGGATGCAAAATATCATTACGGTTTTATTTTATATACCACCACAAACAAAAATATCCTTAAAGATAAATAATTTAAAATGTAGCCACAAACTGTGTCTAAAACTGCCTCAATTCGAGTTATTTTCTTCAAAAACACCCAAATTTTTTACAACTATGCAACAACTCACTTTTATAATCGTAATCATTTTATTTAACAGCAAAATATCGAAGCTTTTAAATAAAATATAAAGAGTATGTCAAAAACAAAATAATGATAATAGAGACTTACAAAATTTCAAAATGAAATTTCTCGAAATAATAGTATTTTAGTTGTGGCAGTATTTGATTGAGCCATCGATATGTAGATTTTATAAAAAACAACTGATATACCTGACATATCATGTACCTATACATTCACTTTTTATAAAACTTCAGGTGTTATATTCTTATTTACACTTCTGTAGTATTTACTTTTGCTTCTAAAATTCCTAGAATGTCGAAGGAAACCTAAAAAATAATATTTTTAAAATGTATTTTTAGTTCGATAAAGTATAATTACCTTTTATAAGTATTTGGTGTAAAATGTTGCCGGACATTCGGTTAAATGTTTATCTTCTGGTTTACAACGATTGATCTGCAATTCTTTGTTTTTATTGTAGTTTTTTTTTATTTGGTGCCATCATGGTGTCATCGGCATCGACTGCTAAAGATACTTAATGAATGAAATAATAAATTTACATCAGGCATTGTAATCTGAAACAAAGACAATGGTTTAGAAAATAGTTATCTATTTTATAGAGGACCCTTACCAAATCTATTCGAATGTATAAATAATAATTATTTATAAAATAAATTCTGGATGTCGAAAAATAAACCATTAAAAAAGACAATTGACAAGAAAAACTGACAAGTGACAATTGACATAAAACTAAACGTTCTGAATTCAGATTTGTAATGTTTACGGTAGGTTAACTAGGTAAATAACAAATAGAAGTTTTGCGAGGTTTTGATTTCCCTCAACAACTTCTCATGAACGTTGCATTTACGTTGTACAGTAATGTTATTACGTTCCCTTAATGCAACATCGCCGAAAGGCTTGGCAACGTTATGTGCTAGCTGGGTATACCAAGGTGTTCTAACTTATGTAGTAATCTTCGTTTCGGCACACGATCAAAAGCTTTCGCAAAATCCAGGTAAATAATGTCTATAGGTTTTTTCCTGTCTAATGAAACTGTCCACTCATTTACACACCAAAGCAAATTGGTCATGGTTGATCGCCTTTTACAAATCCATGTTCCTGTTTGGGAATGATTTCTTCCGCTAAGAGAAACTGAGAAACGTGCTCTGTTATTATGGATTCCATAACTTTACATATTATGGGTGTGAGGCTGATTGGGCGGTAGTTATTAGAGTCTAGTTTGTTTCCTTTCTTGAAAATGGGTGTTACAGAAGCTGTTTTCCAGATAGAGGGTAATGTGTGTGTATTAAAAGACAAAGACATTATAATAGATAAAGGAACTGATATGATATTAGAGCATTGTTTTAAAAATAGAGAAGATATTTGATCTAGACCCAGAGAGGAATTGTTTTTTAATTTTAAAAGGTGACGTTTGACAATTTCAGGAGTAAAATTGAGCCGTTCTAAGGAAGAATGGATTCTTTCGGGTGAGATATCTGGTAACTGATCCTGGGGAGGTTCATTAGTGAAAACTTTTGTGAAGGTATTAGCTAAAAGTTCAGCCGTTTCGAAATTATTTTGGCAGGGACTTCCATCTTCTTTGTTTAGTAAAGGAATGGATACTTTTGATGACAGTGAAGATCTAATATATTTGTATAATTTTTTACAGTTTTGGCTGCATGCTATTGACTCTTCATATTCTTCTCGGGCCTCATTTATAAATTTCTTTAGGTCCTTGGAAAAATTTTTGTGATATTCTAGATCGACAATACTATTTGACCGCTTATATTTACGCCATAATTTACTTTTATGTCTAATCAAGGATATTAGTTCTCCGTTGATCCACGGTTTTAATTTATTTTTATAAAACACCTTCTTTTTAGAGTATTGCATTTTATGAGTAGCAATAAAAATTGCGAACTTATTCCATACTTCTTCCGGATCTCCCGAGTCCCCCAATGTTTCTATCCAGTCGATGGTAGATAAATGACGATTTAAGTTATCGAAATCGATGATTTCATAAGATGAAGTATGATCTTTGTGAGATGGGTTCTCTATGTTAAACTGTATACGACTTATGATAATGATAATGAGTTAATAATTGTTTATCATTTACAAATAACAAATCTAGCGTGAAAGGAATATTGTTGACTCGGAATCGTGTTGGATCTGTTATAAGTTGTTGTAAATTAGAGCTTAGAACAAAGTTCAAAAATTTATTTTTTGAATTTACAACATCACTTGGAGTGAGAGTAACTGGCCACGAAATATCTCGGAAATTGAAATCACCAATAATAATGACATTTTCTAGTGAAGACAGATATTCAAGTTTTTCAATAAGGATTGTATCTTCAGCTAGTTGAGAGTATCCGGGACGATAAATACAGACTAAATGAAGAGTAATAGAGCTAGAATAAATTTTTAAACCTAATAATTCCATATTAGGGACACTAATGTCAAGAGGAGTAACAAAAAATGTTGTGTAATATCTGATGATAAATAAATACAGACACCTCCACCGCGACGGTCTCTTCGATCGCATCTGTATAGAGAATAATTCAAAATATCATACATAGAATCAGAATCATTTAAAGTTAACCATGTTTATGTGATTATTTACTAAAAGGAAGAGATTCAGGGTGAGAGGTTTTCGGTGTGTCACCCTGTATCAATTTTGTGACAGTGTTGTTTAAAAAACAATAACAAAAAAAAAATCCAATTAATTGGGTTTACATATTTTAAGCATGCTTATCATCTTTTGAAACTTAATGGAATAATATTTTTCGATTTTTTTGCATTGTTTTTTGGCACGAGTATTTTGTGACGTCGGGGATTTTGTCTCCGGGGATTTGGTAGCGGGGATTGGGGATGTGGTCGCCGGGGTTTTTGGCTGGCACCCTATTTAAACACTTATTTATTTTTTAACACTACTATTCTAATTTATATATATATTTCGAATATCTTTAAACTGTTCACTATTTCTCTTCACTGTCCATATATAACTGAGTGCGTTGTTCCTCCACCAATATATATATATATATATATATATATATATATATATATATATATATACAAAATTAAAATTATGATGAAGGTTCCAGAATGCTCCTCCGTCAAACTAGAAATATCTTGTTATATTTGGAATATACTAGAAACATTATCCCGTTCTTTCTCGAATAGTAATCGAAAGCACCTCCGCCATAGTCATCACATATGTTTGGTCTTAAGGGGTTTAATTATGATAATCGGACAAGTTGAGCCTCAAAGGCCAAATAATACAAACAGGGACAAAGATAACTTGCCGAATTTACTAGGGTTAAAAAAAATTAAATCCGGTCCACTCTGTATACTAATATAGTTTTTGTCTTTTTCTCCTTTTTAGAACAACGAAATGCATTAGTTCGCTTTATAAATATCGTGGCTTTATAATACTGACAGGCTCAGCTGTGTTACTAGGTATCCATTTGCTACCTGTAATTTCAAGGGTGAGTAATTTTTTAATTATTGATTTATAATTGGCGGCGGATTAAAGAAAAAACACAGTTTATTATCTGGTGATACAAATTTGTACTGGGAAATTTAAGAAGTGATCTTTTAATAGAGAAAGTTATTTACATACTCTGATAAAGATAAGGTTATATGACCAAAACAATAATCGCAGCGAGTTGTCCTTAATCCTTAGACAGAGGTAAACTAAAGGTGGATTCATAAACTACGTTCAGTTCGCGCTCAGTTGCAGTTGGCAAGACATAACCACAAATTCCACAAAATAAAATTATATTTTGGTGTTATTTTTGTTTTAATTATATTGGTAGATGGTGTTGGTTATAAAATAATTATGAATCCGTTATAACTTCTTATCCAAAACATACTTACCGTGTCATTTTGCTCTGTTTATTTTGAACTCGAACTGAGCGTGAACTGAACGTAGTTTATGAATCCACCTTGAAGCATGTAACTACATCTAACGAGGCATTTGTCTTTACAAGCTTACTAGAACATACTATAATAAAAAATAACAAAATCAAAACAACCTAAAAATTCTTAAAATTCCAATTTCATTTATAAATGACCAAACTTAAATTAAGTTTGACATATGACATTAAATAATACGTTACTTGACGTCACTAGAGTAACCACAATACTGTAACCAAGCATGTTGAAGTAAGCTTATAAAGAAATGCCTCATATTAGATACATGAATTATATTTTTTAATGACAAAGATACCTTTTTAAAAAGTTTATTTATACTTAAATGACTAAATGAACATATGATATACAAATACTAGCTAACACCAAGATTTCAATAACCACAATGCTACTCGTTTGAAGTCAGGGTTCCTATTTATAATGTCTTATCTTTATTAGTTTTAAAAATATACATCATTAGTATTTAATTACATCGATTATCAAAGAATGTGGACCACATAACTCATGACATTAGAAAGAGATTGACAAATGACGTTAACAGAATGTCAGCTGTCAATAAATCAATTTTAATCTGGATAATTTGTCGATCACAATATTAATATGTTTTGTTAATTAAAATAAACCTTTTAGAATGATTTTGTAATACCTGTAACGTCCAAATGTTTTTCATTTGTTATTTTATTTTAATTATTTAATGTTTAACATTTTATGACACACCTGATTTAATTAAAATAATTAGTAAATATCCGATACAAAAATGATTACTTTGTGTTATTATTATCAAATAATGTACCTCATTTCTTAATTAACAATAGTTAAGAAAGAGTAGTTTGGTATTACAGTTCATCAAATTTCTAGAGGCTTTCGACGGCTAGACAGAGAAAGCACTACTGACAGGCATCCCGACGGATTTACGCAATGAAAGTACACTCTGCGCATCAAGTATTTCACTATTTCATTCAGACGTAAATGTCAGATGTAAATTTCGCTAAAACATTTCTTTTATTTTCGTTTGTGTTTTTTGCTCATTACAGTTTAATAGAACCTAAGTATGGAGTTTAATAGCAAATTAAGAGGCCGCGTGATTAACAGTCAATCTCGCGAAATAATAGCCAATGTTATAGAGTTTATGAGAAGGGAAGGAAACTTTAATTCACCTTCAATACCATTTAAAAATGTAAATGATCGTGCTGCTGCAGCCACAGGAGTATCTAAAAACACTGTCGTCCGCATTTCTGGAGAGAAAAAAAGAATCGATAACCGTGAGATATCGGAATTTTCATCACCAAGAAAAACCATTAAAAACCAAAAACAGTTAATGATATAGATGAAGCTGCACAAGAATCAAATTTTATTTTTTTATTATTAGATAGCTATTTTTGTTTCTGAGTTGTGTTCATTTACAGGCTCAATTTTTTTCCGTTTCTCCTTTTTGATTTTATATGGGGTTTCAAGTTGTTTTTGACTTATTTCGACGTAAATCACAACACACTTTTTTAATAAAGCAAACAAGTGTTAAGAGGTATATGTACGTGTAAACTACAATTACAAAAAATTGATATGAAACCCATGAAACCACCAACAAAAATGTAAAGCTAGCTTCCGTACTAGAACATGGTGTCATTCGTCGAGATAATTTATCGTTTTGTTTAATAGATCAAGAAATGTTAATATTCCCCTGTTATTTTTTATAAAATTATAAGAGAAATAAATTTTTTTCTAAATAGTATAGTTTATTATTTTGTAGAAAAACAAAATTTCGAAAATTTTAGTAATGTTTCAGAAACAACCGTTATTAATAATAGGTACCATTTTCCTTAATAAGGTAGAAATAAAATATAAACTATTTCCACGATTTACAAAGGCCTACAAAAAAATTATAGGTATTTTCCGCTATCCTATAAAATTTATATTTTCTGACTCAATTTCAAAAGGTTGAAGGAATTCCAAAACACCTTTTATGGCATAATAATTATTTTCAATTCTACATACTATCTTTAGCTGCTTTTAAAAACGTTCTAAGAAAGTCCAATCAGACCAATTCAATCCCTAAACTATTCCACACTTTTAAAATTTAATTACCTAAAAATATTAAAAACTATTTAAAATAACTTGTTTAGCAGACTGTACAATAGCTATCTTAGTCACACGTAGCGCGTTCTCTGTCTGGGCGTCGAACACCTCTAGAAATTTGATGAACTGTATAGAGGTAAAAAATTAAAATGGGTATCACAGCAACCGTTTTTTTTAACAATTATTTTTAGTAAACATCAAATTTTCATTGCAGAGTACAGAATTCGATTTGAACGTTCTGCTAGTTTTATCATCAGTTGTAGTACATCTCACACTTTTTTTTTTAATAGGCGAAGTAGGAAACACACTTATGACAGAGGTGAGCTATTATAAATGTTTATTTATTGTGCAAGTTATTTCTAATTTATATGCGTTAAATATACCTATATCTTCTTGAGGAATTAATATTCAAGCAACTTCATGCCTTAGGTGGTGCAAATCCATTATTAAAACATGTACCATACATGTTCAATAGGTGAAAGATCAGCAGATTCAGCTGGCCAAGGAAGAAAAGGTAACTTGAGTATCACGAAGGTACCTGACAGTGACGGTTGTTGTATGAGATCTAGCATTATCCTGTTGCAAAATTAGTGTTTCCAGCTGATGAAGATATTTTATAGCAACTGCTACTAAAACATTGTGCTTGGAGTCCTGAGCATTCATGTTTCTTCAAAGGAATACTAATGGAGACCTGCTTCCATATGAAATTGCACCCCATACCATAACTCTTCGGGTAACCATTGTGTTACGTTCTAGGCAAAACTGAATTTCCCGACTGTCACCATATCTTCTGTTACCTTCCAACTTCCCTGTAAACGTAGTCCGCTTTCATATCCAATGGTTGCCACAAAATGAACTTACCAAGGCAACTTCTACAGGCAACGCAAAGAGTTTCGACTGTCTAATGAACAGCCCTGGCTCCGGTTTCGCTCTGAGTGGAGAAGGCGTGGTCCTATTAGTACCAAGACTCACAGTATTCGAATATGGGCACCAGACCGATTTAAATGCCAGATAAATATGTTTCCTTGTCCTTACCTAAATCGATCAAATAACAAAAACTACTGTTTTCATTATTGTTAACAGCACTTCTGGCAGAAACAGCTGAGACCGTATCCCAGAATTACCAAGACATTGAAAAGAAGAAAAAGTAGCCTAATTCTCGACCGTCAGAACCAGAATCGAACGGACTTTGACCATAACAGAGTCCACACTTGACTTTTTCAAACGTCACGTCAGTTAAGTCCAGCTGAGACTGTCAAAATATGTGTAACAACAAATAGATATTAAATTAATAGAATTATGAACTAAAAATACTGTATACGAGTTTTATAAGATCCCATAATACTGAAATACATGAGGTTAAACAATAAACCAATCAAAAGTTAAATAAAGGTCCCAATAAAACTATTTAAATTACACCCTTAGGTTAAAGAGACCGAAGATGTAACATTGCACACTGCGCATGTTATCTATTTTATGCCAAAGTAACCCACCAATTGAAAATCATTGTTGCACGACGCCACCCGAATTGCTCCGATTTCCATTCAGCGATCACCTCCACCTGAGTTTAATCACCATTGACAGCTGTTTTTTGATTTATTTGTTGGTATTTTAGCAATTTAAAGTGTTCTAGTTTTTCAAGTTCAAAATGTCACGATGTATCTTGAAAAATTGTATGTACTTATAATACAAGTACTACTGTTATGAATATATTTGTTTTCAGCGGTAAATATTTATTAACGTTTTGACATAAGGCGCCATGATTCTCTGGGCTGAATACTTCAGATCCGCATTAAGGGGTTTCAATAAATATTAAGCATCAGAAATCAGATTTCATATTACTTACATAAATTTACAAAAGGGTAAAATTTTGAACATTTAATTTAAATAAATAGTAAATAGGCATTATTGCTAACGAAATTTTGTATTTAAAAAGTAGTTTTATAAGAATGTTTTCTAAAGGTAGTTTTTAGCCCTTTTTGGTAGATAAATAAGAGGTAAAGAATCATAGTTGCTAGCTAAATTTTATATTTATAAGGTATTTTTATAAGGTATTTTTATAAGAATATTAGATGAAATACAGGATGACCTACTTAAAATTTCAAGGTTCATCTTATTTGCGGTCAAATCGAAAATGACATTGAATTTTCAGTCTTAAAACAAAGTAATCTAGTATAAGCAAAAAAAAAATATTAAAGTTACAGGAGTTAGGTCCGATTCCACCATTGTGTTAAACGGAGATTAAAATGACAGCGTTAATGTAAAAATGTCATTTTAAACTTCGTTTAACACCACGGTGGAATCGACCCTTAGTCACGTTAATAAAATGTTACATTACAAACCTCTAAACAACTCGAACATAATTTTCGTTTACTAAAAAAAATCCAAAATTTAGCAATATTTATTTATTATACAATCGAATGCGATTTCAAAGATAACTGGATCAAAAAATCCGAATCTCTAAATTTTGGAGCTAAATGCTCAGATAAAAGCAAGCGACCGATAGGGGTTACAAAAATAATCGATTTATCGATAATTCTGATATTTTTTAATGAAAATCGATTTATCCGCTGTTTTTAATAAATTATTTTCGTTTTTTTAAGATAATGTATTAATCGATTTTAAAAGAAATACAAAAAAAGTAGATTTATTCAAAATAATCGTTTAATCGGTTTTTTTAATTATTTGATTATTTTCGATTTTTCGAAGATATTATATGAAAATAATCGATTGAATATAATCGGTTATTTTACATAATCGATATTTTTGTTATTTTTTTAAAATTATCGATTTATTGGATAATCAGCTTTTTAATAATCAATTATTTTCGATAATCGAATAATCAATTTCAAAGGAAATATGAAAAAAGGATTATTAGAAAATAATAGATAATTAGTTTTATTTTTTGGAAAATCGATTTATCATAGAATCGGCTTCTTAATTAATTGGTTATTTTCGATTAGGCGATTATTTTGGAATTATTGATTATTTTTGGTATTTCAAAGATAATCGAATTATCGATTTTAAAGGAAATACAATAAAAATAGATAATTGATAATAATCGATTGATTGAAAATAATCGATTATTTAAAATAATCGATCATTCTGTTTTTTTTTAAATCGATTTGTCAGTTAATCGACTTTTTAGTTAATCGATTATTTTTGAAATACAATAAAATAGATTATTGGTAATAATCGATTTATCATAGAATCGGCTTCTTAATTAATTGATTATTTTTGATTAGGCGATTATTTTGGAATTATCGATTATTTTCGGTATTTCAAAGATAATCGAATTAACGATTTTAAAGGAAATACAATAAAAATAGATTATTGATAATAATCGATTGATCGAAAATAATCAATTATTTAAAATAATCGATCATTCTGTTTTTTTTTAAATCGATTTATCAGTTAATCGACTTTTTAATTAATAGATTATTTTTGATTAATCGATTATTTTCGATTTTTCAAAGATTATCGAATAATCTGTTTCCATGGACGAAAAAAATGGTTTATTTGAAAATAATCAATTATTTAAAATAAACGATAATTCTGTTTATATTATATTTTGTAAACACTGATTTATCGGTTAATTGGCTTTTTAATTAATCGATTATTTTTGATTTTTCAAAGATAATCAAGTAGTCGATTTTAAAGGAAATGACAAAAAATATATTGTTTGAAAATAATCGATTGATCGAAAATAATCGATTATTTTCAATGATCGATAATTTATTTCGATAATCACTTATCCCTAGCGACCAAATAACTTTTAATAGATTTAAATTTTAAAATGTTATCTGGTTTCAGACATATGCATTTCTATAGTTTTATGTGACTCATCCTTTATAATAATTAATATTCCTAAAGAAAGAAGCCTTAACATACCTTTTTCTGAGGTTATAATACAAAACAGCATTTTCTCATTTTGACTAATTTTTATTATTATGTAATAGCCGTAAAAAAAATATAATGTTCAACTCATAAGGGTAGATTTACAGTATTAGCCTGCGCACATGCTATTTTTATAATACTCGTAGACAATGAGTAACATTTTTGGCTCTATTAACAATATATTCTATTTCAACATTTTCCTGTAATCTCTTGCAGAAAAGTCCGTAGTAAATAAACGCTAACGAAATATTCTATAAAAGGTCTTCTCTTTACATAAAATCACGTTAATTTTATTTCATAATACAAAATTCGATTAAACACCTTTTAAATAAACCTAATAGTTCATTAAGATGCTAATAAACAAAGTCCGGTCCCTGTCATAGAGTTCGGGTCGCCGCGTGTCGCCGCCCAGTTCCCCCACTCCGTTAACCCTTCTTTAGAAATTGGCAACATTTGCGCAGGTTTAAAACCGGTGTATGTTATATCTCCGGTCTCTTTTATCTAAGGTCATGGCCAAACCCACAGGGAAGAAACAAAATTGTACAAAAAGATATATTCACGTCAGCTTGCCTTAAAACAAACAAACAAAAAGTCGTTTGTTTCTTGACGTCCAGCGATGCAAATGGCTCATAGTACTTTTTTTGTTTGTTTTTAGTTTCGTTTATTACGAGTTGGGTGAGACTTCTTTAAAGTCGGTAGGGTCCAGTCGGGTAAATCCGAAGATCTGGAACCTGGTTCTTTCCAGAGCGGAGCCGGTACATAAAATATGCTCTGCAGACTCGTCCTCCACGCTGCAGAATCGACAGTCCGATGTTTGTTGCAGACCTATCCTTCTTATGTGGTTGCCCAGACTGCATTGTCCTGTCATCAGTTCAGTGAAAATGCGTAGATCTTTCGTATTCCATTCTCGGATCTGAGCAGAGGCGTTCATAGAAGGGTTGGTTATAAACGCCTTCGAATGGGTTAGCCCTGGGGTATCTCTTCAATTCGTGAGTGTTGCACCATCCGTCCATTTTGAGATAATTCCTTTGGCAGTTCTTTTTGCAATGCCCAGGAATTGTTCTGGTTCTATGAACACAGATTCGGTTCCTCTTTTAGCAAGTGCGTCGGCTTTTTCGTTGCCCTCCACACCACTGTGTCCCGGAACCCAGATTAATGTAACTTTGTTCCAGGCACCGAGGCACTCTAGGGTATTTATACAGTTCCAAACCAGCTTTGAGTAAACTCGATTGGAGCTCAGGGCTTTAAGGACTGCCTGGCTATCTGAAAAGATCTTTATAGTCTTGTTTGCGGGGAGAAAATTAATCAACTTTAGGGTTCTACGCCTAGAGTCTAGGGTCAAAATTTTCAACGTATAATATACGTCGTATTTTATTATTATAAGAAAAAGAAAGGTAGGGGGGACTCCATAAAAATTGTTACTGAAAATTGGTCTCCGAATATTTTAAGGTTATAAAGCGCTGAACTAGAGGTAGAAAATCGAAGCCAAAAGACTTGAAATGGTCGTAGAGAGAAACGCTGACCTGTAGTAGCAAACCATTCCTGTACCACTGACCTAGAGGTATGGAATCGGTTTTCAAGGGCATTTACACCTTTACAAAGATGTTCTTCACGGTCTGTAGTTCTTCGGACAGCACCATAACTCTACGACATTGTAGCCTTCGCTCTGTGGTCGAGTTTTATTGCCAATATCCCGAAACTCAATTTCCACTTTAAGGATTATTTGTTCCTGATTTTTGATTCCATCTAGTTTTTAAACTGGGTACTACAAGTGAGATCTGATTTTGCTTACTAAGTGCAGATGGCATTACTTTTTTTGTGTGAATGTAACGCATTTGCAGATTTCCCTAGAGACTGAAAACGAGAATGTCTATTTCTTGCTGATGAGCCGTAATAAGGACGAAACCGGTTTAAGAATGACTTTCTGCTTAGTAAGCAAATGTTTACGAATAAAATATCTTACTTTAAATTAGATCATAATATAAATATAACAAAATGTTTTAGGGAGAAAATATCTATTTAAATCTTACACAATGTAATTGGTATAATTGGAATACATCTAATCGAAAATTATATATAAGTTTGTTATTGTTTACACAAACTCCACAATGTTACATAATCTTCGGATTTTCCGATGTAAATCGAAGATTTATGCTACAAGTAAGATACTAAAAGTTAATATGTTGTATGTTTAAAAGATTTTGTTACTAGTTATGAAATACGGAAAGGCCTTAAAAAATCGTAAAAAATAAAAAAAACTCAACATAAGCCTTCATAGCTCAGGTAGTTAAGGAATTATACAGGGTGATTTTTTGAAAAGGATCCACCCTCGATAACTTCGTTCTCGTCTTGATTCAGGTAAAATCCAAAAACAGGTAAATTTTTATCCTTAGGGGGACACATTTTTAGATCACAACTGATTTTGTCGGATCAACCCCATGGCCCCACCAGCCCCCACCTCAAAAACCTTCAATAGCAAGGGAGGCCGAGTGACCCCTCGTTGGAAAGGTTTTTGCATTTACCATACGACCATGTAAGAATTATTTCGTTTTGTACAGGGTGGTTCAAGAAAAAAGACAAATTGCAATAAATAGATTTACATTTCGCTTTAATTGGTTAATTTTTTAATTGTTTACAAAACGAGAAGAAACGGATTAGAGTGAAAGGAAGCAAAATCACAACAAGAGCTCAAAATGATCACCGTTATTCTTCATGCAGTAGTAAAGGCGGTTTTCAAATTCCTCTCTCACCCGTTGAAAGGTTTCTCTAGGGATTCTTCTGCATGCGTCAGTTATTCGTTGTCGCAACTCCACTAAATTTGCTGGTTGAGTTTTGAAGACAAGAGATTTTAGGTGCCCCCAGAGGAAAAAATCTGGTCCTGTCAAATCTGGTGACCGTGGAGGCCATTCTATTGCTCCTCGCCTGCCAATCCAATGATGCGGAAATCTCTGATTCAGCCAGTTCCGAACATTCACAGCGAAGTGAGGTGGGGCTCCATCTTGCTGAAAAAAAAGCTCATTTTCAAGATTTCAATCAAGATTTCAATCAAGTACAAGATTTCCATCTTGATTCCGCTGATTTTCAACTTCAACCGTTATCAAGGGATCTATGATATCCTCCAGCAGCTCTAAATATACCTCGCCAGTCAAAGTCTCATTATTGAAAATCGGACCGACTGCCACATCGCCTAGTATTCCTGCCCATACATTTAATTTCTGAGCAGCCTGAGTATGCCCCTCTCTAAAAATGTGAGGATTCTCATCACTCCAATATCGGACATTTTGTTTATTGACTGCGCCATGCAGATAAAAACTACATTCGTCACTAAAGCAAATGTTTTTTATGAGGTTTGGATTTGCGTTTATCATTTCCGTCATAATTTCGCAAAACTGTAATCTCTTATCAGGATCATCATTCACAAGCTCCTGAAGTATCTTCATTTTATAGGGATGGAATTTAAAAAGTTTTGTCACTTTGCGTACCGATGAATACGAAATTCCAGTGGTCGTAGCAATCTGACGCAAAGAACTGGTTGGATCGAAAGTAAAGTTCCCCACCACTTTAATCTGAACTATTTCATTAACTATTCTGTTACCTTCTCTCTTCATATTTTTCACCGATCCTGTTGCTTGAAACTTCCGCACAAGTTGCGTGACATATTTGTGCTCTATTCGCTTATCTGGATGTCTCGCATTAAATACTCTGGCAGTGGCGCGGGCACAATTCTGCTCCTCACCATAAATGAAAATAACTTCTACCCGCTCGGCAATAGTGTAAACCACTTTACAGGGAATAAATCAATTGACATACCAACTGACTGCAAACTACTTGGATTAAATCTAATCCGTCAAAACGGCTTGTAAAGATGCGCAAAAAATTGCAGATAAAAATTCATACAAAAAGCGATAGCGCGATATCACTCATCAACCGTCTTCAAAAATTGAAGCAAAAAATTTAAGTGAATTTACGACAGGAGATAAATTGTTGAATGAGGAAGGATTCCTATTATTCTCAACGGTGGTAATTTTAAGAATCTATTATGATGTATGTAATTTAAGTCTATTTATTGCAATTTGTCTTTTTTCTTGAACCACCCTGTACAAAACGTTAATAATTCTTACATGGTTGTATGGTAAATGCAAAAACCTTTCCGACGAGGGGTCACTAGGCCCCCCTTGCTATTGAAGGTTTTTGAGGTGGGGGCTGGTGGGGCCATGGGGTTGATCCGACAAAATCAGTTGTGATCTAAAAATATGTCCCCCTAAGGATAAAAGTTTACCTGTTTTTGGATTTTACCTGAATCAAGACGAGAACGAAGTTATTGAGGGTGGATCCCTTTCAAAAAATCACCCTGTATATGTATTTAACGATCAGTGTTTAAGTTACACTAAAAGCAATTTTGTTTTTATATATTTATATTGGAAAAAATATGAACTGTTTATTTATCATAATATAACTCTTAAAAATTAGGCAATCCGTTAATCTTTCCGCTATTTATTTTGTACTATTTTGACAGTTACGATTTGTCATTTTTGACCATCTTGCATAATCCAATTGTTAATTTTTCTATTTTATTTCAGGTATTCAAAATATTTAACTGTTTCATAACATGTGCTGCTTCACTGAAAAATAAATAAGAAAATTATTGTTTTCGAAGAATATTTCGTTACACTTTCTTACATTTATTAATCTACGACCACTATGGAAAGCAAACCAAAACACCTACAGGCACACTAAATATCCCATTATGTTTACTAAATAAATAGCACAGTAAAGAAAACGCACGGCAATCAAAAAACACGGCAACAAAATTTGTGCGTAACCTACGAGTTAAAAACAATATTTATCCGTGTAAATGGTAGTAAGTAAAGTATAATACGTAATGCGTGTTGTAAAATTGTTATGCAAACATAGAATTATTAATTTTATAAGTTTTAAAATAAGTAACACAAAGATTGGAATTTATGCCTTCTATTAAATTAAAAAATAAAGAACTTTACAAAAATAATTTAATTTGCCTTAACCCTTAATTATACCTATACCCATTTACACATCCTAGAGCATTCTTTACTGAGGTAATGGAGAAACTTTACTATTTTAATTTAAATTAAACAAAATTCCAATATGGGTACATATTTAGTTTTTATCATTGGTGGATCTATTGAATGACCTTTAAAGAATATTTAGAAATAAAATCATTTGTACAGTGAAAACCCAGTTAAATTTCATAAAAGCACAGTATTTAAAAATCAGTATCATAAAAATATAAATTGAATTTTAATATTTAATCTCTATTTTTTGGTACGCCACTGCGCTCTGGCTCCTCGCCTTTCTGTCGGTTTACAATGCTGATTGAGCACCAGAGTGACCAGACGTTTCCGCAAATGCCTTTAGTTAAAAAGAGAGGATCACAGAACCGTGAGACCAAGTGAAACAAACATCGTGACTGCTTAAAACCACGCTGTTTTGTGCATCGCACATAATCAAAGTGTGACGTCACAAAGTAGGGCGGGGCATACTAATCTTTCCCATCAATGATACAGAATAAAAAGGACGGTACTAAAAGTGTCTGCACTTTTGCTTTATACTTTTACATCATATTATGTCAAATTCGAGCTAGTGGAGCTGTCAGTTTGGGTGAGCATGAATGCCATTTTTTAAAATAGCGGGATTTAAATGATATACAAATATTTTCATTACGTGAATCTCAAATATATAATTATTAATTTCAAATTAATTAAAATACGATTGAAAGCGCGTCAAAAAATGGGCTCTTAAGGAAATGAATTTGAAGTTATAGAAATATTACCAATCTGTAAATGTTAAATGATAAGCAGTGGCAGACTGATATAGCGGTGAGGAATTTACTTAAATGATATCGTTTGCATCTACAAAAAAATGAAAGCTAAACTTATATTACAGTTGGTTTTAAAAACGAAAAATAAATTTGCAGAGGCCTAAATTATTTTAAGAAACTAAATAGTTGTGTCTATGTTAGGTATGTTGGGAGTAGTAAGTGTGATATAAGCCCCTAAAAAATAATATCTGATCTCCAGAAGCAAGTTAGCTTGTGTGGAACTAAGGAATTATACCACCTTCACTATTCGCATTGAGGACAATTAAAAACAAGTTAACAAATTAATTAATAAAATTTAAAAATTTTACAAATAGAGGATGACTGTGGAAAATATATTGAAATTTAAATTTAGAATACAATAGTTAATATGAAAAAGGTTATACATTCATTTTTATTATTTGACCAACTGTTTCCATGTGACAGTGGTGACAAGCTACACTTAAAGACGTTGACAGGTATCAAGAGAGGAGGTGCGTTCACCTTAGTGTGAAACAAGTTACTCCAAGTGTGATTCGAGTGATTGGATGTGGTTAAAAGAAAATAAAAAATTTTTGGTACTGAATTTAAAGAAACTTTTTTAAAATTTGATTTATTTATTAATTAAATTTTAATTCAAATAAATGTTTAATATAAATTGATCTTTTAATGTCAAGGCAAAACAAAAATATCACTCACTTGATTCTGCTGTGCCAGCCCGGGCTCTGCAGACCTTTTTTCAGAGAACCAAAGATGGCACCACTGAACCCGCGGTCCCTAGAGGTGAATCTTATGTTTAATCTTAAAAATTCCAAGTCACTCAACAAACATACTCATGGTTGGAGTGAGACAAAAAAAGGAACAAAAATCATACAAGTACCATGGTTTCAGAGGTAGGCTCTCTTGGGTGAAATCGAGTTTAGGAGGAGATGGCTCTCAAAGGCTTATATTGAGCGACTCGGACTTACATCATAGAGGATTAACTGAGTTGTCTATGGAGTAGTATGACATTTCTGTTAAGGTTCACTTGAGTATTGGGACAGAGAATATTGTTGTCTCGTTCAAGGGTAATTTCAACATCTTCATGGAAATCTAATAAGTTGAAATTTTTTGTGTTCAAGTTGACTTATAATTTGGAGTTTTTTGTTAAGCTAAAATTATGTTGATTGAACCTCAAGTGATGTCCAAATGCAGATGTGTCCGGCCTCTTGATGTGTGTCGCCTATCCGGACTTCGAAAGATCTGCTAGGTCTGCTAATATAACTGGCAACAACAAATTGATCGTATCGAAAGCTGATAAAGGCAATTGTTTAGTAATTCTTAATCAAGTTGACTACTTAAATAAAGTAAATAACTTTTTGACAGAAAATAACTCTAAAATTTTGGCTAATAACCCTTTCAACACTTTCGTGAGAAGAACTAAAGCCTTACTTAAGTTAAACAAAGTTTTTTTAGCAGAATTTCAAGACGGACATACCCATTAGGCCAGTTGTAAGTTTCTTTAACACTCAAGTTGCAAAAATCACCACTTTTATTTGCTACTTAATTCATGATCTCACACAATTCAAACCAGCCAACTCGGTAAGTATTAGTTTAGAATTTTGTAATAAAATCAAAAATTTCAACATCCCTGACAACTGCACCATGGTTTCTTCTTTCAATGTTAGCAACCTGTACACCTCGGTCCCAAGGTTTGAGACCATGCCTTTGGTTTGGGAGGTCTTGAGAAGTTCAAACATTTCTGCCAATAACACAATCATCATTTTACAATTTTTAAACCTGTGCTTATCACAAAATTTCTTTACTTTTAACAACATCACCTGTATTGTAGAGGGTGGAAAGTAAGTGAACTGTATATTTAAAGTTGATGGAGGTTACTTCTTCGAAAAGTTCCCACCCTAACCAATACAAGAGAGTAAAATTGTTTGTATAGAACTCACCACTTTCACACGAATAAAAGTCATATACAAACTAAATGGTTTATTTAAATAAACAGAGAAGTCAGAAGGACTTCTCACAATATAACTATAATAAAAATGTATTGTCTTAGACGTGGCAACACTGCACGTTTGCTCGACTTTTCCTTAAAATTAAATACAAGAAAAATAGTCAAAAAAACTTACATATTATGTCACTTTCAGCACTGATTTTATTAGCATTAGTTAAAAAGAGAATCAAAATAAATAGGGGTTGGTAAAATAGACATTTTCGTCGTTTTCACCGCTAGCGCACAAAACAACACCAATCATATTTGAGTAGTGGGGTACTACTGCCGCGAGTACTGGGTTCGAGAGAAACTGGTCGGGAATCGGGAACCGCTCCGTGGTGACGCAGAGAAATACGTGGTATTCTGAAACCCAATCAGAGAGATATGGAAATATTTTATAATTGTACAGGGTAGAGTTAAAATTAAGTCGCGCAGGTGGATTTTAATTTTCAAAATCCAACATCATTAGCTAAGAGCATCTCAAAAATTTTTGCTAACAACGTAGATAACATTAAAGTCTCTTTCAAATCAATTAATAAATTAGACTCTTATTAAGTCAACCAAAGACAAAACAAATTTGTTAGACAAGAGTGGAGTTATATTGGTAGAACTTGCAGATCTTTGGGAGTCCGAATAGGCGAACACATCAAGAGGCCGGACACATCTGCATTTGGACATCACTTGAGGTTCAATCAACATAATTTGAGCCCAACAAATAACTTTAAATTATTAGTCAACTTGAACACAAAAAAAAATCAACATAAGATTTTCATGAAGATGTTGAAATTACCCTTGAAAGAGACAACAATATTCTCTGTCTCAACACTCAAGTGAACCTTAACAGAAATTTCATACCACTCCATAGACAATTCAGTTGACCCTCTATGATGATAGAGCCGCTCAAATAAGCCTTTGAGAGCCATCCCCTCCTAAACTCGATTTCACCCAAGAGAGCCTACCTCTGGAACTATGGTACTTGTATGATTTTCGTTCACTCCAACCATGAGTACGCTTGTTGAGTGATTTGGAATTTTTAAGATTATACATCAGATTCACCTCTAGGGACCGCGGGTTCAATTGTGCCATATTGGATTCTCTGAAAAAAGTTCTTTAGAGCCCTGGCTGGCACAGAAAAATCACGTGAGTGATAATTTTGTTTTGCCTTGACATTTAAAAATCAATTCATATTAAACATTTATTTAAATTAAAATTTAAATAACAAATTTTCTTTAAATTTAGTACCAACAAATTTTTATTGTCTTTTAACCACCTCCAATCACTCGAATCACACTTGGAGTAACTTGTTCCATACTGAGGTGAACGCACGTTCTCTCTTGACATTTGACCTGTCAACGTCTTTAAGTGTCGCTTGTCACCACTGTCACATGGAAACAGTTGGTTAAATAATGAAAATGAATGTATAAATCAATTTAAATTTTAAAATATTAATAGTAAATAATAATGATTTAGCAAGTTGTGAATCTCCAGAAATATTTATATTTTGGAGTAAGGATGACAAAGAACTTTGGATATGCTTGTTTGTGGACAGTAGGTAGACTTTTTTACAATTATAATGTAAATAGGGGAAAAAACCTTCAGTTTTTTTTGGTCTTTTGCCTTTAACCTTTTTCATATTAACTATTGTATTCTAAATTTAAATTTCAATATATTTTTCCCAGTCATCCTCTATTTGTAATTTTTTTTTAAATTAATTTGTTAACTTGTTTTTAATTGTACTCAAAGCGAATAGTGAAGGTGGTATAATTCTTTAGTTCCACACAAGCTAACTTGCTTCTGGAGATCAAATATAATTTTTTAAGGGCTTATCCCACACTCACTATTCCCAACACTGGGTTATGTCACTCTGTTTTCTTTTAATTGTTAATTTGTTCAAAATTATCTTTTATATATATATATATATATATATATATATATATATATATATATATATATATATATATATATATATATATATATATATATATATATATATATATATATATATATATATATTTGTAAACGGTACAGTGTCGCCTCCAAAATATATAATAAAGAAACGTTATCACCTCATATATACCGTTTTTACCTCCGATTTCGGAGGCGTCAACGTTTTGCCGAATTTTCATCGGTTCTAGCCTCAGACGACCTCTAAACTCCCAAAAACGAAAGTTTTGTCGGAGGTGATATTGTAGCCTTTATATCACCAAAAAATCTTTTTAGTTCCTATGTATACCGCTAGCGCTAGTGTTGCAAAGAAAGTATACGACTAGTACGTTGTCCCTTCCGACTATATAAATCTTATTTTTGTATCACCTACGTTACTTTCCCGCCTCCGCTAAATGACAACCTCGCAGAAGAGGTCATAAGGATGTTTTCGCATATTTGGATCATTTCATATTTGCAGCTTTCGAAATAAAGATGTACCAGTAGTAGTGTATGAGTGTTAATTTGATAATGCCGTCAAGGACTGAGGTGCTTCTAAAACTGTGCGGTAAACACCAAAAAGATTTTAAATACAATGAGTTTAAACATTGGGTATGTGAAAATACAGTGTGTACCATTGGAAACTCCATCGATTGATTATTGAAAAACTATAAAAAAGAAAATAAAAAAATTTGGGAGTATACCAATCTCAATGGAGACATTAGAATTTTTTCAAGAACATGTCACTCTACCGGTTGTAGATATCAACTTGTTTATTTTAAATAGAACTTATACAAGGTGTTCCATTAAGAATGGGACATAGAACAACTGAAGATTCACTAATTAAAAAAACGACGACTGAACGAAACATGGTTAGGTAAAATGTTACTCGTCTCCAAGTTGGAAATTCGCAAAAAAATTAATGAAATTTTTTTATTACTTAGTATAATTTTACTAAATTCGGTAAACGTTTTTGATGGTATAAAATATACATATCAGCAAAAAAATAAGTTAAATAAACTTTGCCAGTGGCAAACGGCATGTGTAAATAACACCTTCATTATCTGTAAATTTAATGCCAATGTCCTCAAACTTATTTGGTCTATAATTTTAAATTTTTTCTTAAATAAATTATTTACTCTTGATATTTCAAAATTTTAGAAATTGAAAATAAATTAAAATAAAGAACATCCATCTTTGTGCTAATATCTCGAAAACTTAATAAGCTTTCAACAAGAGTACGTAATTAAGGTGAAAAATATAAAAAAAACTAAAATTATAGTCCAAATAAATTATTGAACCGTGGCGTAAAATTTAAAAGAAATAAGGGTGTTACTTAACCATGCCATACGCAACTGGCAAAGTTTAGTTAACTGATTTTTTTGCTGATAGGTGTATCTAATAAAACCAAAAACGTTTGTTGAATTTAGTAAAATTATACTAAGTAATAAAAAAATTAAAACCATTAATTTTTGAATTTTCAACTTTAACATCCTGTATTTCGGAGTCGAGTAACATTTTACCTAAACATGTTTCGTCTTATTTTTAGTCAGAAAATCTTCAGTTGTTCTTGTCTCATTCTTAATTGCCAGTATATCTATTTTTACATTTAACCAAACGTATTTTGTACGATATTGTTTGATTTTTCCAATTTTTTGTCAGCTTCAGTAAAGGCTACTGAATGACTGAATAGTTTCCTTTGTTAATTTACTATCTGGTTTTAGAACAAACTAACAAAAGTTAAAATAGAAATAAGTCATCGGATTTAGTGCATCAAAGATCATTCTTTATTTTAGCTAACTTTCTCAAACCACAATAATTATTAAAAGTGAATAACAGTTTTCGTTATTAGAGAGAAATTTTTTTATGCGATACCTGGAAATATTTTTTATTAATTTTTAGTAGTTTTCTTAATTTAATTTTCTTGATTTTTCTTAATTTTTCTTAATTTTTCTTAATTTTTCTTAATTTTTCTTAATTTTTCTTAATTTTTCTTAATTTTTCTTAATTTTTCTTAATTTTTCTTAATTTTTCTTAATTTTTCTTAATTTTTCTTAATTTTTCTTAATTTTTCTTAATTTTTCTTAATTTTTCTTAATTTTTCTTAATTTTTCTTAATTTTTCTTGATTTTTCATAAATTTTCTTAATTTTTCTTTGTTTATTTATTTATATTTACATTTCCATAAGACAGTTTTAATTGTATTGGAATATAGTCATAAAAATAGACTATATGTAAAAGCTACCTATAGCTGAATGATAAAATAATAAAAAAAAATTATTAAAGACATAAATTAAAGATACTGTCATCATAATGCAAAAAATTCATCGAGTTTATAAAAAGCGTTAGTTACCAGGAATTCTTTAAGATGACTTTTAAATTACTTTATACTTCTACATGTTTTTATGACTTGAGGTAATTTGTTATAAATTCTTGGACCCATATAATTTGACGAACAATAGGTTACTTTCCCCCTGGCTAGTGGTAAATGAGAAGATGGTTTTGGCTCGTTGGATAACTGTGATATTCATTATTGTAGATAAATTTCTTTAAATTTTTACGAACGAAGACACACAGTTCAAAAATATAAATTGAAGTTACAGTTAAAATTTTTAATTTTTTAAAGTATTCCTTACACGATGTACGACTACGAATATTCTCGATGTAGCGAATAATGGTTTTTTGCACTATGAAAACAGAGGATACAGTTGTGGCATTACCCCAGAGACAGACACCATAACGTAACCTGGAGTCGACTTGTGCATAGTATAACGCTAATAGTTGGGTTTTTTCAAGAACGTTTCTCAAATTAAGGAAAAGAAATTTCTATGAGTTTAATTTAGTGATTAGCTTCTCACAATGTTGTTTCCTGTTAAGATTTTCATCTAATAAAATGCTTAAAAATTTAAAGCTACTGTGGCTGTTCGTCAATAATGACTTATTAACTAAAAAATATATATCATTAACTTTATTTTGCACTTGTGTATTCTAAGAATTTCGATTCTTTCGCTATTAAAAAATAGGCAACTCCTGTAAAAAAATGTACTTACATTATTTAAAATCAGTTCACATTTTGTCTCAAGAATTTCAGTAGATTTATCAGAAACAATTATAGAAAAGTCATCTGCATATGCTGTATAAGAATTGTCTTCCATAATTTAATCAATATGGTTAACACATAGGAGGAATAGCATTGGACTTAAAATTGATCCCTTTTGATTAGTTTTTAATAATTTTATTAAATTTCACTAATTTTTATTCATTTTTATTAACTTTTATTAGTTTTTATTAATTTTTATTAATTTTTATTAATTTTTATTATATTTTTATTAATTTTTACTAATTTTTATTAATTTTTATTAATTTTTATTAATTTTTATTAATTTTTATTAATTTTTATTAATTTTTATTAATTTTTATTAATTTTTATTAATTTTTATTAATTTTTATTAATTTTTATTAATTTTTATTAATTTTTATTAATTTTTATTAATTGTTCTTAATTGTTATTAAATTTTATTAATTTTTATTAATCTTTATTTATTTTTATTTATTTTTATTTATTTTTATTTATTTTTATTTATTTTTATTTATTTTTATTTATTTTTATTTATTTTTATTTATTTTTATTTATTTTTATTTATTTTTATTTATTTTTATTTATTTTTATTTATTTTTATTTATTTTTTTTATTTATTTTTATTTATTTTTATTTATTTTTATTTATTTTTATTTATTTTTATTTATTTTTATTTATTTTTATTTATTTTTATTTATTTTTATTTATTTTTATTTATTTTTATTTATTTTTATTTATTTTTATTTATTTTTATTTATTTTTATTTATTTTTATTTATTTTTATTTATTTTTATTTATTTTTATTTATTTTTATTTATTTTTATTTATTTTTATTTATTTTTATTTATTTTTATTTATTTTTATTTATTTTTATTTATTTTTATTTATTTTTATTTATTTTTATCTATTTTTATTTATTTTTGTTTATTTTTATTTATTTTTATTTATTTTTATTTATTTTTATTTATTTTTATTTATTTTTATTTATTTTTATTTATTTTTATTTATTTTTATTTATTTTTATTTATTTTTATTTATTTTTATTTATTTTTATTTATTTTTATTTATTTTTATTTATTTTTATTTATTTTTATTTATTTTTATTTATTTTTATTTATTTTTATTTATTTTTATTTATTTTTATTTATTTTTATTTATTTTTATATATTTTTATTTATTTTTATTTATTTTTATTTATTTTTATTTATTTTTATTTATTTTTATTTATTTTTATTTATTTTTATTTATTTATATTTATTTTTATTTATTTTTATTTATTTTTATTTATTTTTATTTATTTTTATTTATTTTTATTTATTTTTATTTATTTTTATTTATTTTTATTTATTTTTATTTATTTTTATTTATTTTTATTTATTTTTATTTATTTTTATTTATTTTTATTTATTTTTATTTATTTTTATTTATTTTTATTTATTTTTATTTATTTTTATTTATTTTTATTTATTTTTATTTATTTTTATTTATTTTTATTTATTTTTATTTATTTTTATTTATTTTTACTTATTTTTATTTATTTTTATTTATTTTTATTTATTTTTATTTATTTTTATTTATTTTTATTTATTTTTATTTATTTTTATTTATTTTTATTTATTTTTATTTATTTTTATTTATTTTTATTTATTTTTATTTATTTTTATTTATTTTTATTTATTTTTATTTATTTTTATTTATTTTTATTTATTTTTATTTATTTTTATTTATTTTTATTTATTTTTATTTATTTTTATTTATTTTTATTTATTTTTATTTATTTTTATTTATTTTTATTTATTTTTATTTATTTTTATTTATTTTTATTTATTTTTATTTATTTTTATTTATTTTTATTTATTTTTATTTATTTTTATTTATTTTTATTTATTTTTATTTATTTTTATTTATTTTTATTTATTTTTATTTATTTTTATTTATTTTTATTTATTTTTATTTATTTTTATTTATTTTTATTTATTTTTATTTATTTTTATTTATTTTTATTTATTTTTATTTATTTTTATTTATTTTTATTTATTTTTATTTATTTTTATTTATTTTTATTTAATTTTATTTATTTTTATTTATTTTCATTTATTTTTAATTATTTTTATTTATTTGATTTTTTTTTATTTGATTTTTTTTTAATTTTATTATTTTCAAATTTATTTATTATTTATTTTTGCGATATTCCCCATTTCCCCATCCTTGAAATGTTAAAATCCAAAAATATAAAATACGTCATTATTTACTGGTGAGTAGCTACTATTCCAATTTTCACGTTCCTACTCACATATAACTCTCCATCGGCATGAGTATTTAAATAAAAAGCCAGCACGTGGATAAAGAAGTGTTTATGTGCCATCCGATAACGTAGCAACACTGTCGGAGACAACAACGACAACTAGATGTACCAATTTATACAGTTTTCGGAGGTCACATCGTACCGTATATGCCTCCCTTATATATCATATTAAAAATTTAAAAATCTTTTCCCCTCTCAAGGAATTCAAATTGGTAATCATTTCGATACCCCATATATATATTTGTTTTCGATGTACCTCAACGGAAAGACCCGGAGGTCAGGTCGCCTTTTCAATATACCGGAGGTGACAACTTCTCGTGCATCAATATATATATATATATATATATATATATATATATATATATATACTTTTAACTTTTGACTAAAAAGTCTTACTCAGATTTTATTTTTAACATATTTATAAATTGTAAGTTTACATCCACAATTTTTGTAGATAAGCACTGATCATGGCACCAAGCCGAAAGCGCTTTACATTTAATAATTAAAAATTTTGTGCGAAATACAAGTCTTTCCTTCTTAATTTTTTAATATTTGTTTTTTTTATTCTAAGACATTTGCAGTAGCTTTCGTATAAAAAAAAGGAAAAGTATAAATAATAAGCAGTAACTAGTAACTAATATTCAGCGTATATTCACATCTTATCTGTACGTAGAGATTTTTTAAATAATTGTAATTCTATTACTTGTAAGTAAATTGTACTCGTATATAAATAAAACTTTATTATATAGGATATGTTTATTGTCAACTTCAAGGCGATCATATATTATATATTTTATTTATTTTTTACCGTAGTTCTACTGGCTGATTGTTTACAGTACCATTTATTAGAAATGAAATCAAAGCAATGCCATAAATATTTTCAACTCCATTTTATTTAACTGAAAAGCAGTAAGCATGTCATGTAGACCATTAATTTTTATTAGCTATTAATCGTTTTAGCCTTAACGTTATAAAATACCTTCGTTCGAACATTTATATAAATTAAATTATATTACTTTCTACTTAGTCTTAGAGATCTAAACAGAAATTGAAATAAATGGTGCAGCAATTTTTAAAAAATGATCTCGGAAATCATAGACCTACTTCCAAAATGATTTACTTTCTTATTTTTAAGGTAAACAGGTTAGTGATGAGTTTGGCGTGGATTATGTCCTACTGTGGGCCAAATTGACACCTTTTTAACATCCTGTTCTGATCAGTATTTATTTATTTAATAAAAATCCAAACAGGCTTAACTAGCCTAATTACATGGATAGTATAATTTAAGTAATTTTTTACAGGTGACATAATATTACAGTATTTTAATTGCAGAGGTGGTAGAATTAAATAATTTTAAGAAATTTTACATGTTTTTAAAGTAGTTGTTATTTATATTATTTAAATTCCAAAGGTATCGAAGTAAGATATTATCAACTTTTTAAATTGCATTAAAGACAGAGACCAATCTAAGTTTACTATAGTATTAATATTATTGGCCAAACACAGAATTGAATAAAGTGGAGAACCAGCAGAGTTTTGTATATTGAATATTAGGGAGTTCCGTGTGCGTTTAGGAGGGACATGAAACGGTATGTAGTATAAAAGTCTGCTACAGTTTATTTGATTATTTATCACTTTGAATAACAAGTTCATCATTGCTATTTTACGTATCGTACTTAAAGACAGGATTTTAAATTCTTCACGTAACATTTGAGATCTTACATAATTATAGTCAGGCCATCGATGATACTTTTTATAGTATGTATAACGTAGGTATTTATTTTGAATTTTTTCGACAGAATCTAGATATATTTGCGGTTGTTGCCCCCAAATCATGCAAGCAAAATCTAACTTTGACCGGACTAATGTTTTATATAATAAATCAATTGTTTTCAAATTATAAAATAGTGCTGTTTGTCTTATAATAAAACCTAATGTACGATTGGCATTATTAACAGTATATCTTATATGAGATGCAAATGACATTTGATAATTATACGTAACCCCTAGGTCTTTAATTTCTTCTACACGTTTTAAATATTGATTGTTCATGATATAATTGAAAACAATAGGATCTTTTTTCCGACTTATTGACATCACATAACATTTACTCTCATTGAAATTAAGTTTGTTTTCGACACTCCATAGATGAATGCTTTCTATGTCTCTTTGAAGCATTACACAGTCTCTAATCGTTTGAACCTTTTTAAACATTTTGAAGTCATCTGCAAACATTAAACAGTCTGAAAATTTAACACAAGAAGGAAGATCGTTAATGAATATTAAAAAGAGCAGCGGTCCCTGGTTAGAATCTTGTGGTACTCCAGAGTTTGAATATTTTCTGTTCGAAATATTTTACCACAAACTTCCTATTTTTCAAATAACTTTTTAACAATTGTATTAAGTTTCCTGCAATTCCCATATTATATAATTTTTGAAGTAAAATATCATGGTTAACGAGGTCGAAAGCTTTTGAAAAATCTGTGAAAATTGTATCTAATTGTGATTTTTCATGAATAGTTCTAGATGCGACTTCTGTGAATATTAATAAATTGGTATTTATTAATTTTCCAGTAACAAAACCATGTTGTTCATTAACTAATATATTTTAAATATGATTATAGATTTTATTATATAATATATGTTCCAACAATTTGGAAGGAGCACAAAGTATGGCCACTCCCCTATAATTTTCTATATCCCTTTTATTCCCTGATTTGTGAATAGGGGTATAAGTCGCTAATTTCCATTGATTTGGATAAGTTGAATGTTTAATAATTAAATTAAATATATGTATTAATGGTTTTTGAAATAATTCTTGGCAACCTTTTAGAATATATGGGGGTAGATTGTCTCCACCAGCCGATTTTTTTGGTTTTAATTTTCTTACCGCAGCTTCATAGTCTATAGATGTTATATTATTTAAATTACAAGTATTATAATAGCTCACAGGGTCATTATTAAATTCTAAATTATATAGTGATTTTTCACCAGAATGAACCGATGCAAAGAAATCTGCAAATATATCAGCAGTATCCTTCTCAGGCACTTTCTGACCTCTAAAATTAAAAGTTTGAGATTGATTTAAGTTTTTCCTTTTCAAGTTGTATGCATGCACCGTGAAAAATATAAAGATACCATGCAAGGCACAGCTGTGGAAAACAATAATACCATCGATCAAACGAAGAGCTTGTATTTTAAAACATTTCAAACTGATATTCCTCCCAAACCGTCGTTTTAATAATGTAAAAACAAAAAAATATTTCATAGTTGTAATATCAAATAACCTCTGTTCATTTTTACATAATAAATGTATCAGATAATCTGCATCATCAGTGTGGGGATATAGGTACTGCAAAACACATTATTCGAAATTGTTCAGCAGTACAAATTCAAGTTGTATTGCTGTATAATCTATATCCAATCATTATATATAGCAAGAAGCCTAAAAGAGTTAAATCTGCTAAAACGGAAGTCAAGAAACTAGAAAATATGATTCATTAAAAACTAATATATTTTCCATCATAAAATGTTTAAAAACCTTATTGACTTACTGCGTATTACTGTTGTTATCAAACGCTTCTTACCTGTAAAAAGAAAAAGAGTTATGAAAAAAATATAACACTATAAATATATTTGATAATTTTATGTTAAAAAATAATGTTCAAGTAACTATTTTGTAAACGCCCCTATCCATTTTTTGACTTCCTAGAAATATGCTTACGACACGACTTCGAAGGCTGGCATGAAGTCAAATTAAAACTCTTCCTTTGTTACACACACATTTGTTATTTCTTATACATTTCAGGGCATTCGAACTTTGGTTATTAAGCCAGTTAGATCGACTGTGCTTTTTTATGTAACTGTGTATTAAAATAAAAAACTTAGTTCTCGAATCAGTTCTTTTATTGAAAACTAGTACCTATATTCTTCAACATATTTATGGTCCTTCGTGCCGCGATATTAGATTCCAGTGTTAATCATCGTCGGAAAAAACAATAAACATTTCTTCATAATTTATACAAGTTTCGTTTATAGAAGCTTACTGATTGCCAATCTACCATTCACCAAGATAAGTTTATTATATTTACATATTGGTAAAATAATAATATAATAGTATATTATGCAACAAGTGCAGAAAGTAACCAATTCCACACGATGTGTGGAATAGGTTTTTTGCACGAGTGGCACACTATACTTTTTCTACGACCCCAATGACTAAAACCCAAACTTTGTGGAAGATTTAAAAGACTTCTGTAGCTCCCCAAAATAAGCCATTAAAATATTTTCTGAAAAAGAGTTATTTTGTTAGCGCCAATCTATAAATCATGAATGAGCTACGATGTATATTTCGCCGATGTTTGAGGAAATAAATCTTCTGTAATGTTATTCGCTATTTCTGTAATATATGGTGGAGTATTGTTATCACTATTTTTACTATCGCTCTCAATTTTATTATTTGTAATTTTCAAACATACGAAATAAGAACTAAGTTTGGTACACATGTATAAAAGAACGGTTCAACTTTAATTTTAACCAAACTTATGTCTATGTCTATGTCTATGTCTATGTCTATGTCTATGTCTATGTCTATGTCTATGTCTATGTCTATGTCTATGTCTATGTCTATGTCTATGTCTATGTCTATGTCTATGTCTATGTCTATGTCTATGTCTATGTCTATGTCTATGTCTATGTCTATGTCTATGTCTATGTCTATGTCTATGTCTATGTCTATGTCTATGTCTATGTCTATGTCTATGTCTATGTCTATGTCTATGTCTATGTCTATGTCTATGTCTATGTCTATGTCTATGTCTATGTCTATGTCTATGTCTATGTCTATGTCTATGTCTATGTCTATGTCTATGTCTATGTCTATGTCTATGTCTATGTCTATGTCTATGTCTATGTCTATGTCTATGTCTATGTCTATGTCTATGTCTATGTCTATGTCTATGTCTATGTCTATGTCTATGTCTATGTCTATGTCTATGTCTATGTCTATGTCTATGTCTATGTCTATGTCTATGTCTATGTCTATGTCTATGTCTATGTCTATGTCTATGTCTATGTCTATGTCTATGTCTATGTCTATGTCTATGTCTATGTCTATGTCTATGTCTATGTCTATGTCTATGTCTATGTCTATGTCTATGTCTATGTCTATGTCTATGTCTATGTCTATGTCTATGTCTATGTCTATGTCTATGTCTATGTCTATGTCTATGTCTATGTCTATGTCTATGTCTATGTCTATGTCTATGTCTATGTCTATGTCTATGTCTATGTCTATGTCTATGTCTATGTCTATGTCTATGTCTATGTCTATGTCTATGTCTATGTCTATGTCTATGTCTATGTCTATGTCTATGTCTATGTCTATGTCTATGTCTATGTCTATGTCTATGTCTATGTCTATGTCTATGTCTATGTCTATGTCTATGTCTATGTCTATGTCTATGTCTATGTCTATGTCTATGTCTATGTCTATGTCTATGTCTATGTCTATGTCTATGTCTATGTCTATGTCTATGTCTATGTCTATGTCTATGTCTATGTCTATGTCTATGTCTATGTCTATGTCTATGTCTATGTCTATGTCTATGTCTATGTCTATGTCTATGTCTATGTCTATGTCTATGTCTATGTCTATGTCTATGTCTATGTCTATGTCTATGTCTATGTCTATGTCTATGTCTATGTCTATGTCTATGTCTATGTCTATGTCTATGTCTATGTCTATGTCTATGTCTATGTCTATGTCTATGTCTATGTCTATGTCTATGTCTATGTCTATGTCTATGTCTATGTCTATGTCTATGTCTATGTCTATGTCTATGTCTATGTCTATGTCTATGTCTATGTCTATGTCTATGTCTATGTCTATGTCTATGTCTATGTCTATGTCTATGTCTATGTCTATGTCTATGTCTATGTCTATGTCTATGTCTATGTCTATGTCTATGTCTATGTCTATGTCTATGTCTATGTCTATGTCTATGTCTATGTCTATGTCTATGTCTATGTCTATGTCTATGTCTATGTCTATGTCTATGTCTATGTCTATGTCTATGTCTATGTCTATGTCTATGTCTATGTCTATGTCTATGTCTATGTCTATGTCTATGTCTATGTCTATGTCTATGTCTATGTCTATGTCTATGTCTATGTCTATGTCTATGTCTATGTCTATGTCTATGTCTATGTCTATGTCTATGTCTATGTCTATGTCTATGTCTATGTCTATGTCTATGTCTATGTCTATGTCTATGTCTATGTCTATGTCTATGTCTATGTCTATGTCTATGTCTATGTCTATGTCTATGTCTATGTCTATGTCTATGTCTATGTCTATGTCTATGTCTATGTCTATGTCTATGTCTATGTCTATGTCTATGTCTATGTCTATGTCTATGTCTATGTCTATGTCTATGTCTATGTCTATGTCTATGTCTATGTCTATGTCTATGTCTATGTCTATGTCTATGTCTATGTCTATGTCTATGTCTATGTCTATGTCTATGTCTATGTCTATGTCTATGTCTATGTCTATGTCTATGTCTATGTCTATGTCTATGTCTATGTCTATGTCTATGTCTATGTCTATGTCTATGTCTATGTCTATGTCTATGTCTATTGTCTATGTCTATGTCTATGTCTATGTCTATGTCTATGTCTATGTCTATGTCTATGTCTATGTCTATGTCTATGTCTATGTCTATGTCTATGTCTATGTCTATGTCTAGCTGATCAGCGGTTTGAAAATGTAAATAAATACTATTTAAGTAGAAATATGTTTAGGTTATGTTTTAAATTATTAATGTGTTTATAAAAATTATTTTGAAACATCTTAATAAGTGACACTTTTTGTGTGAAAATTACAGTAAAAATGGGTAAATAAACCGACTGCGACCCGATATTCAGGTAAGTTATATTTAAAAATTACATCTAAGTATGCTATGATTACCTAGACCAGAAGTCTTCAAATATAAAAAAACAAATGTGCTACATGTATTCTTCCTGTTAAACATAGTAGTGTGTGTTTAAAAATTATGGAAAATTTCGAAAGTGACGGGGAATATTCGATGGAATGTACTCCGCCAGAGATATCGGCAGCTACTCAAATTACGTCGTTAAAGTTATTGCCAGAAAAATCAAAAGATAGGTACATCAATGCATACAATCAATTTATGCAATGAAAAAACGACGACATTAAGACTTTTTTTCTGAAAATGTATTACTAACGTATATTGACCAATTGTCCAAAAAAGTTCAACCAACAACTTTATGGACACAATACTCTATGCTTCGGAGTGCCTTATATATTAACCATAACGTAGACATTAGTGTTAGCTTCCAGTATTTATTACATAAATATTTGCTAGACACTCCCTGTAGTATTTTTGGATGCGGTGCGTCTTTCGCTGACACAAGATATTCTAATATTTCGATGAGTGGACAGACGCAGTTTTAACAAGAAAGAAAGGGAAATATAGACCGGCATTGATACATTCATTATTAGCTGTTCAACTATTATTGATTAATAAAGTTTATTTTTGTAATGTGAATTTCTATTACCCCTTAGCTAATATCAGAAGTTGGGATAAAGAATCTTTTGTTGCGTAGTGTTGTGTTGTTCGAATAGTTTCTGTTGTGAATTAAAGTTGTGTTAAAAATTTTGTCAAAATTCCGAAAATTAAAAGAAAACATCGTAATTCAAGTAATTCAGGCAGTAGCTCTACTTCTTCTAGTTTCCGTAGCGCCGCTCTACGTCATCTAGTTTAACGTCAACTAGCTCTACAGAATCCAAAGAAAATTGTAGAGGCCACAGACGAAAATCTAGAAAATCAAGAGGTTAAAAAAAACCAAGATAATCCTGACGAAATTTGAAAGAGTAAGGTTATTAGATAAAAAAAAACTAGTGGAAATTGGGGTAAGTGAGTTCCTTTAGGGAAAAAGTAATTGTCACGCATAATAATACTAGATTTTGACCGTAAAAATGAAAATATCTAAGAATATTATCGATGAACATGTCTTTTGTTACAAATTTGGACAAGTGGAAAACAAAATTACAAGCTTTAAATAAATTAAAAGGTAGGCGCTGAAAAATAGTACCTATAAAGATTTAATTATAAACGAAATAGTGCGTGGTAAACATAATAGTAAAAAAATAAAGAGTTTTTATCAGAATTTATTATAGATCGTAATTTTACGGAAAATAAAATAAAAAATATTGCCGTGTAGACGAAACATTACATTTTTTTAGGCATCAATAGTATCAACACAGCAAATAAACGAAATATGTTTGATTTAGAGATGTTCGATACATAGAAAAGTATCGATACTGCGTATCGATTCAGATCGAAGTTTAATGTAACTGTACAATTTAATATCGTAAGCACCAGTATCGATATTCAAAATATCGAAATGGTATATTAATGTACTTAGTACAAGTAAATTAATTTTAAAATATTGCAGTGCAAAAATCATATACGGAAGTATAAATAGATTTTAAGGTGTACAATTAAAAAAAAAATACAATATTTCAAGCAATCTAAGTATGTTTAATATCTTATCCAAATATGGCAATTTAAATTCGTAATTAGTAATTCATAAGTGTTATTTTGTTTTCGATACGATTTAACATAAACATGTATCGATACGGAGTATATTTAAGTCACAGGCCTGTCACTCCCTATACTTCACATGTTAAATTCTGGCTCAAATCTCAATGACCTCGGCACCTCTTCCCTATTGGTCTGGAGTATTTTAGACAAATCTGGCGTCACCAATCGGAGCGTTGGTTGCTGTCACATGAGAAAAATAACATCTAGAAAATTTATTAGTATTTTTGCAGTTTTCCACGGCACAAACCTTCATGATGTAATTTGTATTAAAAAAATACAGATCTATAACAAAATTAGTTCATAAATAAACGTTTGAATCAAAAAGAGAAATGATCAGAAAGCTATGTTATATTAGATACATTTACCCGCGTAAAATATTTTAAATTTTCAAGGTCATATACTTTCAAATCGATTGACATTTGAGTGCGATCTCTTGTGTTAACTATACTCTTTGTTTAAGTCGTAGAATATCGATACAAAATATCGAGTTTCGAACCCCTGAATATCGATACTGTCAAATATCGTATCGAATCGCACATCTCTAGTTTGATTCTGTAGATGATGTAACTATTAATAGCTTACTCCGGCATTGATACATTCATTATTAGCTGTTCAACTATTATTGATTAATAAAGTTTATTTTTGTAATGTGAATTTCTATTACCCCTTAGCTAATATTAGTAAGTATTTAAAGTTAAAGGACTATCTTAAACGAACAAATGATGGTTATATGTCAAAAAAGCAAAGGTACTAACTTCTCAAGAAATTAATGAATTTCTAGTTGAAGCACCTAACAAAGATTACCTTTTTACAAAATTAGGTTAGTTTAGTAATGTTATGTGAGCCATTTAATTATTCAGTCATGCTCTAATCTTCCAAGTCCATCTCTGTCTTATTTGGCCTTTGAGGCTCAACTTGTCAGATTATCATACATAATTAAACCCCTTAAGACTAAACATATGTAACGACTATGGCGGATCTACTTTCGCGAACATTCCTGAGTCATCGTGATAATATTTCTGGTCTTTTCCGGATATGAGATATTTTGGTGGAGGAGCATTCTAGATCGCCAATTTGTATATAAATATTGGTGAAGGACCAACAAAAAGTCATCAGTTATTATATGGACAGTGAAGATAAATCGTGAACAGTTTAAAGACATTCGAAATATATATAAATTATAATAATAGTGTTATAAAATAAATAAGTGTTTAAATAAATTATTGATAAATAATTGTTTAAAATAAACAAACATCACAGTAATTTCAATTTTTTCCTATATTTTATAATCTTTTCAATCTATATTTTAGGTAGTGCTAGTTATAGGAATATCAGGTGCGTGCCGTAAACAGGAACTAAAACAACTAACTGTTGATGATATAAATGACTTGGGAAGTGCAGCAATAATTACGCTGAAAAATACCAAAAACAAAGAAACTAGAATATTTACAATTACTGGCAATTTTTATGGGATATTTAAAAAATACTTTAAGGCCAAAAATGAATGAAAAACAGTTTTTATAAATTATGAAAAAACAAGATGCACCAGACAAGTAGTCGGAATAAATAAAATTGGCAGTGTACCACGAGAAGTAGCAAAATTTTTAAAATTAAAAAACCCAAATTTGTTTACTGGGTATTGTTTCAGACGAATAGTCTGCAACAATACTAGTCGACTCAGGTGAATACATCACCTCTTTGAAGCGGCTTGGAGGCTGAAAGTCTTCAAATGTTACATCGAAGAGTTAATAGCAAAACGAATGAAAATATCAGAGAAAATATTTGGGGCAATAACAGGTCCTTCAACTTCAACAGCAACAGAAAAAATCTTGTTTTAGAGGAAACATACTCAAATAATATAGAAAATAGTACTGAATTGCACGACTTAAACGTTGAAAAAATATACCAAATACTTTACCACATAATGTTTCTCAAACACCAATAAATTTTCACAACTCTTCCAATAATTAAATTAAAGTAAAACTCACACTTAAAATGAAGAATTGTACACTTTAACATGCGCGAAATTTTCCAAAGCTTACTTTAGTAAAAAGAAAGAGTACCTATCAATCCATATTAAACAAACTATACTTAAAAGTAATATATTATAAGTAATCTGGTGTTGCTTGGTAATTAGACATTTGAAATATTTGCAACGTCTTTTAATCAAAATAGCAAAAACTAGTAGGTAAACTCAATAATTGATACAGTTGTTAGAACATTAGATCAGGTCTCCAACCGTAAATATTACGTATGAGTTACATTCAATTAAGAGAATTAAGTTATAAATAATTACTAACAACTATTCTGCATTTAATTTGAGCATTAATCACTATTTAATATGATAAATTATTGACCGCTACCAGTTACTTAGAAAAAATCGGACAGGTATTGGCGTATGTAGAATAGATTAATAATTTTAACAACAGTCTGTGCGCCAATTAGCATTCTGATTTATTCAGTAAATTATTTGAACTCTTTATCATACAGTGCTTTCATTTCAAGTCGAAATAACTTTTCATTTTATTAAGAATATAACCTATTTTCATTTTTTTTTCGAACAATCTGCAACATTTCCCTTGTTATTTTTCTATATTCTTTATGTATCTTACATATAAAGAAGGAAATAGAATTAACCGAGGATAACACTCGTAAACTAAATAAAAAAACCATTGCCCCTATTCATGCTATCATTCGAAAATATTGAAGATATTAAGAAAATCTACGAAATCAAAGCAATTCTTAATCTAAGAGTTAGAATAGAAACCATAAGAAAGTCAAAACTAGTTCCGCAATGCAAAAACTGCCAGCTATTTGGACATACGCACAACTTTTGCAAAAGAGAATCAAGATGCGTAAAGTGCTTAGGAAAACATCATACGAAGGATTGTGTAAAAAGTCCAGAACAATAACCGAAGTGCATAAACTGCCTAATGGAACATCCTGCTAACTACAGAGGATGTGAGGTAGCTAAAACCTTTCAAATAAGGAAGGATAACATCACTAAACCTAAAATAATGACGAGGCAAAAGAGATCTATAAACGCTTTTCCTATTGTCAGAAATGAAATAACATATTCTCAGGTAACAAACTCACAGGAGCAACCAATTCAAAGATCACAACCAACCATGAATCCCACGCCACAAATTGCGCAGCATATTTCAGTCAACCAGCTTAGCAGAAAGTACTACTCATGAATTATTATTATTATTATCCTTATTAACCAGAATAGATTCACTCTCTGACAGGATCCAGAAGCTAGAAGAATTAAATAAACCCCAAACATATAACAAAACCACCAATGGACAAAAGAGATATTAGAATAGCCACTTGGAATGCCAATGGTATTCTCCGAAAACAAACTGATATCCAAGTTTTCTTGGACGTACAAAAAATAGATATATGTCTGATTTCTGAGACCCACCTTACAACAGAGTCGTACATTAAATTCAGAGGATATAACTTATATCACACTATCCATCCATTAAATGCAGCAAGAGGAGGAAGTGCGTTAATTATTAAAAATAACATTTCCCACTATGAGGAACCAGGCATCCAAGAACCAGAAAATCAGGTAACCATTAACACCATTAACATTAAGGGGGGCAAAATTACAATAGCTGCAATCTATTGCCGACCAAGATACAACCATAAAAAAGAAAAGTATCTCAATGTACTCAAAAAACTAGGTAACAAATTTATAATCGGTGGAGATTACAACTCCAAACACACAAACTGGGGTTCAAGATTAACCACAGTCAAAGGAAAAGAATTGCACCAAGCTGCATCAGAACTTGGTTGTACATACCAATCTTCTGAAAAACCCACCTATTGGCCCACCGACCCAAATAAGATTCCAGACCTTTTGGATTTCTTTATTCTGAGGAAAATTTCACCAAACTATACACAAGTAGAAAAAAACTTTGATATGGATTCAGACCATTCTGCAGTAATCCTTACTCTAAGTGATAATGTTATTCAAAGAGAAGCCAAACCGACCTTAGCAAATCGGAAAACTAATTGGGAAGGTTTTCAAGAGGACTTAACAAATACTATTCAACTGACCATAACACTAAAAACGAAAAATCAGCTAGATGAAGAACTGGAAAGGTTTATAGTTGAAATCCAGGAAGCTGCATGGAGGAACACACCAAAAGTAAGAAGATTAACAGCTGGAAAAAACTATCCTGTCGAGATAAGAGAACTAGTAGCAGAAAAAAGAAAACTAAGAAAGAAATGGCAGATGACAAGATCACCAGAAGATAAAAATATATTAAATAGGCCTACCCAAAGACTGAGAAGAGAAATTCTAAATCACAAAAAAGAATCCTTCAACAGATACCTAGTAGGGCTAACAGATGATAAAGAAACTGATTATTCACTCTGGAAGGCAACTAAAAAGATGAAAAATTCGGGTAAACACTGTCCTCCTATCAGAATAGCAGATAACAAATGGGCAAGAGACAATCAACAAAAAGCTGATATTTTCGCTGACCACCTACAAAAGACGTTCCAATTAGATGAAAATCAAGACACTCCTAATGAGACCATCCATAATATGGAACAACTTGAAATTAAGCTAGTTACTCCCAATGAAGTTACGAAAGAAATTGAGACAAACATCAACTCACAGAAAGCCCCAGGATATGACCTTATTACTGGAGAAATATTAAAGAAACTACCGCGGAAGGCTATTGTTAAATTGACATACCTCATAAATGCAGCATTTCGCCTTAAATATATACCTGATGCGTGGAAAATGGCTGAAGTTATCCTAATTCCTAAGCCAGGAAAACCTCTGAATGAAGTGTCGTCATATAGACCTATATCATTGTTACCGATAATATCTAAGTTATTTGAAAAACTGTTACTAAAACGACTAAAACCAATAATTGAAAATAAAAATTTGATCCCTTCTCACCAATTTGGTTTTAGAAACAAACACTCGACAATAGATCAAGTACACAGGATAGCCGATATCATCGAAAAAGCGTACGAAGAAAAATATATATGCTCAGCTATATTTCTTGACGTAGCCCAAGCATTTGACAAGGTCTGGCACGCTGGCCTAATACAGAAACTTGAAAAAATGCTCCCTAGACAATATGTCGACATTCTACAATCATATTTAACGGGAAGAATGTTTTGAGTGAAGCAAGACGAGGCATACTCCGAAATGAAAGAAATTAAAGCAGGTGTCCCACAAGGCAGTGTGCTAGGACCGGTTCTTTATTTATTATACACCAGCGATATCCCTCAACAACAATCTGTTAAAATAGCAACATTTGCAGATGACACTGCAATATTGGCAGTTGGCGGAACTAATACAGAGACCTCAGAAAAACTTCAGGAAACCTGCAACAGAATTAATCGATGGACAAAAAAATGGAAAATAAAAATAAATCAAACTAAATCAGTGCATGCTGATTTTACTCTTCGACCAAATGAACAAAAACAAATAAGAATAAACAATGACGTTATTCCGCATCACGATTCGGCCAAATACCTAGGGATGAACCTAGATGTAAAACTTAAATGGAAAGAGCACATAAAAAAAAGCGTAAAGAACTTGAACTTAAATTCAAAAAAATGTACTGGCTCCTAGGAAGAAAATCCAAACTGACAGTGCACAACAAACTGCTGATTTATAAACAAATCCTAAAACCAATCTGGATTTATGGCATACAGCTATGGGGATGTGCCAGCAAGAGTAATATCAACATGATTCAAGTTTTCCAAAATAAAGTCCTAAGATGTATTGTTGATGCACCTTGGTTCTACCGAAACGATTATCTTCATAGAGACCTGAAGATGCCAACAATCGAAGAAGAAATAAAGAGGTTTGCTGCGAAACATGAGGGTCGACTCCACTCCCACGTCAACGAAGAAGCGCTGCAATTACTGGACAACTCTACACTCAACAGAAGGCTCAAAAGGAAGAAGCCATTTGAGCTAGTGCAGTGAACGTTAATGTTAGTGCTAGTGTAAAACAGTGTAATAAATCTTCACGCCAACTTGTGATGCTTTCCTATAGAAACAATTAAGACAGCCCAATGGGGACTTCTTAGATAAGTATTAGTTTGTAAGATTTTTAGATTAAAATTGTAGGTTAGTCAGTAATGACTAGTAACAATACTATAACAAAAAAAAAAATGTATCTTACGTCTTAGTCCTTGAATATCTTCGGTTGGGGTTTATAAACCATCGTTTTGATATAATAGCCCTACAGCAAAAAATCAAGTGGCGTTAGATCTGGAGATAGATAGTACTTTTTGAAATGTGAACGTATGTTTTGTGGTCGCGAATTTAACGCAAAGCTAAATAGTTGAAACTCGAAAGTTAATTGTGAAATTAGTATCAAACTGTACATAAAAAAACAATTTTTCAAAATATATTGCTGTGAACAGTAAGTGACATTAAACTTTATCACAAAGTGCATTTAATTTGAACTATTCGTAAATCATACCCGGTATAAAAGAAAAAATAAAAAAAACGTTAATGACTTTTTGATAATAAATATAGATACTATATGTTTCATTCAAATAATCATATTTATGTCATTGTTACATACTTTTGAAATAAAGATCTGTTATTATTATTATTGGTATGATAATCAAACTTCTTTTTTTAACTCGCTCAGAAGATTACAATACTTAAATATTAAAAATATTAAAAACAAAAATAATTCTGCTTTTTCAAATCATATTTTGGTCGAAAATAATGCTTGAATTGTCATGAATAATTTTTAATTTAATTTATATTTCTTTAAATAAAAATGTTTGTGAAAATATACCAAGTTTAGTTTTTCTCATTTAAAATTATTATTATTGATTAATCGGTCAGAAAAATTAAATTATTCCTGGAAATTAAATGATCCGAGTTTGTGAATTGTTCTGTAAACAATTGCCGTGTTTCACACACTGATTAACTGCGTACCAGATAGCTGGGGCTTTGTTAAGTCACAGAACCAACAAACTGGAAACATTGAATACTGAACACATTGTGTGTGTATGTAGAATCAATGTTACGCAGCCTCTCATTTGTGAAAAGTATACAATACACGAAGAATAATCGTGTATATTCTGATTGAAATAGGAAGTCCCTTACTTCAATAAATAATAATTTTAATAATAATATATTCATCAAGTTTCAGTATAAGTGTAAATATATAAATATATAATGTAGATGAAAAAGTGAAGTTCAGCTTGCGCTGATTTACAACTTAACCTATAAATAACATAAAAATATAATATAATAGAGAAAAAAAATAATAAAAAAATATATATAAGTATAAAAGATTTTCAAAACCAAATTCGTTTCATATACAATATTTTTTTTTACCATTGCTTATTGTACAAAGATTCTTTTAAGCGTTTCTTGAAATTAAGCAAGTTGTATGATTTAATTTATTTTGTAAGTTTATTGTACTCCTTACATGCAACATACGAAAAACATCTTTTAAATAGAGCCGTGTTATGATTCGGTACCACCAAAGTCATTCTATTCGGCGTAGGAAATTCATAAATATTGGAAAATGTCTTTAATTTATTAACTAAATAATCAGGTATGAGTATGAGTAAAACTTTGTGAACTTGGGTTAATAAATGCAAAAGTCGATAGTTATTGAAAGTCAACCAATCTGATTCTTTCATTTTATTTGAGATGTGATCAAATTTTCGAATTCCGTAGGCAAAACGTAGACAGCTATTCTGAATTTTTTGTAAACACGTGGAATCGGATTGGATTAGGGCTGGACCGTAGATACAATCACAATAACTGAGTTTGGAAAAAATGAGAGATTCACAAAGTTTAAGATTGAGTTGTGTGGAAAGCAGGTCTCGCTTAGGGTACAACTGTCTTAAGACGTTGAACAAACTTTGAGATATGGTGTAGATATGTTTACTAAAACGAAGATCAGAATCTAACCAGAGACCTAGGTTTTTTTTCTTCATTCGTAAATTAAAGAAGAGCATCGCCTAATTTAATTTGTATTTCGTTTATTAGCAATTGTCTTAATTGTTTGCGGCCAAATAACATGATGGATGATTTTTTAGAATTTATTTTAAGGCTGTGAGCTAGGCTTTTTTCTAAGAATTTCTAAGGATTTTAAAGTGTTCCAGGTGAACTTGGAATTCTTTTCTCTAGGAAAAAAAGTTTAAGTAATCCTTTTTCTCTGTCATGTCAAAGAAGGCAGCAGAACACCTAGGAAATTATGAGTTGAAACCCTTGCCATATTTTTTGGCTATTTTAAGGCTATGTTTATACCTTATTCAAAAATTTCTACGCCTCATTTAAGCCTGTGGAGTTTCCTGAGATGATTCAATTTTGGATAGTGAACCAAGGAAACTTAAAACTGATGATAAAAACTGATGGGTAGAAAATATATTTTGCTTAAAATGTACATATTCAAAGGTGAATTATAATTGTTTAATGGACGTAATACAAAATAACTAAAACAAGCTAAATAACTATAGTTTCTCGCAAATGCACAAAGGATCGGCTTCAGACTGAACAAAGCCTATTTTTAAGCTCTTAAAATATTCCAAAAAAAATACCATTTGTAAAAAATACGGCGTGCTTTGCTAACTTTAAAACGAAGCCAACAAAGCACCTCGATTTTTAATTATTTTTTTTTTAAAGCAAACCACACCATATTAATTTTTAGTCTATTTTTAGACTCTTGAAATATAAAATTTTTCAATCAGCAGAGAACATCAGTATTTTAAATTTTTTTGGTTTCTAAATCAGCTACATCAGGTATACTACTGTTTTTAGATTTAGTGTAAATATTTAGATTTCCTTCTTGCATCTTTAAATAGATATTTGTTTAAGAAAGCCTTTTATTACGCAATACAATGTTAGTTTGATTTCTTAAACTTTTATAGTAATTCCAATTAGCATGATTTTTAGTTCTTTTAAATCGAGCTATTTAAAGGTCAAAGCTAAAACTGATTAATTTTTTCTCCATTTAACTTCTCAATTCCAAAAAGTAAAAACATTCTAGAGACTCTTAAAATTTTGAAAACATATTTAAACGACTGTTTATCATGTTTGTTTGTTGTGTGCAGACTTTTACAATTAAATCTTCTATATCTTTTTGTCGTGTATTAGGCATTTTTAGCAGTGTTACAAAATATGTGTAGATTTACAAAAAAATAAACCTTCCTGGTTATTATAACTATTAATAACTGATTATAAAATAAGTGTCTTACTTTAGCACTGGAATCCTCTGCTGGATTCGTTAGAAACTAGCAAAGCACCATGTATTTTTTAAAAAATAACTAATTTTATCGAAAAGTTTTATAATATTTCAAGAGCCTAAAAAAGCCTAAAAATTTAGTGTGGTTGTTTTTAGAAAAATACTTTCAAAAACCGAGTCGTTCTGTTGGATTCGTGCGAAGCTAGCAAAGTACCCTGTATTTTTTAATAATACTACCTTTTTTTGAAAAGTTTTACAATATTTTTAAAGCCTAAAAATGTGATGTGATTGTTTTTAGAAAAAATCTTTAAAAAACAGAGGTGCTCTGCTGGATTCGTGCGAAGCTAGCGAAGCACCCTGTATTTTTTAAAAAATACAAACTATTTTTGAAAAGTTTTATAATATTTCTAGAGCCTTAAAACAGCCTAAAAATGTAGTGTGATTGATTTTAGAAAAAAAATCTAAAAAACTGAGGTGCTCTGCTCTTTTAATAAATACTACCTTTTTTTAAGTTTTATAATATTTCTTAAGCCTAAAAATAGCCTATGTGATGTGGTTGTTTTTATAAAAAAACTTTAAAAAACATTGGTGCTCTGCTGGATTCGTGCGAAGCTAGCAAAGCACCCCGTATTTTTAAAAAATACAAACTTTTTTGAAAAGTTTTATAATATTTCTAGAGCTTTAAAATAGCCTAAAAATGTGGCATGACTGATTTTAGAAAAAATCCTTAAAAAACTAAGGTGCCCTGCTGCATTCGTGCGAAGCTAGCAAAGCACCCTGTATTTTTAAAAAATACAAACTTTTTTTAAAAAGTTTTATAATATTTCTAGAGCTTTAAAATAGCCTAAAAATGTAGTGATTGATTTTAGAAAAAAGCCTTAAAAAACTGAGCTGCTCTGCTCCATCCGTTCGAAGCTAGCAAAGCACCCTGTATTTTTTAAAAAATATACATTTTTTCAAAAAATTTTATATTTTAAGAGCCTACAAATAATCTAAAGTTGCGGCATGGTTGTTTTTAGAAAAAAATCTTTGAAAAGTCAGGTGCTCTGCTGATTATTCTTTATAAATAGCAATTGTTTAGTAAAGTTTTATAATACTTTAAGAACCTAAAAATTGCCTAAAAATGCGGTGTGGTTATTTTTAGAAAAAAGCTGTAAAAAAACGAGTTTCTCGAAGCTAGCAAAGTAGCCTGTATTTTTTAAAAATAACAATTTTTTTCAAGAACTATTTTAATACTTTAAGAGCCTAAAAATAGTTTTTGGAATAAAACTTAAAACAATTGAGGTGAGCTGCTGACTTCGTTCGCAGCTAGCAAAGCACCTTGATTGACATTTGCAAAAAAAACGAGGAGTATAAAATTTTTGAATAGGGTATAAAAATAGCCTTAAAATATGGAATAGGTTTCAACTCAAAATTGCCTAGGTTTTCTGCTGCCTTCTTTGAGATAATAATATCTTGTAGTAGATTGAGAAGTTCGTATATAGTATATTACATTACGAGTGTGGAAAGTGACATTTTTCACACAAGTGATGTACAATATTTTTCCTACGACCACAAAATAATTTCATCAAAAAATGTAAAACCAGATTATTATAATAATTAAAATGTATTTAAAAAAATAATCAACAATAATCGTATTTATTAAATTTTCATAATTTCTAAACAAATAAAAAAAAATAAAAAAAAAAAATAAAAAAAAATTCTGGCACAGCCAGGATTCGATCGCGGTCGTTGGACGGTCTCAAATTGCAAAGTTGATGCTCTAACCAACTGAGCTAACAGGCCTTACGGTAATTGATTGATCTAATCGCTTATGTGTTTAACCAGAATAAAAAGCAAATATATCTTAGTTATTTTAAAATTATTTTAAAAATAATTGTTAAAAATAAATATCTAGGATCTAATTTACAATAATTTAACAATCATATCGATTTTAGTATTAATATGGACATTACATAGATCAAAATAGAAATTATGTGTTTGACATTTTCTGACAGCTACTGCGGAAAGTAGCATATTCTCACTTGGGTGGAAAGTAAATTCTTATTCATACGCGTGTGATATAGGGCACTTTCCATAGGTCTATATAGTGTGATATGTGTCACTTTCCTAAGTGGTCGTAGGAAAAATATTTTTTTTTATTTTAAAATTTCTTATTATTGCGGTGGTGGAGTTAAATTTTGTTTATTTTCTTTTTTTTTGTATAACAAAATTATTACCTAGTGTTAAATAGACGGACAAAAAAAACTGTTAACTTTTATTTTATTCATTACACCAGACGTTATACTTCATTTGAATACCAACATACTTACCTACATAGTATAGGGCCATTCGCACCGCTTTTACTTAGCATCTAAGTGACACTTAAGAAGGCATAACCGTTTGCACCGTTATTAAAGTTCCACTTATCAAGGCGTTAAGAATCACTTTACTAAGCCCAGAAATTTTTCAGCTTAAACCATTACTTAACCTTAAAATGTTTAATTTTTATAATTTTGAGTGATGTTGACTGTCATTGTGTCATTGATTTATAACATTTGTAAAATTGCAATACACAAAATGGAAATAATGGAAGATGCTTTAAAAATGCTTGATTTCATTAATGTAAGATACCACAAAGAATATAAAATAATATATACAAAAACGATTACTTTTACACTGCGATTTGAATTGGCCGAAGAAAACTCTTAATTGCCTTGATGAAATTAAAGCAAATTTATAGTATCCTTATAATAAATATGTAGGTTTCAAACTCAAATATTTTTACAGACAACACAATTATAACCATTTTTATAAAAAGTGTTTTTTTTGTGAATCTTTTTTCTAAAATCAGCATTAAACTCATCCCCATCTTTCAACGTTAGTATGATTTCTATTTTTTTTTTTTATATTAACTAATTGAATTAATACTAATTTTACTCTCATTATGGCTGTACTTCGTGCTCTATTTTATTACTTCTTAGTTCATCTATTTTTTTTAAATAGTCCTGTGACACAGGAGAGAGTTTTTTCTCTTCTGCGCCTGTGACAATCATAACTTTTGCTGCGTTCAGTGAGACGAGTGAGACATAATAATCCCAACCGATACCAATCGCTTTCGTTCTACGATACGTATTGCTTTATATCGATCCGTATCATTTGGGGGCCTTTCATTTTTGCGCTAGTTTCTGCTTCTATCAAGAAAGATGAGCGGGAAACCTCTTAAAATCAACCTGAAACGCCTAAAACCAATCGCTATTTACGATTGCTAGAAGAACAACCTGGTTGGGCATTAATGTGATAAAAATAATACAAAAAATACTTAAATATTAAAATTATTGTAAATTGTTGATGAAAACTCCAAGTGGCAAATAAAAAAAATCACTTTCAATTGCAAATACTACGTTTCATTAAATTAGAATTATCGTTCAACACAAATTTAATTTTTGTAAATTGAGCGTACCGTTCAGTAAGCTGATCCCGCTACCCCAATCGCAGCAAGAATCCGATACACTCATTGAACGCAGCTTTCATTAAACATTCAAAATAAAATTCAAATTTGACATTATTTCTTCTTTTTTTAGAAAAATCTTGACGTTGCCAAATCAATCCGACACTTAATTAATCATTGCTTTCTAATAGGTTGGTGCGAATTAAACTACGATAAGTAATACTTAAATAATAAGTTTCACTTTACTAAGGTGAAATTTATTCTGAAGCGGTGCGAATGGCCCATAATGGATTAATGCTTTTTTTTAATTAAAGTATTACCGACATTTAATATCATGTTGTCATTACTGAATAATTATATTTACAAGTTGTGAACAATTTGTAAATGAAGACCTGTCAATTGACTTAAGCTCCAAGCAAGAAGGCAATCATAACTGAAAGCCACTACTTACGTAAAGATTGAATTACACTGCACGATTCATTACATTATAGTCATCAATGTTCATATCTATCTTTGTTTTTTATATTGGTATAAACCAAAAATATCATATACATACTACTTCTACATTCTAACAATAAAATATTAATGAATTTGATGATAAAAAATTGGCATTAGGCGACTTAAAAATTTTTGTTTAAAAATTTACTTATCTTTAAAAATTTTTGTTCTTTTAATTTGGAGCTTGAAAAGGAAATAGGTGTAAAGGAGATGTTTCAGGTATTAATAATAATAATGAAAGAAGATATACTAGAAATGAGAGCAAAAAGGAAAACGATAGAGAAGAGATTATCAGAAAAATTAATGAAATTCGAAAGAAATTAGATGTGAATGCAAAAAAATTAGATAAGAATACCAAGAAGTTAAATGAGAATGAAAAGAAGATAGATGAAACTAGATAGAAGATGGAGAAAGTATAGGAAGAATTAGAAATTTACACTTGTAGAACATTGAAGATAAAGAAAATGATAACAAAAGAGTAGAAATAAATTAAGAAGAAATGAATATACAAGAAACAGATATAAAGATAAAACTAGAACATATAAAAACAGAAATATCTTAGAAAATATTTGTTTAGTTTTTCTGCCGTGAAAATACCGATTATATTTTTTTGTCTCTGTATTAATTAAAAACAAATTGGCATTTTAAATCTACTTCAAATTTTATTAAAGTTGATTAACTTTCACATCTCTTCAAATCTTATTTCCTAATCTATCAATATTCTATGAATACTAAGCACATGGTAGAAAGATACACTCCTAAGGAAAATTAATGAAGCAATTTGGATAATTAAATCGTAAAAACCGCACATAATTTTATTGAATAAAAAGCGGAAGTGTGGGCATGGACTTCACACTTTGGAGACAGCTCATTTGCAACTGGTCAATAACATTTAAAACTTTAATTAATTATTTACAATGCATTGCAAGTCGGATATTTCAATATATAAAAAACCACACCTTAGAGATTGTATCGGTTGTGTGAATCATAGGAAGAATAGTGTGCATGTATCAATTGAAAACAAAAAATCTGATGTGTCAAACACATGACTTTCCTATCTAGTTATTATAGGCATTTTCCGGTTATTTTGTACAACCTATTGCAGCATCTCTATAAATGTTTAGAGGATAAACTAAATATATACATTTTCCACATACATCTACCTCGAAACATTTTTCTATAGATATTCATTGAAAACGAAAATACAGAAAAATTTAAATTTAGCACTTTTCCATTACGGTCCATTTTAGAAAAATCATATATAAACAAAAATTATAGAAATCGATATCGCAAACAACTTTTAGTTCAACAATTTTCATAAAAATCAGAATTTTGCACATTTTGTCAAATTTCTCGAATACGGACCATTTCAGGAAATTTTGACATAGAACAAAAATTATAGATAATAATATTAGAAGTAACTTTTATTTGAACAATTTTCTTCTCCAAACATAAATAACAGATAGGTATATTCCATAAAATATAAAAACGGCCTCCCATAAAGTACCCCCCCAGATGTTCCGACTTTGTCCAAAATCTAATCATTTCACGTCAGGCCGAAATAAACCTTAAGTTTAAAATTTAATGTTTTTTCCTTTATCCGTTTTTGAGTTTTCTTCAAATTTCGAAATTTACACATTTTCTCAAATATCTCGAATACGGTCCATTTTAGAGAAATTATGTATAGGACAAAAATTATAGAAAATTATATTACAAACAACTTTTATTTGAACAATTTTTATAAAAAATTATTTTTTTTACATTTTGTCAAATTTCTCGAATACGGACCATTTTAGGAAAATTTTGCATAAAACAAAAATTATAGATAATTATATTAGAAGTAACTTTTATTTGAAGAATTTTCTTCTCCAAACGTAAATAACAGATATATTCCATAAAATATAAAAATGACCACCTATAAAGTACCCCCCCAGATGTTCCGACTCTGCCCAAAATCTAATCAGCTCATTGGACGCTGAAACAAAGCTTAAGTTTAAAATTTGGTGTTTTTCTGTGTATCGGTTCATGAGTTATGCGTTATACAGACACACACACACACACAGACACACACACACACACACAGACACACACACACACACACACAGACACACACACACACACACACACACACACACAGACACACACACACACACAGACACACACACACACACACACACACACACACAGACATCATCGCGAAAATAGTCAAAACGGATTCAGGGGACCTCAAAACGTAAAAATCCGTCGAAAACTCGAGGTCGAAAAAAATCATGATTCCTATACTTTCCTTATATCTGTATACAGATAGGAAAGTAAAAATCTGATGTGTCCAACACATGACTTTCCTATCTAGTTATTACAGACTTTTTCCGGTTATTTTGTACAACCTATTGCAGCATCTCTATAAATGTTTAGAGGATAAACTAAATATATACATTGTCCACATACATCTACCGCAAAACATTTTTCTATAGATATTCATTGAAAATGAAAATACTGAAAAATTTAAATTTAGCACTTTTCCTACAATTTTTCCATTACGGTCCATTTTAAAAAATCATGTATGAACAAATATTATAGAGATCGATATCGCAAACAACTTTTATTTCAACAATTTTCATAAAAATCAGAATTTTGCACATTTTGTCAAATTTTTCGAATACGGACCATTTCAGGAAATTTTTACATAAAGCAAAAATTATAGATAATATTAGAAGTAACTTTTATTTGAACAATTTTTTTCTCCAAACATAACAGATATATTCCATAAAATATAAAAACGGCCTCCCATAAAGTACCCCCCCAGATGTTCCGACTTTGTCCAAAATCTAATCATTTCACGTCAGGCCGAAATAAAACTTAAGTTTAAAATTTAATGTTTTTTTCTTTATCCGTTTTTGAGTTTTCTTCAAATTTTGAAATTTACACATTTTCTCAAATATCTTGAATACGGTCCATTTTAGAGAAATTATCTATAGAATAAAAATTATAGAGAATTATATTACAAACAACTTTTGTTTGAACAATTTTTATAAAAAAAATATTTTTTTACATTTTGTCAAATTTCGCGAATACGGACCATTTTAGGAAAATTTTGTATATAACAAAAATTATAGATAATAAAATAAGAAGTAACTTTCATTTGAAGAATTTTCTTCCCCAAACGTAAATAACAGATATATTCTATAAAATATAAAAATGACCACCTATAAAGTACCCCCCCAGATGTTCCGACTCTGCCCAAAATATAATCAGCTCATTAGACGCTGGAACAAAGCTTAAGTTTGAAATTTGGTGTTTTTCCGTGTATCGGTTCATGAGTTATGCGTTATACAGACACACACACAGACACACAGACACACACACACACAGACATCATCGCGAAAATAGTCAAAACGGATTCAGGGGACCTCAAAACGTAAAAATCCGTCAAAAACTCGAGGTCGAAAAAAATCATGATTCCTATACTTTCCTTATATCTGTATACAGATAGGAAAGTAAAAAGTCAATAATTTAAAAAAAAACAAGTAGGTTTTGTTTTTGAAAATTCTTTTTTTACTTTTAGATCATATTTTGAAAAGTAATTAAGCTATTAAGGCTGTTTATCATCAGTATAATTTCATTTTTTGCTGAACTATTCAAAAGAAACACCCTAATAATCTTTTATTTTTTTTCTTATGCCCTAGTTTTTTAAATTAAAATTAAAAATGAAAATTAAATTTTATCAATTTGCAAATATAAATTTTTGGAAAACTGGAGTTTGTAGCAAATTTTTTTTCTATTTACAAGTTTTTGCTAAAATCAAAAACTAATTGAGTTTTGTGGTAAAGCGTTTTCGAATAATATTTTTATTTCGAACTCGTGAAAATATATCTCTCTTTATCATATACCTAGAAACAACGGTGCCTTGGATTAGCAAATATAAAGTGATTCGGCCAGGGTCTAACTCGCTCTTTTGATTGTAAAAATTTAGTATAATGTATTTTTTATTATTTTTACTTTCCTATCTGTATACAGATATAAGGAAAGTATAGGAATCATGATTTTTTTCGACTTCGAGTTTTCGACGGATTTTTACGTTTTGAGGTCCCCTGAATCCGTTTTGACTATTTTCGCGATGATGTCTGTGTGTGTGTGTGTGTGTGTGTGTGTGTGTGTGTGTGTGTGTGTGTGTGTGTGTGTGTGTGTGTGTGTGTGTGTGTGTGTGTGTGTGTGTGTGTGTGTGTGTGTGTGTGTGCGTGTGTGTGTGTGTGTGTCTGTATAACGCATAACTCATGAACCGATACACAGAAAAACACCAAATTTTAAACTTAAGCTTTGTTTCAGCGTCCAATGAGCTGATTAGATTTTGGACAGAGTCGGAACATCTGGGGGGGTACTTTATAGGTGGTCATTTTTATATTTTATGGAATATATCTGTTATTTACGTTTGGAGAAGAAAATTCTTCAAATAAAAGTTACTTCTAATATAATTATCTATAATTTTTGTTCTATACAAAATTTCTCTAAAATGGACCGTATTCGAGATATTTGAGAAAATGTGTAAATTTCGAAATTTGAAGAAAACTCAAAAACGGATAAAGGAAAAAACATTAAATTTTAAACTTAAGGTTTATTTCGGCCTGACGTGAAATGATTAGATTTTGGACAAAGTCGGAACATCTGGGGGGGTACTTTATAAAAGGCCGTTTTTATATTTTATGGAATATATCTGTTATTTATGTTTGGAGAAGAAAATTGTTTAAATAAAAGTTACTTCTAATATTATTATCTAAAATTTTTGTTCTATGTCAAAATTTCCTGAAATGGTCCGTATTCGAGAAATTTGACAAAATGTGCAAAATTCTGATTTTTATGAAAATTGTTGAACTAAAAGTTGTTTGCGATATCGATTTTTATAATTTTTGTTTATATATGATTTTTCTAACATGGACCGTAATGGAAAAGTGCTAAATTTAAATTTTTCTGTATTTTCGTTTTCAATGAATATCTATAGAAAAATGTTTCGAGGTAGATGTATGTGAAAATGTATATATTTAATTTATCCTCTAAACATTTATAGAGATGCTGCAATAGGTAGTACAAAATAACCGGAAAATGCCTATAATAACTAGATAGGAAAGTCATGTGTTGGACACATCAGATTTTTTACGTGTTGTGTAACTAATTATGAAATAAAAATCGTGCAGTTACTAGCAAAAGGTTAGGCTATTTTTATTATACATTTTACTAAATAAAAATAAATATAATTTGATAAGCGATTATGATATTTATTGATTGAATATGATTTTTATTGATAAATTTCCAAATTATATCGGAATTCATGAATATTTCAAGAAATATCTCGAGTCGAAAACAATGGACAATTTTCAAAATATTCCTAAAAACAGATTATATTAATTTTTAATTTATTGGAAATATTATAAAAGTAACCTTAATTATTTTGCTTATTTTAAATCCTTATCATGCCCCACCCTAGAAATTCGCATATAAATACAAGTCAACGACATATTCTACCACCCCGCCTATTCTATAACCTGCCCAGAACGACAAAAGCCCCCACAAAAACCCAAACAGGTAACACCTGTTTACCTCCCAACATCCACCCCCCCATTGAGTTGACATCAGAGCTCAAAATATCCATAGAAATCTTCTCGACTTTACTGATGAACCTCCTACCTAATAGTCGAGAAATCTGACCATCTTTGGTCATTCATGCACCATCACCAGTCATGGAAATTAAGCAATTTTCACGTACTCTCCGATAAACCCTGACCTTTAATGGATTGTCTAATCGGCAAAATAAACTGCAATGGCCTCGCTCGGAAGATACCATTGATCAAAAAACTTTTAAATACAGAAAATCTTAAAATATTATCCTTAACAGACACCAAGTCTAAACTTCCACTCAGCTTCACCTGGTATCAAACAGTTCACTTAAATTAATCCCAAAACTCTTTTGGGAATTCTCTTTTAATTAAAAATTCAATTCCTTTCAAACCACACATATTTCCTGCTCATCTAGCAGAAATAGACATAGATAATCCATTAACAGTCATCTCATATTACAACCGCCTAGGCCAAATCATCACCACATCTCTGATAGAATACCTATCATCACTCCCCCACGCCGTTTTCCTTGGAGATCTGAACTCCAGACATACCATGTTCGGAGATCACGCCTCAAACCCAAACGATATCCGCCTAGCTAATCTGCTCATAGACTTCCCCATATTCAGAGCCTCAAACCGACCTCCGACCTTTATATCCCACCAAGGATCATCTATCATAGAACACATCCTCTTGACAGATTCATGTACAGGACTGGTTGCTGATAGATGCTTCATTGGAGAAACAATCACCTCCGAACACTTTCCTTTGATGTTACATACATCTCTCCTTGCACCAAGAGCTACAATACATACCTTCTGAAATAACAAAAAAGTAGATTGGCCACTATTTCAGAGAACTATCTCTGCAAACATTCCGGAACAACGCCCGCTCAATTCCCCACAAGACATCGACACAATGGACGAAGTCCAAATCACTTCCATAAACACAGCACAAAAAGCCCTCCCCCAATTCATCCTAACTCTCATCTCCCAAAAACGAAGATTGTATAGACAATATGTCCGTACCCACGACCCAGTCATCAAAACTGAATGGAACCACCTTAACGCCCTGATCAGGCTCCAAACCAACTTACACAAACAGCAACTGTGGATCAATACCACTTCTAATTTGGATCATAGAAACGGCTCCAAGTTTTGGGACCAATTCCGTATAAAAACGGGTCAAAAAACCAAATCACACTCTCACCTCCCAATTGACGGACAAATCCACTCAACCCCCGATAAAAAAGCCTTAGCCCACAAAACCCACCTTGAAGCCACCTTCACAACCCCCGACAACCCCCACTTTGACGAACAATTCAAACACGAGACCGAACAATACGTCCTTCAGACACTCGCCGCCCCAGTCCCACCTATGGATGTCGAAAACCCCCACACCTCTCCACTCACCCTCCAAGACATCCAATATGCAAAAACACAGTCTCCTGGCCTGATTCCATTCACAGAAGAACGCTGAAGAATCTTCCTGAAACTATCTTTCCCATCCTCACCCTCATTCTAAACTCCTGCCTCTCCCTGTCCTGGAAATCCGCAAACACCATTTTGATCCCCAAACCAGGCAAAGACCCCAAATCCATAAATTCTTACAGACCCATCTCTCTCATATCAATCCTAGGGAAACTCCTTGAGCTTCTGCTCAAGGAAAGAATCTGGAAATTTTGTGAAGAGAGAAACATTATCCCCCAATCCCAACATGGTTTCAGACCTCACCACTCCATACAGGACGCAATCTCTTCCCTTAACACTACTGCGGTCACTACAGTCAACTATCAACAAATCTCTTCAGCCGTTCTCTTAGATGTTCAAAAAGCCTTTGACCAAGTCTGGCATGTAGGACTAGTCAAAAAGCTTATGAACATAGATCCCCCCCAAATCTCCACTCATACACTCCTACCTCACAGACAGAAAAATTACCGTCAAAGTGGGCAACTCCCTATCAGACACATTCACCCCACTCGCAGGTGTTCCACTGGGCTTCGTCCTGGCCCCTCTCCTCTACCTCATCTACACTCACGAATTCCCCCCCCCCAAACTACCCTACATCCAAATGCCTCATACGCCGACAATACAGCTCTAATCTCGGTAGCCAAAAATTCTAACCAACTAAATACTCGAACCCAAAATCTGTTAAACTCTCACTGGTGTAGCAAATAAAGGGTCTCATTAAATCCGCAGAAAACTCAATTCATCGTCTTTAAACACCCAAATTCTTAAAGAACCTCCCAGAACCCCCAACTCGTAAATGTAAATATCCTGGTAGTCAGGCTCGCTCAACAGACTGAAGTTAACTATTTGGGGCTATGATTTTCTCGTACACTTAACTGATGTCCTCGGATGTCCAACGCTCTCTTGACAGGATGCGAAAACAAGCCAGCTTCCTTGAGGCTTTGTACGGACGAATGGGGCGTTGCAACACAAACACCCTTATTCACACTTACAATTCCTTCATCTTACCCGTTGCCGAATACAGAGCTGTACCCTTCGGCGTACTTCCCACACACTTGTCCCACAAATTCACCACACTCGAGAGACGTATACTTAGCCGTTGCCAATATCTTCCCTCTCGCTCCCCCAGCGGAGTTTCTGAAAAAATCTCCAACACCTTCATCCTCACACGTTTCCAAACCCTCAGGAAACAATACGTCTCTCGCACGCTGAAAGGCACCAACACACACTCACAAGACACTTTACGAACCCCATGGCACCCAAACCAACTTCCACTTTTTCGAAAATCGAAAAGAAAATGCCACAACCTAATCTGAGACTTCTCTCAGACTTCCAAGACCTCCCCTCACCGCTGAACTCCAGGATCTGCTGGAATCAGCATCAGATAAACTTCTCAATCATATAATTAGAAATTGATAATATTGTACAATATCGTGATTTAGGTTTTGTGGTTTTCCCAAATCATATTCCCCACCTTATACTTAGACTTGTTCATTTATGAGGTTGGAAATAGCAAAATTGGTGATATTTTTTTCCACACAGGTCCCACACGCGCACACGATTATTACGTAGCCTTACGCATATTACAATTCGCACCGCGTATCGACGTGTGAGGAAAATCTTAGATTTTAGGTAGATTTCGGTTTTTCGTAATTGTTTTTTTTTGTAAAATGGAGGAACTATGCACTGTGTCTGTGAACAATAATAATGTGGTAAATTGTGTCTGTATTGTGTGCTCTTTATTGAAAAAAGGATTTTAAAGTAGAAATTTTGAAGAGAAAACGGACATTATTAATTCTAATAGACTAAAGGATCCTATCTTACTAGGCATTTTCACGTAGAGTTCTATGAAAAGTATGAATGGTTAACCGGCTGGAGAACTTTGAAGAAATTATTTTGCTGGCCTTGCCTACTTTTTAATATAGTCGAAAAAACACATTGGAACTCAGTCGGTATTATAGACTTGAATAATTTTCACAAAAGTGTAAAACGACATGTAGAGTAACATGTTTCCTGGGAGAGCATGAACTAAGTTTTAGGGGTCACAATGAAGCAAATGGATCCGCCAATCGAGGAAATTACATGGACCTTCTAAGTTTTTTAGTAAAATACGATGATACCCTAAAAAATCATTTTATTGATTCGACGACTTTCCGAGGTACCTCAAACAGAATCCAAAATGATTTAATTAAATGCACTGCCGACGTTGTGATGGATCACATTAAAAGTGAAATTAAAAAAAGCACCTTTCGTATCAATTGCGCTTCATGAAATCACAGATGTAGCAAACTTAAGTCAATTATCCATTGTTGTGCCATATGTATTGGATGGCATTCCTCAAGAGCGATTCTTAGGATTTTTGGACGTCACTAGTGAACAAACTGCAGATGCATTGTTTAAAATTGTTTGTGACATTATTTCAAGTTTAGAATGTGGTTCTAAGCTTGTTGCCCAGAGCTACGATGGTGCTGCCGTAATGGCTGGCCATTTAGGAGGCCTTCAAGCTAAAGTGAAAGAGAAGTTTAAACATGCAATTTTCGTTCACTATATAGCACAAAGACTTAATTTGGTTTTATCGCGAAGCATCATGGATAATATTAAAGATTGCAAAGTTTTCTTTTCCACGCTTAGTGGTTTGGCTTCCTTCTTTTCAAAGTTATCGAAAAGAACTCGCGCTTTGGACGTTCACGTTCAAAGAAGGTTTCCAAAAGTTGCTCCGACGCAAAGGAACTACAATCGATGTTTAGTGCAAACAGTGTTTCAATACCGTGATAAACTTTTTTCAAGACATTTGGGATAATAAAGAAACATGGGATGCTGAAACTGTTACAACTGCTAAAGGGTATTTGCATTGGCTGAAACAAAACTTTGATTTCGATTTTTTGCTCAACATTTTTGCAGAAATTTTCCCTTTTACTGACATTTTATTCGACATTTTACAGACAAAGTCAAATGACATTGGCTTTTGCATTAAACAAATTGATGATTTTAAAAATAAAATGAATAAAAAAACGAGATCAGTTTGGCTTAGCACTTGAAAGAAAGAGAATTAGAATTAATAATGTCGGTGACAGAGAGACCTCCTATCGTCGATTATACGCCGAATTTTTTGATATTCTACAACAAATGGACTCTCGATTTCAAAATTTTAACGAATTAAAATTTGTTGAATTGTGCTATTTTAATATTAGTAACTACGATTCATCAAAATTTCCATCGGAAGCTTTTAATTCGCTAAAATTAAATTATGGAAATTTTTTCGATATTCCAGCATTAAAGTCCCAGTTAAGTGTTGTTTATGAAACAACTGAAATTAGTGATAAATAGACGCCCATGAATGTGTTAAACTTTCTTATAACAACTGATTTAAATGGGAATTCAAGAAAAAATTAAATATCTAGCCAATACAGATGGCCAAATTAAATTAAAAAAAAAATGATAATTAGTATTATCAAGTACAAGGGAAATTGGCTATAACGAAAGCCAAATATTATTATTTTTAGTTCGGACTTCACTAGGAATGTTCGTTGAGAAAATTGAGAGAGATGACAATTTTTGGTCATGTGCTGAACCAAAGTTAGTTGATTTTGATTTAAAATATTTAATGAAAGAAATTGTAAGAAGAATTTGATGTAATTTATTTTTTTTGTGATTGTATTTTGTTATGTGTAATAAAATGTTTCATTAAAAATAGTAGGTAATTAAAGTTTTTTTTTTTTATTTAAGTATTTAATTTATTTTGACCTATTTTTACTTTCAGTGAACGAATAAAAGATCAAAGCAATACATTATATTTTTTTATGAAATTAAAACAAAATATATGTACAATAAAATAGTTTTCAAAAAATTTTTCGTCTACACTACAAATTAATTGTGACATTTATGCAATTTTGTTTAAAAAAACAAATATTTTATAGTATATACCACTGTATATTAAAGCACTTTCCAATAATCAATTTCTTACTTTAAATATACCATAAATAAAGCCATTCAAAGCTTTCGCGCCAAGTGTATATTATCGAATATTAGTTATGTTATAACAATAATGTTTATTTACAAAAAAATACGATCAATAATTATATGTATATATAGAATATAAATAAAATCAATTTAAATGTAGTTAATCATTTATTTAAAAAATAATTCCACTAGGTGACTCTAAAAAAAGTGAATCAATGAATAAGAAAGAGAACGTTCGTATCTGCCGTCTAAGTAATAAATAAAAATATTCTGTGCAAGGAAATTAATGTCAACACAATAGGTAGTTGTTACAATATACAGACAAATTGGACCAGCCCGCTTTTTTTGGTGGATTTGAATACCGAGAAAGATAGGCGTGCCATTAGACTGAACGGAGAAAGATAGAATTATTACACGTACAATTTTTACATAAACAAAGAGAGGGTTGCGTACAAAGATATTCTATGAAATGGATGAGGTACCTCTCAACTTCGACCGAACGGAAAGCGGTAGAACAGCCTTAACTTGTTTCTTTTTTAAATAAAGTACATTTAAGTCTAAAAATTTTATTGAATTCTATTTTATTTCCATAGTAAACTTAATATTAGGGTGTTTAATATTGTTAAAACTCTAGTACCACCAGGTGAACCTTGGGACATATCTCACCAGGTGAAGTCGGATACGATACCCTTATTTTATCATTATTTTGTGTAATAAAGGTATTAATGAATAAAAGATATCTTATTTAGAACTTAAAAAGATTTATTCGAAGACCAACAAATATTTAAACGTCTAAAAACATTTCAAAAATAAAAAAGTTATTTATTGATATTGTAATGTTGGGGGCAAACAATTCGTTTGTGCTCACCACACACACTTTTTTTACAGTGGCCACAAGTATGGTTTCCTCTTCTTTTCTTTTGCCTATCACAGAAGACACAGAGACCTGGTATTTTGGAACGAACTTCATGGGTATCATCAGCCATGCTCGCAACGGGAAGTTCTTTATTCAGCAAGGCACTAATTTGCGTTCGTAAACTAATTGTTATCCTTGGATTTTCCATTCTCTGCTCCATATGACTAGCTGTTAAAGCGAATGACAAGTCTTTCAGAAATTGAGACCGTGACACAGGGTTATCCAAATTTAGTTTATAAATTAGGAAGGCATTTACTGCAGCAGTATCAAGAACACCAAAAAAGTACCGCATAGGCCAACGATTTGATTTCCTTTTTATGGTTTTAGAATGGCACAACTGGTCAAAAACATCCACTACACCTTTTGTCATGTTGTAAAACTCTATTATCTCGGGTTTGTTTGTAAGTGGATCTATATCTCCAAGGGAATGCATGGATGAGATTAGAATTACGTTTTTATTTTTTTCTTGGACGTACGACACTATCATTTTTTCATCATCGTACAAAAATCTTGATGTTTCAGGAGGAAGTCCTTTTACATCAATAAATGATTTTGGTATCTCCTTCTTAATTTTTCTGAGCGTGCCGACTAAAGTTAGTTTATTATTTCTAAGTTCTTCAGCCAATTGACAAGATGAAAACCAATTATTAGTCGTCACATTTCTGTTGGTGTTCTTTATACATTCTGTCAGAGTTAGCACATATTGTGTTGGTAACAGCAAATCAGTTTGCTGTCTGGCTTCTTTGCCAACATATGGGATTCCTCCACTGTCCCCCTCTTCTATTTTCGCAATTTCGGCCAATAATTCTTTTTTTGATAGCAACCTTCGATTAGCCATTTTGCATAAATAAAAATAAATGTAAAAATTATTGCATAAATGTTATATATTTAATAGACCAATTGTTATATATTTAATAGACCATTTTAGATACTGCATAATAAAATAGTCGTTAGTATGAAGACTAGTCTTCATAGTCGTTAATGTTTACAGTTCATCAAATTTCTAGAGGCTTTCGACGGCTAGACAGAGAAAGCACTACTGACAGGCATCCCGACGGATTTACGCAATGAAAGTACACTCTGCGCATCAAGTATTTCACTATTTCATTCAGACGAAAATGTCAGATGTAAATTTCGCTAAAACATTTCTTTTATTTTCGTTTGTGTTTTTTGCTCATTACAGTTTAATAGAACCTAAGTATGGAGTTTAATAGCAAATTAAGAGGCCGCGTGATTAACAGTCAATCTCGCGAAATAATAGCCAATGTTATAGAGTTTATGAGAAGAGAAGGAAACTTTAATTCACCTTCAATACCATTTAAAAATGTAAATGATCGTGTTGCTGCAGCCACAGGAGTATCTAAAAACACTGTCGTCCGCATTTCTGGAGAGAAAAAAAGAATCGATAACCGTGAGATATCGGAATTTTCATCACCATGAAAAACCATTAAAAAACCAAAAACAGTTAATGATATAGATGAAGTTGCACAAGAATCAATTTTTTTTTATATTATTAGATAGCTACTTTTGTTTCTGAGTTGTGTTCATTTACAGGCTCAATTTTTTTCCGTTTCTCCTTTTTGATTTTATATGGGGTTTCAAGTTGTTTTTGACTTATTTCGACGTAAATCACAACAACACACTTTTTTAATAAAGCAAACAAGTGTTAAGAGGTATATGTACGTGTAAACTACAATTACAAAAAATTGATATGAAACCCATGAAACCACCAACAAAAATGTAAAGCTAGCTTCCGTACTAGAACATGGTGTCATTCGTCGAGATAATTTATCGTTTTGTTTAATAGATCAAGAAATGTAAATATTCCCCTGTTATTTTTTATAAAATTATAAGAGAAATAAATTTTTTTCTAAATAGTATAGTTTATTATTTTGTAGAAAAACAAAATTTCGAAAATTTTAGTAATGTTTCAGAAATAACCGTTATTAATAATAGGTACCATTTTCCTTAATAAGGTAGAAATAAAATATAAACTATTTCCACGATTTACAAAGGCCTACAAAAAAATTATAGGTATTTTCCGCTATCCTATAAAATTTATATTTTCTGACTCAATTTCAAAAGGTTGAAGGAATTCCAAAACACCTTTTATGGCATAATAATTATTTTCAATTCTACATACTATCTTTAGCTGCTTTTAAAAACGTTCTAAGAAAGTCCAATCAGACCAATTTAATCCCTAAACTATTCCACACTTTTAAAATTTAATTACCTAAAAATATTAAAAACTATTTAAAATAATTTGTTTAGCAGACTGTACAATAGCTATCTTAGTCACACGTAGCGCGTTCTCTGTCTGGGCGTCGAACACCTCTAGAAATTTGATGAACTGTAGTTTCTATGCATTCATATTTTTGTGACTTAATTCAATTCATGTCAAGATATATTTTTTGTAACGTCAACCCTTTATAATAAAAATATTAATACGCGGGTATTATCATTTCAATCAGTACAAAATAATTTGGCGACGATTGGAAAAAGTACGTAAAATAATCTTCAGTCTAACTAAAAAAACGAGTCCAAAGTATGGCTGAGAAGTTAGCCCCTCTAATAGACGCTCTCAGTGGGTTAATCTCAACTCTCCAGCACCAACAAAGACAAGAGAAGAGTGTTAAAGATGTTCTCCAGACACAAGCCATTTCATTTGAGTCATTCGATGAATCAGCGGAAACCTTTGATACTTATTCTCAACGCTTGCAAATTTTTTTCAAATTAAAAGGATTAAGTAAAAATAATGAAGAAACCAACGAAGCAAAAGTAATGGTTCTTATTAATTGTCTTGGTAGTAGACATTACAAATTGCTATCTAATTTAACAACCCCAGATCTTCCTGCTTCAAAAACTTACGAAGAACTTATGAGCCTTCTAAAAAACCACTTATCTCCTAAAATTAATGTATTGTCAGAACAACATAGATTTTTTTCTCGTATTAAAACTCCAGGAGAATCTATCGCTAGCTATGTTGCCGAACTAAAAGACTTAGTTAAAAATTGTGAATTTAAATCTGAATGCAACAGTATTCAATGCACTAAATCTGTAATCGACATGCTTCTAAGAGCTCAGTTTATAAGAGGTCTCCTTGACACAACAATCCGTGAAAGAATCCTTCAATTGGTCAATGTTTCCCTCGAAAAGGCCATAGAAACAGCATTATCAATCGAAACTGCAAGAATTCAGAACAGGGAACTATATAGAAGTATTCCTTTAACTTCAAATTTAGTCAATCAACTTAATACACAACAAAATGAACGCACTCGATCCAGTAAAACAAATCTTTATTCTACGAACCAGAAACATAAAACCAGATCCGACACAGTCAATTTACAAAAATTAGGACTAGCAGGAATATGCTTACACTGTGGTAAAACAAATCACATAACTTCAAAGTGCCTTTCAGTAAACAAACTTCAATGCAAAAGTTGCAAAAAACAAGGTCACATCGATAAAGTATGTATAACCAGTCTTTTAAAATACCGACAGTCTGTTCAAAACATTGATTTCGATTCCGATAGTCCTGATACCGAAGATTTTTCAATTAATCAAATTATCGACGTTTTCTCTGGATCTGCATCTGTGTTTGAGCCAAAAATGTTTATTGAATTAAATATTCAAGGTAAACCCTTCCAATTTGAATGTGATACGGGAAGTCCTGTCAGCATTATTTCTCAAAAAGATTATCATCGATTGCAATTGGACATTCCCATTCAAAAAACTGAAGTTTACTTTAGATCGTATACGCAACATCTATTCAAGCCAATAGGCTTTGCCAGAGTTCAAGTTACATATAATCACAAAACTATCACGGCGGATCTGTACATCGTTTCAAATTATGGTACTGCTATTATTGGAAGAAGATGGATAAGAGAACTAGAAGTAGATTTGTATAGCATTTCATCAGTCTCATCTACACCACCTTCCCTCATAAATATTTTAAGTCAATTTCAAGATATCTTTAAACCAGTAGTTGGCGCTGTTCCAAATTTCAAATGTACACTAAAACTTCGTTCTGATGCTAAACCAGTCTTTTTAAAACCTCTAAGAGTACCTTATGCACTTCAGGAAGAAGTTGACAAAGAACTTGATTCCTTGGAACAAGAAGGTATAATTACGAAAGTTGATTATTCAGAGTGGGGTACTCCTTTAGTCATAATACCTAAAAAAGATGGTAAAGTTCGAATTTGTGCCGACTATAAAGTTACTGTTAATAGTCAACTTCAAGATAATCGCTACCCTATACCCAGAATAGAAGATATTTTCAATAAAATGGAAAATGGAGTATACTTCTGTATCTTAGATATCTATAAAGCTTATTTACACATTCAAGTTGATAACGAAAGCACAAAAATTCAAGCCCTGTCAACACATCGAGGTACCTATTTAGCCAATAGATTATATTTTGGAATCAAAACAGCACCCAATGAATTTCACAAAATATTAGACCAGATTTTTCATGATTTAGAAGGAACGACCCTGTATTTCGATGACATACTGGTCCAGGGTTCGTCTATATCTCAATGTACACTTCGACTAATTAAGGTATTGGAAAGACTACGCAAATACAACCTTCACCTTAATAAAAATAAGTGTAAGTTTTTCGAAAAAAAGATAGAATATTAGGGTCACACTATATCTAGTAGAGGCCTACAGAAGTCAAACGATAAAATTCAAGCAGTCCAGAATGCACCCCGGCCCAAAAATCAAGAAGAAGTTCAACAGTTTTTAGGACTAATAATGTACTATTCTAAGTTTATTCCAGATGCTTCAACTGTTCTTCATCCTTTAAACCGCTTGCTCAGAAAAAATGTTCCCTTTAAATGGAATAAATCCTGTGAACAAGCCTTTCTTCAAGCTAAGTCTGAAATTGCAAGTGATCGGGTGTTAATACCATTTAATCCAGACCTAAATGTCATCTTGGCAACAGATGCGAGTCCATATGGATTGGCAGGAGTTTTATCTCATCGATTCCAAGATGGTACAGAAAGGCCAATAGCTTTTATATCCAGATCTTTAACTAAAGCCGAACAGAATTACAGTCAGCTAGACAAAGAAGCTACTGCAATATACTGGGCTTGTAAAAGACTATTTCATTATATCTACGGACGTAAATTTACGCTAATTGTTGACAATAAACCACTTTTTACAATTTTAAATCCGCAAAGACAACTACCAACCTTATCAGCAACTAGAATGTTACGTTATGCGCAGTTTTTAGCTGGATTCAACTATGACATCGAATGTAGGAAGTCATCAGAACATTCAAACGCAGATTATTTTTCAAGAAACCCTTTAAAATTAACTCCAGAAGAAGAAAAATATATCGATAGCGTATATTTAACAAATATTGATCTATTTTATAAAATAAGTACAGATACTATAACCGCTGAACGTATAATAGAAGAAACAAAACATGATCCTGAATTATCTAGACTCAAAGAAGAATTACTTCAAGGAAGTAGAAAAGATCCTGAGTTATCTCTACAAGATGGTATACTTTTCAGAGGTCACCGTGTTATTATACCAAAGTGCTTGCAACCATCTATTCTACAAGAACTACACTCTACGCATTTAGGAATCGTTAAGATGAAAGCACTGGCCCGGAACTATTGTTATTGGAAAAACATTGACTCTGATATTGAAAATTTAGTTAAAAGTTGTTTAGCATGTAGTAACGTTCAAAAAGATCCAACAAAATCACCCATACACCATTGGGAATATCCTGAAAGAAACTGGCAAAGAGTACACATGGATTACGCAGGTCCATTTTTAGGACACTACTTTTTGATTGTCGTTGACGCCAAATCTAAATGGCCAGAGATCATGATGATGAAAAGTGCTCCAACGACCAAAAATACTATTTATTATCTCAGAGAGATTTTTAGTCGTATGGGTCTACCTGAAATGTTGGTGAGTGACAATGCTTCAATATTCAAATCTAAAGAGTTCGCAGATTTTTGTATAAGAAATGGGATAAGTCAGAGATTCATTGCACCAGGCCATCCATCTACAAACGGGCAAGCAGAAAGATACTGTCAGACACTTAAGGCAAAACTTATACGAATGATGCACGAACCAGGAGATCTTCATGAAAAATTATGCAGAATATTGTTTAGGTACCGGGTTACACCATTATCATCAGGAAAGTCACCATCTGAAAATTTATTTGGAAGAAATATTAGGACGAAATTAGATTTGCTACGGCATAAATCAAAGCAAAACAACAGTATACTAATAGATTTAAAAAAAGCCTTCAATGTAGGTGACCGGGTACAATCTAGAAACTATTCAACACCCATTAAGTGGAAGTATGGCATAGTAATTCAACGTTTAGGTCGACTACATTATCTAGTGGAACTAGATGATGGATATAAAATTAAACGTCATTATGACCAACTTCGTCCCAGCAATGTTTACCATTCTAATATTTTTTCAAATACTATACTCTGTTTTTAAACTAGGAGGAGCGAATTGAAAAGACGCATTTACACAGGGAAAAGTAACTAGATTTGTTACTAAGAGCGAGTTTCGAAATATAGTGGTGTTCAAAATTTATGAAATAATTATCTTTATCGGCCTTAGTCGGTGAACGGCCAATGAGCGGTTAAGAAACGAATAAATGTCATAGAAGTAATTTTTTAATTGGTCCCAGACAACGGTCGCAAATTTCACATTATTGTGATCTGAAATGTGTGTCTAAAACGAAATGTCACTGTCAAATTAAAGTCAATATGGTTGTTGATTGATGTCAGAAATACTTTTTTCTTGCTTTTGAAATCGACTTTTTGAGAATAACTATGATCTTTTTAAAATGGATATTAAATATTTAAGAAAATTATTAATGGAATATCCAGATGTGCCAGGTTAGTATAAAATATAAAGATATGTTTACATTTTTAAGGATATATTTGTTATAGGTATAAAAAGTAAAAGTTAATCAGTGAATGACAAGTGGATCACACAGTAACTGGTATCTCTTCTATGAGTAATGTGGATATTATGGCTTATTTAGTGTTAACCCATGGTTAATGCGCTAGAGGGCAAATAAAGGCATTCAAAAGTTTACAGGCCTATGAGTCAGAATTTGTTTTGAAAACTGGAACCAACATTTTCATAACACTACATGTCAACATATATTTTTTAAAGTGAACTATTCATACATACCTATGTATTAATTTTAAGTATTTTTTAAATATTTTTTGTGAAAGTAATGTTAACTCCTTGTGCCAAATTAAGATTGTTCCTAAAGTAGTAGATGGTGTTTTAAATGTTATGTTATAACAATTTTGTAAATAGTTTTATTCTAATCTAATAAATAAAATTTGCTTGAATATTTAGTTACATTTTAATCATTTTGGTTAGAAATTCATCAATTTTTAGTTTTAAAAAATCAGTAATAAAATTATTTTTTTCTAAAATACTTCGGAATTCATCTCTTCATGGTAATCTTCCATCTTTTAACCTTCAAAAACCAATAATGCATTTTCTACAAAACTTTAGGATCAGCATGTAAAATAATAAGGTGTCTTCCCTTTCTTGTAAGGTTTTTCAGGAATTGCTACCTTTAATAGTACTCAGTGTAGAAGGATCCATAATTGTAGATTTTCAATACAATTGCTTACTGAAGAACTATTATTTACGAAATAAAGTAAAAAACTAAGTAATGGATGAGATATCAAATTATAAAATGTCAGAACTGTCAACAATATCAATTATTAGCTGATGTTCATGCTAAAAAGTAATGTGTGAAACTGACTGTAATCTGACCAATCAGAAGGCTACAGAATTGCCAACTTAAATTCAAATCGCTCCTCTTAGTTTAAAAACAGAGTATAGTGAGCATAATGATATTGATGATACAGTGGTATCAAACGAATTAAGTGTACCCTTGGAATCTAAAGATCACGAGACGAATGTTGACCATCGAAAAGAAACTAGCCAGACTGAAATAACTGACCTGACTCGAGACCTTGAATATGAACCAATTAATAAAGAAAACCCCGATCCACGTCTTCAAGAGAATCAAGAAAAGCAAATACCGTCACATCCGTCCAAACCACCGGAGGTTTTGAGGAGATCCACTAGAACCCGTAATCCCATTCAAAGATTAACCTATTGAATGTCTCAGAAATTACAAGGGGGAGAATTGTTATATATTTAATAGACCAATTGTTATATATTTAATAGACCATTTTATATACTGCATAATAAAATAGTCGTTAGTATGAAGACTAGTCTTCATAGTCGTTAATGTTTAGTTTCTATGCATTCATATTTTTGTGACTTAATTCAATTCATGTCAAGATATTTTTTTTGTAACGTCAACCCTTTATAATAAAAATATTAATACGCGGGTATTATCATTTCAATCAGTACAAAATAATAAACCACCAGGTGGAGTCGGATCCGACACTTTAGGCGACAAATGATAGAAAAAACCACGTTACACTCGTCTAATTCAGCGTGCATGTAGAGACTGAATTTCTAGGAGGGTACTTAAGCGGACCGAACGCTAGCCCACCTCCTCTTTCTCGTACGGACAAAATGGCTACGTCGATGTCGTATCCGACGTCACCTGGTGGTACTAGGGTTAAAAACTAGTACCAGAGAAAGTAGTCAGTATGTCGTCAACATGTCCATGGATATTTCTACGGTTTTCTTCGGGTTGTGCGATATAGTTTTGTGTTTCTTGAGTGTTGTTTTAATTAGTTGAACCATATTTTATTCTAACACAAATTTCATTGAAATCAAGGTGTGTAATAAAAAAAGAACAGAAAAATCAAAGTGTCAATTTATCAAGCCATTTGACATATTTTAAATATTGTTGGCTATTCTCAAGTATACAATCCTTTTATCGTGTCATCCTCATTTCTACAAACGACTTGCAAAATAGTTTCGTGAGGAATGTCTTAATAATATCACTGTGTTTATAAGACCGGAGACAGTTCAAAGAAGTGTCTGTCGGCTTCAAGATTGCAAAGTAAACATCGCAGTTTAAAATGTGATTAAAATTTGTTTGTTAATATTGAGCCCGCAAATATTTGAAGAAAATGTTATTCTTAATGAATTAGTCTAGTAGTTTTTCGTCGTTTATCCAAATCGTATGAAAAGTGTTCAAAAAAGGTCAATTAACAGTCTAGGTAGGAACTAGGTATTAAGGTAAGCTATGTTGACAAGGGGGTAGCCATGTGTGAGTTGAGGTAATTTTAAGGTGAAGGGGGAGAAAAAGTCCTTTATATCTCACAAGGAAAGTCAATGTTTAATTATTTAACAAAACATTGAGTGCGACCGGTTTCGAAGTGTCATCACTTCATCTTCAGGCTCGCCTAGTGGAAAGGAGAATATGTGGTGTAAGGTGTGTTAACACTTAGAGCAAACGATATATAAAAAAGTAAAAAAGAGAAAACTCACCATACTCTCCATCCACTAGGGAATACTACAAAACAAGTTTCATCAAATGTGGGGTGAAATAAATTGTATAATGAACAAAGTTTACAAGTAATAAAAAGTTAAAAATATTTGAAAAACAAATATTAGTCAATTGAAATAGTAAAATTTAAAATATTCAAGACTATACAAAACAAATCACATACATTAAACAGATTAAAAGATAAGGCTTATTTTAAACAACCTTGTTTTTTCAAAAAAATAACATTTTTGGAAGGAGACCTGTCAAGTTAAGGCCTCTACAGGTGGTGGCAAGTATTAACAAAAAAATTCTTGGGTACACCCATGACAGGGTATAGGTATTAAGATGTAAACTATGAGTGAAGAAATATTTATTATTTATTATATAAGATTTGGGCCATGAACCAATCACCAAGTGTATGTGATGTTGTAGGAAGAAGAAAGAAGAAGAAATGACTGGGTTAACTGTTGTGAAGCAACTGAAGAATAAAAGAAGAAAATGACGGATGTGAAATCACACAATCTAACCTAATCTTTAAACGTGCTCGTTGGTTTCTAATGGGAAAAAAATTACTTACTGAAATGTACCCCTTGCAAGAAAATATGTGAATAGAAATAAAGGGGAGGTTAAAAAGGAAGTTAGAACGATAAATTTAGATTAGTGTTGAGAAAACAGGAGGAGTTTCTGACATTATCTGGGCATTTAAGCAACCAACAGGATTTAATTTTAAATTTCTCAATATCTCGAGGCTTTCGAAGCTATTAAGAGTAAATCTATGGTAGGAACTATGTAGGATTTCGAAACCTTCAGTTGAATCGAAGTCGTGATTTGAGTCCAGTAGGTGGTTAGCAAAATGTGAAAAACCTGTTGTATTTTGGTTAAGACAACGCAAATGTTCTTTTAAACGGATCTTGAAATTTCGAAATGTGCGTCCCACATAGAAAGAATGGCAAGATTTACAAGTTAATTTATAAATTCCAGATAAGTCAAAGGGATCTAATTTATCTTTATTATGAACAAATAACTTATGTAATGAGGAGGGGGTTTTGAAAGATACTTTAAAGTGGTCTTTAAGTAAGCTTGCCACTTTATAGGATGCTTTTCCAATAAAGGTAAGAGAAATGTATTTCTTACTGGTGGTTAGTTCATGTACCATATTAGGATTGTTAATATAAACTAAGTTTTGTTGAATTTTATTTTGTTTATGTGTTAGCATTTTATCAATAATATCTAGTTCAAAGCTGTGATCTATAACAATAGTTTTAATTATATTTAGTTCCTTATTAAAGTTTTCCGTAGACAGAGGAACGTTTAATAGCCTCTCTAAGTAGCAATTAAAGGCAGCCAATTTATGTGTTGCTGGATGGTTAGAGGTATTGTCTATAACTGTGCCTGTATGTGTTGGCTTTCTATAGATGTCAAAGTTGAACTTGTTATTATTGTGTGAGATTTTAAGATCTAAGAAGTTAATAGATTTGTTTATTTCAATTTCTAATGTGAATTTAATATTAGAATGTAAGTCATTAATATAAGTCAAGAAGTCATTTAATGAGTCTAAGTTACCTGACCACAAAATCAAAATATCATCAACATATCTATAATAGAATTTCACATTTGAGTGGAAAGGGTTGTTTTTAAGGATTTTTTTCTTTTTCAAAATTGTGCATAAATATGTCTGCTAATATTGGGCTAAGTGGAGATCCCATAGAAAGTCCATTTGTTTGTGAAAAGATTTCATTGTTGAATGAAAAAAAGTTTTGTTCTAAACAAACCTTGAGGTTCAAAAATTCTACTAGTTCAATATCAGACATATTCGAACTTGACAAATGTGATTCAACAAAACCTAGAACCTCTGGTATAGGAATATTTGTGAATAAGTTTGATACATCTAAAGAGATCAAAGAATCTGTATCATTAATGTGAACATTTTTTTTGAGATATTGAGAAATTTAAAATTAAATCCTGTTGGTTGCTTAAATGCCCAGATAATGTCAAAAACTCCTCCTGTTTTCTCAACACTAATCTAAATTTATCGTTCTAACTTCCTTTTTAACCTCCCCCTTTATTTCTATTCACATATTTTCTTGCAAGGGGTACATTTCAGTAAGTAATTTTTTTCCCATAAGAAACCAACGAGCACGTTTAAAGATTAGGTTAGATTGTGTGATTTCACATCCGTCATTTTCTTCTTTTCTTCTTTTATTCTTCAGTTGCTTCACAACAGTTAACCCAGTCATTTCTTCTTCTTTCTTCTTCCTACAACATCACATACACTTGATGATTGGTTCATGGCCCAAATCTTATATAATAAATAATAAATATTTCTTCACTCATAGTTTACATCTTATTACCTATACCCTGTCATGGGTTTACCCAAGAATTTTTTTGTTAATACTTGCCACCACCTGTAGAGGCCTTAACTTGACAGGTCTCCTTTCAAAAATGTTAGTTTTTTGAAAAAACAAGGTTGTTTAAAATAAGCCTTATCTTTTAATCTGTTTAATGTATGTGATTTGTTTTGTATAGTCTTGAATATTTTAAATTTTACTATTTCAATTGACTAATATTTGTTTTTCAAATATTTTTAACTATTAATTACTTGTAAACTTTGTTCATTTTACAATTTATTTCACCCCACATTGGATGAAACTTGTTTTGTAGTATTCCCTAGTGGATGGAGAGTATGGTGAGTTTTCTCTTTTTTACTATTTTATATATCGTTTGCTCTAAGTGTTAACACACCTTACACCACATATTCTCCTTTCCACTAGGCGAGCCTGAAGATGAAGTGATGACACTTCGAAACCGGTCGCACTCAATGTTTTGTTAAATAATTAAACATTGACTTTCCTTGTGAGATATAAAGGACTTTTTCTCCCCCTTCACCTTAAAAATAAGCTATGTTATAGATTTTGTTAGTTTTATAACCTTTTACAACCTATATATTGAAAATATCTGGAGAATGATTGTATTTTAAACTTCTAAAAGTAAAATAATAACAGCTGATATCCTTGACTATAAAATAACGGTATTTCATAATTTAATTTGTATTAAACTACCAATATCTACAGAATGGCTCAATCCAGTTTGAGCTACCGGATTGAAATAACAGGAATTTTTTTATATCAGCAATTATAAAGCCATTAGCGCTCTCGTTAACTAACCGTATAAAGATTTAAATTCAGAAATTCCTAAATTATGTTATCTAAATTTAGGAATGGTGTCCCGATTTACATTTCTCAGTGGCGGAACAAGCGGTAAATTATTTTTCGGAAAGTAGAAAAATGGTGAATTGACAGGGAGGCACAATAAAGATTCAAAAAGGTTTAGAATTAAATTTGGACGTTTGACCACCCCTTTAAATAATTATAATGAGCTAAAATAGTGTGAATATTAAAAAAGAGAATTTTAGAAGTCAAAAATTACATATCATAATTAAGTTTTTAAAAATTCAAGATGGCGCTCAATGGAATCGTATTTAATCAAAAAAGGTCCCATTTGAATGGAAATAATAAATCGAAAATGAAAAGCGAAATCAACATAAAATTTTTTGTAATAATAAATAATGCCTATTGATTATGAAACAAAAAATTGAATAAAAATGGGGAGGGTTAAGAAGGTTGAAATATTTAAAAAAAATTCTAACTCAAAAACGAACAATATTATCAACTTGAACTCATCGGTTGAGTGTCTACTGAGCGTGTCTCCGGATGGTGGATGGGAGAACGGCCAGGAATTTCTTGGTTAGAATGAGAGAGCCTAAAAATTCTTAAAATCTTTTGCGAAGTCTATCGCCGCGAACCAGCTCCCCCAATCTAAAGTGTAAGGTAACGTGCCGACGGATGAATTGTCGCAGGGGTAGATGCGACATCGAACTTTCCCTTGGGAGCACTGGGCGACACCTCCAAGTAACCAGCCTTCTCCTGATAATGCGGGGCTCTGTCAGGAGTGATGAATCTTTCTCTAGCTACTCGTGGGACTTATATGGATAATCAGGACAAAAAACCAAAATACAAAAAAAAATTGGAGCTTTCAGGCGAAAGCAGATGAGGCTTCGACAAAACACTGGTACTAGCGGGGCCTCTGAACAGGAGGGACAGGGCGGTGCATCCTCCGCATCATTAGATGTGGAGAGTGTGGCTAGACCCAGTTCTTCCGGCACAGGGCGGACCACTATGCTAGTGAATGCTGGACCAGGGGAACGAGGGCAAGCGTCTCGTCCTTTCTCTAAGGAGATGGGACGGAACACGAGTTCTAGTACCCCAGGGACAGCAAAACAAAAAAGCATAGCTAAGGCTGTATCCAACGAGCAGGGATGAATCGGGGCTCAAAAGAGAAACCGGTCCGATACCAGCACGCCGGATAAAGGAAAAACAAAAAAAGGCTGAGGATGCAAGATCTGCGGGTTAAGGATCAACTAGTACCACATCTAATGTGGTGCTTGATGGGACCGAGCCGGTAGCATCGTGTTCTAAGGTAAGCAATATTGGGTAGCTATTGTACCAATAGACTATCCCAATAATTTATTAACAACGGAGCAGGGAGACCTAATAAGAACTGCACTGCTCGACAGACTTGAAGAACTAGACGAATGGGGGACTATCATCCATGTTCGCCGAAGCTAAAATAGGAAACGGGAGTTTAAACCTTTCTTGCGTTGATCAAGAGATTGGGTTAAGCAAACCGTTAAAACCATGGTAGTTTGGGATGGTGCTAAACTCAAAGTCGTAGACTCTGGGGAAGTAATTAAACCCAAGTTTACCATGACGTGGATACCGGGACCAGCAGTGGAACCGGACAGAATAATGAAGAGGCTAAGAATCCAAAATTCGGGGCTGGAGGGGTTACTGGAAGGAAGTTGGACCCTAGGGGACAGCAATTTTTTATAATCATGGATTCCGTCTCTTGGGGGAAGATTAAGGAGAAGCAAGGAATACTGTTCCTGAATTTCTCCAATATCTCGATAAAAGAGATTGGAGGAAAGACGGAACAGGCTGTTCCTGCTACTCCTGAAACTAATCAGGGAAAAGAATCGCCTACTGAGGAAGTTAAGCACATATCAGAGGAGAATCAGTCCTTGATCGTAGAACCACTAGAAAGTGAGGCTACCGAACAAGACACTAGGGCTCCAATGGAAATAAGGAACTCGGAATCCACAGCACATGAGCTAGTTGAAGACGACGAGAGGGCTCTTTTAGGGGACTCGCTGTCTGACCTGGCTAACGTGCCGAAGGAAGAAGAGGACCCTACATCAACAACTAGGGGGTAACTTAAAAAAAATGAAGGTAATCCAAGCAAATATACATCTCTGTTGGGCAACAACAGCTATCCTATAACAATGTATAATAAAACAAGACATTGATCTTGCTCTAATCCAAGAACCTCTTGTATACAAAGGGCGAATTAGGGGGTTGCATATATCAGGGGACTATGATATGATTCATTCAAGAACCTGCATTATTGCAAATAAAAGCTTGAAGGTATTTCCATTATGGGAATTTTGTACAAATGACCTAGTGATAATATCCCTAAAGCTAGACGGAGGAACTAAACTGATGTTGAATCCGTATATCTGTCATATGACCAACCTGGGCTCCCCCCACCAAGGAGGTGAGAGAACTGGTTAGTCACTGAAAAAAACAAAATCTAACTTCTTCTAGGGTGTGATGCCATTGCTCACCATATAGTATGGGGTAGCACTGACATTAATACCCGAGGACAAGCTCTTTCGGAATTTATTGCTTCCAATAAACTAATAATAATAATAATAATAATAATAATTTTTATTGCTTATCAACTTATACAAAGTTACAGCAAGAGTTTGAGTGTAGTCACAGTAACATAAACATAATTCAAATTGAGCAAAAAGTAAAGTAAAAAAAAAAAAAATATATTAAATAATCATAGAATACTAGAATACATTATTCGTTCAAAATAAATGATCTCAATTTTAATATGTTACAAATATATGAGTAAATATACTTAGCATCATTGATGGTCAAATTTTCTAGTGTTGCAATAGGAGCATTTATATTTTCAAGTGATTGAATTTTAGGCTTCATAACATTGTAAATCGGACATTCAAAAAGAATATGTAAAAGAGTTTCGTTTTCCGCCTTATTACACACTGTACATATACTTTTGGGATCTATTGTGTACAAAATGTTATTTACAGTGAATTTTAGCTGATATTTGTTACTTAAACGAAGCTGGGCAAGTGTGCGTGTGATGTGAATTGGTAATTTTAATAGTAGGTAACTTTTAGGATTTTTTCCAGTTGGAAATGACGTATAAAAAGATAAAAAGTGGCATCGTTCGGAAAAGGAGACATCCAGATTATACAATCTGTTATAATAATCAGATAACAGCTTTTTTGTGTTTAATTTTAAAGTTCTGGCATTGAGGTTATTCCATAGATCTAGATGATTAATAGATGTAAATATTTCTTTAACTTGTGCAACCCAATTATATTTCTTATCCGAAGAACCTATCAAAAGGAGTTGTTGCTTAAAACAAAGTTTAGGATAGCGTTCGTCACTCATATTAAGTATTTTAAGTAACCAATTTAGTGTCATTTTAAATATATTAAATGCATATTTCACTCTACCAGTTTCTAATCTGATTGCACTATCGGGAGTATTACGAGGAACTAAGAGTATTCTTTTAAGAAATGAAACTTGCACTCTTTCTAATAAATCTTGGTACCTCAGACTCCAAACAGGAGAACAGTTGGACATAAGACTGAGCGCCAAGGATTCAAATATTTTAATTCTAGGAGGCCAGGTGTCAATTTTAGCTTTGGACATTATAGGTATTATAGCTCCTATTCCTTGCTTTGCTTTATCAACTGATGATAAAGCCATATCATGGAATAACCCAGAAGAAGAAAACGTCACACCTAGATATACATACTTATTGGCAACTTCTATTAGTTCTGAGTTAAATATAAAAGGAAAATTATTTTTTTGGAAGCCACCTCGAGAAAATGACATGATTTTGGTTTTTTTTTGTATTAACTGTTAGATTATTTAACAAAATATATTTTTCTAAAATTTTAAGTTTCTTTAAGACGTCAATCTCAGAGTGGGTCAATATTACCATGTCATCAGCATAAAGCAGCATAAGGACATCATGTAAATTATCAATATTTACTCCCTGAGCACCATTTGCATAAAAGAAATCTTCTATGTCTGATAAAAACAGGGCAAACATTAGTGGACTTAACGATTCCCCTTGCAAAACACCGGATGTTACATGAAAAGGGTTAGATAATCCATCGAGGGATTTAATTTTGACAGTTGCTTTAGAATATAAGTTTATTATTACATTGAGAATGTTTGCACTTATTCCTAGTCCAAATAGTTTATTCCATAGTAATGTGTGATTTATAGAGTCAAATGCTCTTTTGAAGTCAACAAAAATTGCAAATAGTTTTCTTTTTCGATGTCTAATATGAATATGTATTACAGAGCTAAGGGTATGAACATTATCAATACAACCTCGACCGGTTCTGAAACCTGCTTGACATTCTGGTAGGATATTAGAGTCATCTGTCCACATAGAGAGCCTAGTTAGAAGAATATTAGTGAATAACTTTACACAACAATTAACTAAAGCTATTCCTCTGTAATTGGCTGGGTCATCTACGGGCCCATTTTTGTGCAACATAGACAGTAATATGCTAGACCAAGTGTCGGGAACAGTACAAGTTTCAAAAATACGGTTGTAGAGTGAAGTTAAGTAGATAATCCAATTATGAGGAAGATTTTTAAAGAATTCGTATGAAATACCATCGCTACCTGGAGCTTTTTTGTATTCTTCCAATAAACTAGAAGTTGCAAACGTTGGAAATGAACCAACCTTCAACATCTGTGCGAAGAGAAATAATTGATATAACCCTTGGTACACAACGGGCGTGTTCATTGGTAGGGAAGTGGTTCGGCTCAAAAGAAGCGTCACTTTCCGACCATAGGCATATCCTGTTTAGTCTGGGTAAAAAAACCTCGGCTGAGAAGACATATCGTAATCCTAGGACCTGTATTTGGGGAGCTTTCAAGGAAGAATTCAAACAGGGACTCTAAATAGGTTTAAAATAACAAAAATTTATAATAAAAGAGATGAAAAAGCTAGATAGACCAAAACTAGTACAGAAATATTTTCTATTTCGAAAAATCTAAAAGAGTGTTTATTTTACGGAAAACAAACTTACATAATTCAATTTTTAAGAAATGTCGCTAAAAAGTTTTAAAATTACAGACATTTATTATAAAACAGATGAAAAAGCTAGATAGACCAAAACTAGTACAAACATATTTTCTACTTCGTAAAATCTAAAAAAGGTTTTATTTTACGCAAAAAAACCTTTTTTTAATTCAATTTTTAAGAAATTACGCTAAAAAGGTTTAAAATTATAGAAATTTATTATAAAACAGATGAAAAAGCTAGATAGACCAAAACTAGTACAAAAATATTTTTACTTCGAAAAATCTAAAAAAGTGTTTATTTTACGGAAAACAAACGTTTTATAATTCAATTTTTAAGAAATTACTAAGAATGCAGTTGAAGTCAGAGTTTCTAACACGGACCCTAACCAACGCGTTTGAAAATAACTGCTCTTTAAAAAATAGACAAGAGGATCGAAACGCTGTATAGTGGAAACGAGACCTTTCCAAAAAAAGAGCAAAACTTCGTAAATTTTTTAACCTATCCAAAAGGTCGGGGAACTGGGAAGCCGATAAGACGTACCGGAGAGATTATGGCTGTGCTATTAGAAAAGCCAAAGAAATTCCCGATTTAGGAAAACTTTACAGAGAGATAAGCAAGGATGCATGGGATCTCTGAAAAATCAACAAGGAGAACTCACAAAAACAGAGAAGGAGACCTTAGATTTACTACTAAAGTCACACTTTCCTGGATGTGAGATTATTCTTGACCAAGAGAACAGGAGTACTGAGGCACTAATTTCTAGGGCCTCAAAAACAAACTGGTCTCTTGCAAACTCAATAGTAAATAGAACAAAACTTATGTGGGCGATAAATTCCTTTCAACCATACAAAACAGCTGGACCTGATGGTATAATCCCGGTACTTCTACAAAAGGGCCAGGAAGTACTGGAGGGATCACTGTGTAAACTATTCCGAGCTAGCATAGCCCTCGAATATGTTCGATAAAGCTGGATGTTAGCAAGAGAGAGAGAGAGAGAGAGAGATATGCTTTATTGTTGTAAAAAAATTTACAAAAATTTTATAGACAAAGCGTGTAACTTAAATACTAAACATATTATAAAAATAACTAAACAGCAGAAAAAACAAACAGAAACAAACAGAAACAAACAGACAAAATAGGAATAACAATTGCAATGGATATGCAATATCCGTCATTATAATTATTCTAATTTAATTTTTAAATTTAAATTTAAATTTAAACTTTAATATTTAATTATTTAATTAATGCCATTGTATGTGGAACTCAAATGTCTAAGGTACGTTATAAAATTCTGCTACTGTGTAATATGGTCTTTCTAGAAGAAAAGCTTTAGCCAGTCTTCGGAACTTATCGTATGTATTTATAGATTTTAATTGCATCGGAAGGTTATTATACAATTTTTTGGCATTGTAGGTAATGGAATGTTTTAATAGGTCAGAAGTGGGCATTGTTAAATAAACATCAGTCTCTAAATTTCTTGTAGGATATCTACGAGTCGGTCTTTCGGATAAATTTTGAATGTGCTTGCGAACTAAGCAGACGGATTCGAAAATAAATAGAGCAGGAAGGGTTAGAATTTTGAAATTTTTGAAGTAATTTTCGCAATGTGTCCTACTACTTAAACCAAATACATAGCGGATTGCTCTTTTTTGCAATTTAAAAATAGATTCGAAAAGGTATAAGCTACAAGAACCCCAGAAAGGTAAACCATAGCGAAGGTGAGATTCGAATAAGGAAAAGTAGGTTATTAATGCAGTAGAAGGAGTCAGCTCTTTAGAAACCGATTTAATGGCAAAACATGCGGAGGATAATTTTTTTGCTAAGGTATCTATATGAGCAGACCATTTTAGAAAATCGTCTATATAAAGACCTAAAAACTTGATTGAAGTCACCGTTTGGATCAGATTATTGTTTAAAGTTATAGGTTGTAAAGTACCTCTGTAAGACAATGCTACAGTTTTACTGGTGTTGAAACAAAGTCCATTCGAATCAGACCAGGACTTAATAGTCACTAGATCTTCACTTATGATAGATTGTAATGTCTGCATGTTAGAATTATTCCAGGTTACACTGGTGTCATCAGCAAATAAAGTAATTCTACCACTTATTCTTAAGTCTGTGATGTCGTTGATGAATAATAAAAACAAAATTGGCCCTAATACTGATCCTTGAGGTACTCCACTGCTTATTGCTAGATTTGTAGAATCCTCACCATTCGCCCGCACCTGTTGATTTCTATTTTCTAGGTAAGTTTTAAACCATTGTAAAGGAGAACCCCGTATGCCATAAATTTGTAACTTATTAATTAAAATATCATGATTTACACAATCGAAGGCCTTTGCGAAGTCACAAAATACTGAAGCGGTGAAAAGTTTATCATTAAGTGATGTGTATATTTCATTAAGAACGGAAAACATTGCGTCGCTAGTGCATTTTTTAGGTAGAAAGCCATACTGATAAGCTGTGAGGATGTTATGCTTGAAAAGAAAGGGCAAAAGACGGTTTTTCATTAGCCGTTCTACTATCTTCGATAGGTCTATAGTTACAGGTTTTGGTTTTGTCGCCACATTTATGAAGTGGGATTATTATAGCTGTTTTTAGACAGTTAGGAAAGAGACCAATTTCAAAGGATTCATTAATCAGTCAAGTTAAAATGTTGATTACTACATCCGGTATATTTAGAAATATTTTGGTGGACAGGCCATCAATTCCACAGGAAAATTTATTTTGGATGTTGTTTATGGTTTGCACTAGTTCATGCTTGTTTACTGGTCTTAGGAAGAAACTTTCAGTGATCCTTTTAGTAGGTAGGAGGAAGGAGAGAGCATCCTGACTCGGAGCTATGTTAGATTTAATATTTTTACTTACATTTACGAAATAATTGTTTAGTTCATCTGGGCTAGGATTTACACTGTTTGAAGAACGGGTTTTATTCCTTAAGTCATTTATTATAGACCAGGTTTCTTTGGAGGAGTTTTTAGCTCTTGCGATGCGATTTTTGTAATAGTTTTTCTTAGCAGATTTGGTGATTTTCCGATACAATATTCTGTAGTTGTTGATGTAGTTTAATATTAGGGGATTATCTGTGTACTTTTTAATATACATGAGTGACCTCATATTTTTAGATGATGTTCTTATTCCTTTAGTTGTCCAAGATTTATGACATTTAGTTTTAATGGGGCGAAGGGGGAAAGCTGTATTGAAACACATAATTATTTTATTTAAGAAGTCTAAAAATTTAGAGTCAATATCTTCAGAAAGACCATTCCAATCAGTAGTTAGACATAAATTATAGAAATTTTTGAAATTATGCTTAGAGAAAATTCTACCTAGCTCACGGACTTTTTTTGGAGCTGTACGGGGTATCAAAAATTTGGTAAATACTGCTTCGTGGTCTGAGAGACCTGAGCTAAATACTTGGTGCTCTACATCAACGGGTTTAAAATCAGAGACTACGTAATCTATAATTGTAGATGTTGTTTCTGTGATTCTAGTTGGAGAATTTACGTGCATAGTGAGACTGAATGATTCAAAAATATTGATCAAAGACTTTTGAGTAGCACATACATTAGCAAAGTCAATATTAAAATCGCCGCATAAAATTTTCTTACTTTTTATAGGCAATGCGTCAAGTAGATTAAGAAGATTCTCTAGAAAGAGGTGAACATTTGATTTAGGTGTTCTATAAATACAAATAATAAACAAATCAATGTTTTTGTTGTTTACAATGGAAAATTCGAAGAAATTTTCAGCTTGTAGAAAGTCGTTGTCTTCATTCCCAAACCCGGGAAACCGTCTTACAAGGAAACCAAATCTTTCAGACCAATCAGCCTAACATCATTTCTCCTAAAAAAATATTGGAGAAATTGATCGATAGATATATACGGGACAATATTCTACGGGATAAACCGATACATCGATACCAATTTGCTTACCAATCTGGAAAGTCTTGCGATGCAGCCATACATAGACTACCTTAACAGGCTGGACAAGCATTGGAAAGCAAAGAAATAGCACTAGGAGTCTTCCTAGATATAGAAGGAGCCTTTGATTCGTCTTCATACAATTCAATACTGGGATCTATGTACAAGCGTGTAGTAGCCCACTGCATTACGAAGTGGGTTGAGTTCATGCTTAATCATAGAACCATTACCAGTAATCTCCTTAACACAACAAGAGAGGTCTCAGTCAATAAGGGATGCCAGCAGGGAAGAGTGATCTCCTCTTATGTGGACCTTGGTGGTTGATGACCTCTTATACAATATATATATATATATATATATATATATAGAGAGAGAGAGAGAGAGAGAGAGAGAGAGAGAGAGAGAGAGAGAGAGAAAAAACTTATGCACACAAGCATTTGCAGACGACATAAGCACCGTAGTAAAGGGTAAATATGGGTTTGTTGTATCGGAAAGGATATATCAAATCATTATATATAGCAAAAGGTCTAAAAGAGTTAAATCTGTCAAAACGGAAGTCAAGAAACTAGAATATGGAATATAATATTAGTTTTTAATGAATCATATTTTCTAGTTCCTTGACTTCCGTTTTGACATGAAAATGTTTAAAAACTTTATTGACTTACTGCGTATTACTGTTGTTATCAAACGTTTCTTACCTGTAAAAAGAAAAAGAGTTATTAAAAAAATATAACACTATAAATATATTTGCCGCCAGAATTAAATCAAATCCATATTATTTCTTTACTTCTTGTATCAAAATCTTTATAAGTACCTCTAACGATCCAAATATATGAACGCTACACCTTTATTTAAATATTTCTTTGATAAAAACAGTTTTTCTAACAAATTTTGTATTTCGAATGTAAATATACAAAAAAAAAGTTCTAGTCAATAAGTTAATTCGCATAATATGCAAATATATTTGATTAAAAAAAATCTACCAATAGCCATGCTAATAAATTAATTGGATGCATTTGTAATTTGTGAGTTCGACAATAAAAAATAACTGTATCGAGTCAATCTGCTGTATAATCTCTTAATTAACTTGTTTATTGACTTCGCACCTTTTACTTCCATATCAAAACACTAACGTATTTTAATATTTATCATTACTAATGGACCTTTAAATTAGTGGATTAAGTACAGATACGTTTTTTTGGCGGAAAAAATAATTAATTGATTTGTGAGTCGAGTTGTAGATTTGTAAAAGTATTTATTTATTGACAGGAAAATCGTATTACATTGTTAATTATTTTCTTAAATTTATTAAATTTCAACTATGCATGTATACAGGGTGTACCAATAAAAACTCCCAGGCCGGATATTTTGGTAAGTAATAGAGATATTTAAATTGTGTAAAAGCCAGTTCATAGAGCGCTAAAAGATTTGTTGTTGCGTGCCCCCACGCTTGACATGTGTGGCATTGTATAATGGATTTCACTGTTTTTCGTAACTTCCATGTGACTCTTGTATTTTGAATAACCCTGACATTTTTGTTCAAGTAGTCGAGGGTTATTGCAGGGTCAGTAACAATTAAGTATAGTAGCCTGTATTTGTTTGTTCCTTTTGCCATTCCACGTAACAAAGGCGTGTGTTTTGTCTGCCTTACTCGTATAGGTGTGATGTGGGATTTCAGCTTCTTTGATGTTACTCAATTAGTCCAGTCATTTAAGCTTAAATTAGGTAAGAATCTCGGAATTCGGAATACCCAGCTGTAAGTCTGTAAATATTTGTATATTGACACCCTAAAAGTTGTCTCAAAACCTACATATGGTAGGGTGTACGCAACTATTAAATTTCAAGGTAAAAGGTCACAAAAATCGGTTTTTTGCGCTTTTTTTGTAAATATCTCATTTCCTATGGGTTTTTTGCTATTTGTATTTATCATCAATATTGTAGAATACAAAATTATCTATAAATTTTGTTTAAAAAAATTCAGACTACAGTAAGAACGTAAAAGCTATGGAGCAGCAGAGAAGAACTGCTGCACTTTCAAAAACGTATGAAGTCTGTTTCGATGACACCACGGTTGTACCAGTTACTCAAGAAAAATTCTTATCAAATCGAAATAACAAAGATACGCTCATTAATATGTTAATTGAAAAATTACAAGCTGCAAATATTACTACTAAACAAGCCACAGATGATGCGGATGTTCTTACTATTGAAACTGCAATTGAAGAATCAAAGTCTGAAAAAACTGCAGTTATAATAGGACAAGATATTGATTTATTTGTCATTTTAATTAGGCGTACAATGTCTTACGAACAAGAAATTTTCTTTAAAAAAGTTGGGAAAGGAAATGTAAAAACGGAGATATACTCGACTAAAAGTTTTGATAATTATCCTCATTCCAAAACACATATTTTATTTCTGCACGCATTAAGTGGCTGTGACACAACTTCTGCGCTTTTTAAAAAGGGAAAAAATCATTTTTAAAAGTGTTTGAGAAACTGACAAATTTGGATGAAATAACTGCAGCATTTGAGGAAGAAAATTGTTCGGCCCAGAGATTATTAGAGAGTGGAACTCAAACCTTATTGGCAGTCTATAATGCTTCGAAATCTGTGAAAAGTCTCGATCATCTTCGTTATATACAAAACTTAATAAACCTGTGCAGCTTTTAAATATTCCACCAACAAGTGCAGCTGCTCATCAACATTTCAAACGTATATATTATCAAGTTCAAACTTGGCTAGAGCATGATTTGGAACCCCAGGTATGGGGTTGGGCAACGCGAAACAATTTTATGGAGCCTATCGTGACAATTTTACCACCTGCTCCAGAAGATTTGCTAAATACAATTTTCTGAAACTGCAAGAGTGGTTGTGGTTCGCGATGCGGATGCAGGAAAGCGGGCTTGCAATGCTCTTTAGCTTGTGGCCAATGTAATGGGCAAGCTTGTCTCAATGATCTACCATATCAGAGCGACATTAACGAAGATCATGGAAGAACTTGAGACAAATAATGTCGTTGAAGACGATAATGAAGACCAGTTTGAAATTTACCAGCAGCCGGAAGACGACGATGAAGAGGAAGATGATTAAAATTAGAAATTGTAGTTTTTGTACCCTTCATTCCATTTTTTACTTTTAATAAAAATAAATGTATTGAATGATATTTTTTAATTAAAAGATTAATTCATAATTTATTTGTTTTTTTTTTATAATGTAAGTAGTTATTAATATTAATTAGGTTAAAATTCAAATATAATTCCTATATTTTCATTAACAATTCTGCAATTACATGAGCAGGTAAGTGTTGTTAAATAAATTAATACTGAATAAAAAGTGGATAGGTTAGGAAAAAAATGATAAAATATAATATAATAGTTAATCAAAATTGACAAATATTTATAATCATTGATTTATCGATAGTTCATCAACTATATATGGCGCGTTTTTGACTGGAGGCACCGGTTGACCTGAAGTGATGCTGTGACCGCGCGCTCTCCGCCCTCTATCTCGAAAACGGTTCACCGTATAAAAAAATTCTTTAAACAAAATTTGTAAAGAATTTTGTATTCTACAATATTGATAATAAATACAAATAGCAAAAAACCCATAGGAAATGGGATATTTACAAAAAAAAAGCGCAAAAAACCGATTTTTGTGACCTTTGACCTTGAAATTTAGTAGTTGCGTACACCCTACCATATGTAGGTTTTGAGACAATTTTTAGGGTGTCAATATACAAGTATTTACAGACTTACAGCTGGGTATCTCGAATTCCGAGGTGAACTTACTATAATGACTGGACTAAATAATGTCTGGTAATCTTCCTCATTTTCTATGAAGATTACTGTGGTTGAGTTGGTATATTTGATGGAGTACTTACCCTTAACGATTTCTTTCAGGTCTTCTGCTAAATTCCTGAGGTTATCTGTACTCCCATCAATAACTATTGGTGGTATGCTTTCTTTAGTTTTTGTAGATGTCTTATTATTATTATTATTTTTGATTTGTTTTTGAGGAAGGTTCGTTTTCACTCTCGATTTCTGACTCGCTAATGGCTTCATATCTGTTTTTTGTTGTGATTGTTGCTGCAACCTTTTGTTCCAGAAGTTTTATGAAATTCGTTCTGAATACTACAGTACTGGAAATCGTTTGTTTTCATATTGTCATTTAGAGTTTCATTAGGCTTTTCCTGAACTGCTTGCTGACTAACAGGAGATATATTTTTTCTTTTCGGGAGTAAAGGTGGTTGTCTGTCTTCTTCCGTGTTGATGTTTTTCCCCCTTTCGTCTTTACTCGACGTCGCGGGGTGTGAGGATTTTTCTGTAAGCCAACTCAAACTTCGGAAAATTATCACATTCGTTGATTGCAACACACTTTGCTTTTTAGTTGCACCGGTGCTCACAATTGTATTACTCGCACTTCCGGTGTTTTGTTGTATTGGGTTTAATTCCGTATTTTTTATCACAGTCGGGTGGTTTTCCGGTACAGTGTTACCCGACATCGGGTCGGTGGTGTAGCGCTCTAACGCGCTTATATTCATTTATAAGCCGTATTAATAGAAATTCAATTTCTATTGATATGACATGCAGATTATAAAAAATTGCCATACATCACCGTCTCGATGATGGTGAGCTTAGGTTTTCCGGGTTTTCCTCATCTGTAAGTCAAATGGCACCATCAATCATCTTTAAGTCGCCCCGGAGCGCCACGGCAAATAATAATAGCTGTCCCTGAAATAGGGAGAGTATTATTATTATTATTAATATTATTATTATTATTATTATTTTCCCGACGAACTTGCGCACTATTTTCGGTATTTTCAATGTTTAGTGCAGCGAACCCGTACACATGATTAAATGTGTTTATTACGCTTGAATTTAATGGCGAATTTTCCGCAATTTCAAAGTTGAGGGTGGGATCACTAGCGAGAGAATATCTGGACATCATGGAGCTGCTTGGATGTACTCCTCTTGGGTGTTCTTCGGGTGGAGTGAAAAATGGGAAATTCTCCATACCTTTTTTTTTAAGATTTCTAAGTTATTTTTGTTAGATTTTTCTTCGTTGTTGGTTGGAGTATGGCAAATCGCCCTTATTTGCGTTCTTTCTCCCTCTATCTCTGCTGGAACTAGAGCTAGAGTGCCTTTTTCCCCTTTCTCCAAACTTTTTTGGGTTCTAGATTGCGAGTCCCTACTGTCCGCACATCCAGGGACAGTTTTGTGTTCCCTGGATTTAGGGGTGCTTACATGCTTTTATGGGTGGTGGATGCTTCGTTTTAGTTTGATGGTTATAGGACTTTCTAGACTTATGGAGGATCCTGAGACCTGCATCTTCATGTGTTTAACGTAAATGCTCTTCTGTTTTCCTCTTTTTCTCTTGCTCTTTTCGTGAATAGAATTTCACTGATTGAATTGTTTAAATCTCCTTAGAATCTCTGGTGTGGCTGGTTGCCCCTTCGGGTTCCGCCATGAGGGTGTAATTGTTTTCTAACAGTTATTTTTACTTATCCTGCCTTGACACGTGCTAAAAATCTAAAATATAAACAATGAAAGTTAGGTTTAAAACCCTGGTGGCACTACTCGGTACTAGGTTTCGTCTCGAATTCAATACGCCTTCCCCAGATAAAGTACGGGGGATTACTATTGTGGAATATTTTACGGTTCTTTTGTCTCAACTTCGCGCGTAATAGTTTAGAATATGTATCCCTCGTATCTACATGCAATAATTGTTAAAATTATGAATGAATATTGATTTTGTTTAGTTTCCGAAGTAATTTTGTAGTATTTAGGCTGCACCCTTAAGTTGTAATTTTTATACTTACTAAACTACTGTTGCCCCGCAGGTCTTTGTTTGTAATATAAATTTTCCTCTTAAGGACGAAAAATGTATCAAAAATTGCTCATAACCGCTCGTTTTTGCCAAATTACTGTGTTTTCTTGTTAATTGGGTCACATATTAAAGCTAGTGTAGTATTCTTCTTTTAATTTTGGTGGTCTTGTACACCAGTAGTTAGACGTTTAATAAGAAAGAAGAATGGCCCGCTCTTTATTTGTTAATATTCTGTGTGATTTTAGTTCTAAGTTTTAAGTCAGTTGTCAATGTCAAGATTGTCAAGAAAAAGAGTTGTTCTTGTAGAGATGAGTTTGATATGTCATGGCGTCAGGTCATTTAGAAATTACAAGTTTTGAATAGAAACCAATGTTTTATTTAATATTAGAAGGTACCCGCAGGCCATCCCCACACTATTTAGAAAAATTAAAAATTTCAATTTTAAAAAGCAGCGTTTCTTAACAAACTTTTAAATATTGAAACATAAAATTTGCTGTTTCCTTGACTGGATGGAGGTTTATTACCTTCTGCTCAGCAAGCAGCGCCGTTAAGGATAAGAATTCAGTTTCTTAAAAAAAACTATGTGTATTATTACTATTAGGTTCGTAATAACCCTGGATTTAATAGATTGTTTATGGTGTTCAGGCTATTAATTTTAACTGCATGAAAACTATCTGAAAGTACCGACTTAAATTCTATTGAGTACGTTATTTCAGCACCGTATTCCATTAAATTAAATTCCTCAGTTAATAATATTTAAAGTTGTAAATTGTTTATCTAGGAATGTTTCAAAATTTTAAAAATATTTTTCTAATAAATTAATTTGTGACGTTAAGGACTAAGCATGTTCCAAGTGGACGTCAGGAAACTAGGCTGAAATCAAGTTAGAATGCTTCATCTAGATTATTATGCAACGAAGCATTTTACTAAAAATGTTGAGATCAAAAGAAATTTGTCCATAAAAAAGTTTTTTGCTTAGATAAAATAACGGCAGAATGTATAAGATTAAAAAATAAAAACAATTATAGTTAATGAACAAAATTTATTTATTTAAAAAACAAAGCATTTTTCAATATTTACGGACATGTAATTCCTTAAAAATAGAAACTGCAATTCAAAAAAAAAGTACAGTTAGACGTATTAATTCACTAGATACATACATACATACAGTATTTACCGTAAGGGAAGATATTTAGAAAAATATGTATTTACGAAATTCACTTTATCACCCTGTAGAATGAAAACTGCGACATTTACAGGAAAATTATATTTAGCTTTTCTTAATAATTAGTTAAGATCTACAAGTCCTCTAGTTTATGATATTTTATTCTGATACACCCTGTATAAGTAGAATGAATTTTAGGTTTTAAGTCTGCAGTAAATAATCAACTATAATACCTCTAAAATTAATTTTATCCTATAGCAAGATGCTAATTCTTTAGCATCTACAAAAATGTCATTGATACCTCTATCGCATCGATATTCTTTTAAAAAGGAATTCAGTTTATACAAAGTTTCACAATTCTTGGATTGCAGCATAGATAGGGTTAGATACGCAATACGATAGGAAAATTTATTCGAATTTGCTACCACTGTTGTCTAAAAATTGGTTTCTGCACATACGCAACAATCCTTGATCATGCGCAGTTTTCACTTAATAAATCTTTAATATTGTCATCTATTCTTGCCTTAAAAGATTTAGACGAAAAGTAATTTAAATAAAAAATTAGAGATTTATTATAATAATTTATCTATAACATTATTTACCAAAAATCCCAAAATACTATTTATCGTAATGCATATAACTATAAAATCTGAAATATTTTAGCATTACAAACAATCTGGCAACGCTGCAGGAACTTGGTTCTAACACCAGAGCCGTTTCAAGGAGTATCATTTGCTTAACGTTTGATTTATCATTGTCAATGTCAACTTTTACATCTGTCACACCGTTTATCTTTTTTGTCTTTTTTATCCTGTTTGTTTGTGTTTGGTCCTGTTGCTGTTTATTGTTTATTTGACAATATTCGGGAGTTATTAGTGTTTGATTTAAGTGTGATAGTTTTCAAAGTAACTCTTTTTTATTTAAAATGGCGAACCAAAATAAGGGAAATATTTCTGGGGTATCATATTTCGCTAAAATGTGCATCTGAATCTCTGTTTTAATGATAGTTTCTGTTGATAGTGACTGGAAGATTCCAGTTCTTTATTTTTCATTTAGTTATCTAAATGGATCAGAAAAGGCTAATATTGTCAAGGAAACATTAAAGAAACTACATGAGACAGGCGTTACAGTCACTTCTATAACCTGTGATGGTCCCGCAGCACAATTCTCTATGGCTGAACAAATGGGTGCTAAAGTTCAAAAAACATTTATGTTTTCTCCATCCCAAAACCCAGGTAAATTTTTTTATTATTCTTAATGCTTGCCATAAGATAAAATTAGTCAGAAATAATTGGGGAAGATGTTCCATAATGCAGAGGGGATGAGATATTTGATTTCATACAAAAAACTGAATAACATCCAAGAAAAAGAAATGTTGAGATGTGGAAACAAGTTTAAAAAAAGTCACATTGAATGACAAAGTCAGGCAAAGAAGGTAATCTATCATTTTTAAATAATGATTATTCTATCTTATTCTATCTTACTACTAAATAATTGTAAAATAGTATGTCCCAAACATTTTACTAAGTACAATATGTTTTCTAGGTTAATCTTGCTGTCCAAACTTTGAGTGCAAGTGTTGCCAATTCACTTGAATTATTAATCATTGACATGAGACATCCTGAATTCAAAGATGCTAGTCCAACCACTGAATTGATTAGAAGTATGGATGACATTTTTGATGCCTTAAATTCATGAAATAGGTTTGCAAGCAATTACAAAGCTGAAAAGGGAGTAATGAAAGTTCCTGGAGGAGTATGTTAGAAGATAATTTAAAATATTTACAGGAGGTAAGTCATAGACAAGGTGTATACTTGCACTTATCAAAACACCAATATTATAGTCTATTTTTATGTATGAGAGAGTAATAAAACAGCATTTCTAATGCAAAACTTAGTATGGTCATTTTAAATATTTTTACAGAATAATCTAAATAATTCCTAAAATTGTAATAAATGTACCTGAGCTATTACAAGTTTTGGGTCTTTTATTGGTCCTTTATAAACATAAGCTGTACGGAACAATAGAAAAAGGTTTGGACAGGCCAAAAGCCCTGTGTATTAAAGATTACATAGCCGTATCTTAAGATTATTTTCAATAAGTACCTATTTGCCAATTTTGTTTTATTTTAATTCCAAGAATTTCTTACAGTAATCGAATTATAAGTAGATAAATACCTTCCCAACAAATTTCACCGAAAATGCGATTATAGGTTTTTCATTTAGTAAGGAGGTCCAAGTTGTGTATTCTTGACAGTTTACTAAATGTCGTTTAGTTGCAACTTGCAAGGTGCAGTGTGAATTCTAGTGTGATCATGGAACATTTGGAAGGGCCGCGTAAACGACAAAAAATCGGTCCTTTAACAGTTAATGAAAAAACATTAATATTTAATTGTTTTAAATCATTTACAGACAAACATTTATGTAATAGTGTTGATGACACAGTGGAAATATTAGTACGCTTGGTGTTGGGAAATCTACGATTTACAGAGTTGTTAAAGAAGAGAAATGTGGCGAGTTTCAAACAGCACGTAAAGCTCCAGGAAAACCAAAATTTCAATCAGAAAATCTTTTGAAAGAAAGACTTCGAAGGAAAGTGCTTGCGTTCTTCTTTAGAAAAGAATTTCCGACAGTAGACAAAGTTCTTGCCACGGTTCGAGATGATAAGAATTACCCTGAAATGAGTCGAAGCACACTATGGAAACTTTTAAAAGAAATAGGTTTTCTATGGATAAAGCATTCCAGAAAGTCTATTTTAATAGAAAGAAGCGATATTGTAGTATGGAGAAGAAATTACCTAAGGACTATAAAAGAAATGAGAAACCAAAGAAGAAATATATTTTATTTAGATGAAACATGGATCAACGAGGGACATAAACCAAATAAATTTTGGCAAGATGAAACTGTTACAAGTCGAAGACAGGCTTTTTTAAATAATATATCTACTGGTTTAGATCCACCATCAGGAAAGGGGCGCAGACTAATAATAGTACACACAGGTTGTTCAAACGGTTTTGTTAAAGGTGGTTTATTGACTTTTGAATCTACTCGTACCGGTGACTACCATGAGGACATGAATGCTGATGTCTTTAAAGAGTGGTTCGAACAAATTATAGATCTTCTTCCTCAGAACTGTATTATAGTAATGGATAATGCAAGTTATCACTCGGGACTTATAGAAAAAATGCCCACAACCAAGTGGTTAAAAAAAGATTTACAGAATTGGCTAAATTCAAAGAATATTAAGTTCCATCCCGGTTCTGTGAGAAAAGAACTGTATCATTTGTGTTCCCTTCATAAAGAGAAATTTAAAAAATATGAAATTGATGAAATTGCAAAAAATCGTGGGATGACGGTGGTTAGATCACCACCATATCATTGCGAAGTAAACCCGATTGAACTGATATGGGCACAGATAAAGGGAAAAGTTTCAAGAAAAAATAATTCTTTTAAAATGAGTGATGTTAAACAGTTGTTTTTGGAGGCTGTATATAATGTGAAATCTGAAAACTGGGAAAAGGCAGTAAATCATACGATTAAAGAAGAAGAGAAAATGTGGAAGTTGGACAATATTACTGATGAAGTGATCGAGCCACTCATTGTAAATATTGGTTGCGACAGTTCATCTTCTGATTTCGATTCTGATTTGGATTTGTAGGTAAGAAGTAGTTTTTATATTAAAATTATTATTTATGAACGTAACGTTGTTTAAAAGTCAAAGTTTAAACCCTTATACCTACATAACCCGTTTGACACAATGTTCTTAACATACCTTGTGGAAAAATAAAACATTTTAGAAAAAATTTCACTTTTTTACCTTCAGCTGTTTAGAAGTTATAAGCAGGTTAATTAGGTGAAAATATAAGTGTATACTCGAGGAATAACTTCAAAAAATATTTTAAGTCTACTAAAAGAAGTGGTACGGCTATGGATTACGAACGCTTTATTATTTTAATACTCTCTCATACATAAAAATAGACTATAGGTTTGTCAGTCACCATTAGATCAGTGATTGGTCTTTATGAAGAACACGTGTTAAGTAATAATTTACAGCATCTTCTAACATACAAATTGAACCAAGATTATCTACAATTGTTTTTCTATAATTCAATTTTAATTTGACATTATAATGTGGCTTCAAATAAATTTTCTTTTTCTGTTTTGTTATAGGTTGAGGAAAGGAAGGAACAACAATCCAACAGCATTTTAGTTTCATTATACATTTAGAAAACTGATGTTAAAGCACAATATTAAAATTTTTAGAGGAAATTGTTATACAATAAACAACACTAGTTTAGTAACAAATTCTAAAAGTTTAATTTTACCACAAATATCATTAGATGACATTTCCTTAATTAAAAAAATATACTATTGATATAAATGATTTGGCCATTGACACTGAAAAATTTTAAAGGTTAAAATTTGTTCCATCATTATTTGAACTGTCAGAAAATATTGTGTACGTAACAGGTTTTGTAGTAAAATCAATAAAAAAAATGGCAACATGTGAAATATGGCTTAATGTTTTGGAAGAACTGAATAGCACCACTGATGGCAATTACTTTAATTTATTGAATGGAAAAGATTGTGGGCTAATAAAACATTCCAAAGAAGTTATAAAAACTTGTTTACTCGTTGAAAAAAAAAATTAAATTTAACAAATAATTGTATGACCTCGGAAACAAATTTTTTTGATACTTTCACAACAGAAATAACTAGTATTTTATTTGAAGATAATTATTTTCCTAAACTGAAAGACCACGTATTTGATATTTTTCTTTTTAAAAGTAATCATAAACATAAATTAATAAAATTGACTGAAAAGAAAAATGTATTCAAAATTGATTTTTTTTGCCATCAGTAGCATTTATCCTAATTTTTAATAAATTTTTATAGTATCTCATATTTGTTGTTTCCAAATTTTATTCTATTACAATAGAAAAAAAGTAAAATATGTATATTATTGTTAAAATAAAATCGAATTTTGATGCGATGATATCACCTCAAGAGGATCATACGTTTTTGCAAAACAAATACACGGTTTGGCCTCAAGGACCCTTTTGTTTCGACCCTTACATAATTTTTATAGCAGAACATCTTTGAGTTTCATATAAACACACCAATAATTTTAAATTTCATTCTCTTAACTTATTTCAAATGCGTAAAAACATTTGTAAACCAACCATCATACTTGTAAATATTGTGAAATGATACTTTGAGTTAAATAAGGAAGGTATCTTAGTGTACAATTCACAAGTAAACTTGTCCTACTTCGTGGTTTTTTTTTATTTGTAATCTGTAGTTTTCATATAATTTGCAAATGGACATTATTATTTATTCGTTGTGTTCAATAAAACAAAATAAAATTTACAATTACATTCAACATTTATTTAATTCTGCTCTGAGAAGAAGACGTCCTAGGAATTTTTCGTCTACAAACATTCATACTATAGAAAACAAAAATCAAGAAAGTAAGAACAAAAGCTAAATTGATTCAATTATTATCATGGCCATTCGTGTTTTATTTGCAGCACAAACGTGTTGTCACACCCACCATGAGTATAATATATATTTTTTCTAATTTTACAACACAAGTGCAAAATAAAACATTAACCTTCTACTTTACGCCGTTTTAAAAATACAATTTTAATAAAATAAGATAAATTAACAGAATATTTGAATTTAAAATAAAATTTCGTTTTCAAAAACATAGTCGTTGTGTACATAACTCGATAATAAATGTATTTTCTTCAATTGTTACAATTCCACACTCGCAATACGTGGCTGGTGCTAAACATCCGACTCGTACAAAATATCACTTTACAAACTACTTTTATAATATGTCATTGTTTTTAATTTTCTCACACTCATGAAAAAACTTATTGCATTCAATTTCAATTTTCAATTTAAATCTCAGAAAAAATTGTTAATAAAAATAATAAATTCGTACCAGAGAAACTTTATTCAATATTTTTAAAACCGGTACTGCACACATAACCTAACGTTCTGCGCATGTGCACCGATAGTTTTCAACCTACGTGTGGTAGAAATTCTTGTCAAGGGTATTGCCTAACTAACCTTATCTATGGATTGCAGAATAATAGAGAGTTATTGCAAGTTCACTTAAGGTCAGTCACTATTAGTACCGCTCTTATTTTCACATCTGAGCATGCGCAAATCACTAACTTTAATAAAGATTGTGGCTGTCGTTAATAGAGAGATATTGCAAATTTCTATAAAGCTAGCCACTAATAGTGATATCGTAATTAGAGTCAAATAAATTCCATGCTAAAATCAGACTTATTGCAAACCTGAAATTTTGACATTAGAATTCTCGTCCTTATACTTATTTCTAACCTTATAAGGTTTAAATGACGAATATATTAAATATTTAATATTGAAAAACTTCTAACGGATACGAATGTCGCCGAGCGCATCCGAAACCTATAAAGTCGCGACTACCTGCTGCCCTTAAACATCCACAATTAAGGACAGGCACAACCTTAATAAAGTCAATTTTAGAACATAAACATCTGCGCATGCTTAGATGTCAAAATAAGAGCAGCACTAATAGTGACTGACCTTAAGTGAACTTGCAATAACTCTCTTATTAAGGACAGGCACAATCTTTATTAAAGTTAATGATCTGAGCATGCTCAGATGTCAAAATAAGAGCGGCACCACATACTTTGATTTTCTTTTACTATACGGAGAATGGTCGCACTGCGCAGCTTTCTGAGTGCCTTTTAAAAGGAGATAGGAAACTCCGCCATTTTGAACCCTTATTACGTGTTGCCTACATCTTGGCGCAATATTTTTAATAGGTGCGTTTTAATCATCCGCTTCTGCTTCGGAATTGTCGGTTTTCCTGTTTTAATCTGACAGGTTAAAACGACTAAACCGACAATTCCTGAAGCAGAAGCGGATGATTAAAACGCACCTGATATTTTGCTTACTGCTGTCAGTGTCAGTGAATATTATTTTTGGAGTCACAGTTTGTTGCTAAAGAATCAGTTAGCTCACTCGGACCAGTTGAAAGTTCCAAAATAACATCCACTCCAGGGATACAAATTCAGGATATGCAGAAGACTGCTGTTTTATTATAGGCGGTTGTCATATATTGTATTATCCGAGTTGCACAGTGTATAAACTGAAACATTGAGATCCAAAGTGCCGACACAGAGTGAGCGATCTGATTCTTTAGCTGTAAACTGTGTCACAGGGTTCAAAATGGCCGCGCCCTATGTTGGGTGTGTCAGACCACTCTCTTGCCTCGTATTAGGCATTCCAACGACCTGTCAAAAAATATGTACCAGTGGGAAATTCTTGTATATCTAAGGGGGTAGCGACATAGTCTTGCAACTTGGACGCTATTTTTATTCGAAGTATAGTTGTCGCCAAGCCTGCCAATTTATGAAGAAATGTATAGGTAGGTTTTTTAAATATTATTTTTATTGTGTTTGACATAAAATATTTAAATGTAATCCATTATTCATGATTTTACATAAAGTAGATAGAATACACCGTATGTCGCCACCCTTAGATATACCAAACCTTCCCACTGGCAATTCATTTGTTTGGAATGCCTAATAGTAATCAAAGTATGTGGTCGGACCTCTCTCTTGCACCGTATAGTAATCAAAGTATGTGAGCAGCACTAATAGTGACAGATCTTAACTGAACTTGAAATAACTCTCTATTATCTTTATGACATTGACTTTACAACATATTTAACATCCATGGGTGCCACCATTCAAAAAATTATCCAGGGTGGTAAGCACATACTTTGATTTTCTTTTACTATACGGAGAATGGTCGCACTGCGCAACTTTCTGAGTGCCTTTTAAAAGGAGATAGAAAACTCCGCCATTTTGATCCCTTATTACGTGTTGCCTACATCTTGGCGCAATATTTTTAATAGGTGCGTTTTAATCATCCGCTTCTGCTTCGGAATTGTCGGTTTTCTTGTTTTAATCTGACAGGTTAAAACGACTAAACCGACAATTCCGGAAGGAGAAGCGGATGATTAAAACGCACCTGATATTTTGCTTGCTGCTGTCAGTGTCAATGAATATTATTTTTGGAGTCACAGTTTATTGCTAAAGAATCAGTTAGCTCACTCAGACCAGTTGAAAGTTCCAAAATAACATCCACTCCAGGGATACAAATTCAGGATACGCAGTAGACTGCTGTTTTATTATAGGCGGTTGTCATATATTGTATTATCCGAGTTGCGCAATGTATAAACTGGAACATTGAGATCAAAAGTGCCGACGTAGAGTGAGCGATCTGATTCTTTAACTATAAACTGTGGCATAGGAATCAAAATGGCGGCGCCCTATGTTGGGCGTGTCGGACCTCTCTCTTGCACCGTATAGTAATCAAAGTATGTGGTGGCAAGTCTTATAGACAGGTTATAGTCGAAATCAGGGGCGGCTGGTGACCAACATTTTGGGGGTTCACAGTAGCAGAATATAGATCTCGGTACAGATGTAGGTAAAAAACTGTCAGTGTTTTAGAAAGGTATATTATAAACTTTCTAAAACACTAAAAGTTTTTTCATACATCTGTTCTGATATCTATATTCTATCACTGTAAACTCCCAAAATTTTGGTGACGAGCCGCCACTGGTCGAAAGCCCATAGCGAAAAATCCAAAATCACAAATCCAGGGGGGCAAACGCCTCCTCCCTTGCCCTCGTGTTGCGGCGCCCATGTTAATACCGCAAGACTACCATATAAAGTCGTATTTGTAATTTTTTTTTTAATTTCCGAGTTATAAAGATTTGTCAGGTGATTTGTCTTGCTTTACTTTATAATTTTCTGCATTTATTATTCAAATAATTTTTTTATTTCTAAGCTAGATGATTGTGATTATATTGTCCAAATCGAATCAACAACACTTGTATGTAAATTTGAAAGTACAATTACCGGTTCGAGACACATCTTTGTACTCGAATGACACAATCAAACAAATGTATGCATTACATGAATTTTGAGTAGGTAGTGGGACTATGTTATGCTGGAACAATAACATATTGTACTTAACTTACTTCTTAGTTTCGTTTGCAAAGGTCGATGATCTTTGAAGAAGTTCGAGAGTAAAATAAAATTGAATATAGTTTCCTTCTACAGCGTGGTTCAAAATTACATGTAATGATATATGAAATTATAATATTAATAATAATATTTTTTTTCTTTGTAAAAATATCCTATAAGTATTAATCCCACGAAACATAGAAACTTTCAGTTTATTTTCAGCTTGTAAATAAATTTTATTTCGTAAATGTATTGAAATTTTTTAGAAATTTTTATTTGTAATCGGAAGTTTTTAGTAACTTTTTAAACTTGAAGCAATCTTATTTTTGAATATTAATCCTCGATAATTACAACAGTCATAGGACGCTAGCTACAATAAATAAAGCAAGAGAAAATAATATTATAATGGTTTCTCTTTCACCCCATACCAGTCATCGACTACAGCCCCTTGATTGCACTGTGTTTGGGCCTTTGAAACACCAGTATGCAAAGGAGTGTGATTTATGGCACACTAATAACCCTGAATCTCGCCTGTCATTGTATGACATCGTTGAAATTTTTTCGAAGGCATTTCTTCACATTACCACTATGGAGAAAGCCGTAAAAGGTTTTTATATCACATGAAATTATCCATTTAACGATGAAATATGTTCAGATGAATATTTTCTGTCTGCTGAAGTCACAGACGTTCCGGTGAAGGAAGAAATGAGATGGCCAAGGAAAATGTCCCAGATATCCACCAACCTGAAACTGAAGAGGTATTTAAGGAACCACAGCCGAACTGCAGTTACATTTCGTTCAAAGATTTTATCTTGAAAGTTTCTTCAAAGCCAAAGTCAGATGCCCACCAAGATACAACCAGAAAAAAGAAAATTATCTCAATGTACTCAAAAAACTAGGTAACAAATTTATAATCGGTGGAGATTACAACTCCAAAAACACCAACTGGGGTTCAAGATTAACCACAGTCAAAGGAAAAGAATTGCACCGAGCTGCATCAGAACTTGGTTCTACATACAAATCTTCTGAAAAACCCACCTATTGGCCCACCAACCCAAATAAGATTCCAGACCTTTTGGATTTCTTTATTCTGAGGAAAATTTCACCAAACTATACACAAGTAGAAGAAAACTTTGATATGGATTCAGACCATTCTCCAGTAATCCTTACTCTTAGTAATGTTATTCAAAAAGAAGCCAAATAGACCCTAGCAAATCGGAAAACTAATTGGGAAGAGGACTTCACAAATACTATTCAACTGACCATAACACTAAAAACGAAAAATCAGCTAGATGAAGAACTGGAAAAGTATAGTTGAAATCCAGCAAGCTGCATGGAGGAACACACCAAAATTAAGAAGATTAACAGCTGGAAAAAACTATCCTGTCGAGATAAGAGAACTGGTAGCAGAAAAAAGAAAACTAAGAAAGAAATGGCAGAAGATAAAAATATATTAAATAGGGCTGATAAGAGAAATCCTAAATCACAAATAAGAATCCTTTAACAAATACCTAGTAGGGCTAACAGATGATAAAGAAACTGATTATTCACTCTGGAAGGCAACTAAAAAGATGAAAAATTCGTGTAAACACTGTCCTCCAATCAGAATAGCAGATAACAAATGGGCAAAAGACAATCAACAAAAAGCTGATATTTTTGCTGACCACCTACAAAAGACGTTCCAATTAGATGAAAATCAAGACACTCCTAATGAGACCATCCATAATATGGAATAACTTGAAATTAAGCTAGTTACTCCCAATGAAGTTATGAAAGAAATTCAGACAAACATCAACTCACAGAAAGCCCCAGGATATGACCTTATTACTGGAGAAATATTAAAGAAACTACCACGGAAGGCTATTGTTAAATTGAGTTACCTCATAAATGCAGCATTTCGCCTTAAATATATACCGGATCCGTGGAAAATGGCTGAAGTTATCCTAATTCCTAAGCCAAGAAAACCTCTAAATGATGTGTCATCATATAGACCTATATCATTGTTACCGATAATATCTAAGTTATTTGAAAAACTACTACTAAAACGACTAAAACCAATAATTGAAAATAAAAATCTGATCCCTTCGCACCAATTTGGTTTTAGAAACAAACACTCGACAATAGATCAAGTACACAGGATAGCCGATATCATCGAAAAAGCTTACGAAGAAAAATATATATGCTCAGCTATATTTTTGACGTAGCCCAAGCATTTGACAAGGTTTGGCGCGCTGGCCTAATACAGAAACTTGAAAAAATGTTCCCTAGACCATATGTCGACATTCTACAATCCTATCTTAGGGTAAGAATGTTTAGAGTAAAGCAAGACGAGGCATACTCCGAAATGAAAGAAATTAAAGCAGGTGTCCCACAAGGCATTTGGCGGAACTAATACAGAGACCTCAGAAAAACTTCAGAAAAGCTGCAACAGAATCAATCGATGGACAAAAAAGTGGAAAATAAAAATAAATCAAACTAAATCAGTGCATGTTGATTTTACTCTTAGGCCAAATGATCAAAAACAAATAAGAATAAACAATTACGTTATTCCGCATCACGATTCGGCCAAATACCTAGGAATGAATCTAGATATAAGACTTAAATGGAAAAAGCACATAAAAAAAGCGTAAAGAACTTGAACTTAAATTCAAAAAAATGTATTGGTTCCTTGGAAGAAAATCCAAATTGTCAGTGCACAACAAACTGCTGATTTATAAACAAATCCTAAAACCTATCTGGATTTATGGCATACAGCTATGAGGATGTGCCAGCAAGAGTAATATCAACATAACACAAGTTTTCCAAAATAAAGTTCTAAGATGCATTGTTGATGTACCTTGGTTCTACCGAAACGATTATCTTCATAGAGACCTGAAGATGCCAACAATCGAAGAAGACATAAAGAGGTTTGCTGCGAAACATGAGGGTCGACTCCACTCCCACGTCAACCAAGAAGCGCTGCAATTCCTGGACAACTCTACACTCAACAGAAGGCTCAAAAGGAAGAAGCTATTTGAGCCAGTGTTGCCAGAATATAATTTTGTAATGTACCAGATTTGTTTAAAAAATGTACCAGATTCCATAAAAATGTACCAGATTTTATAAATTGTACCAGGTTTTTTGAATTGTGTTGATTTGGTTCATTGTAGAGCAAAAAAGCCTTTATCAAGAACGAACACGAACAAGGAAGACCTCAACAATGGCAACAATATATTTTACATGTCAAATAGAAACATAGGCAAAAAACAGAAAAAGTACTAGATTTTGCTTCGAGTCTACTAGAGTACCAGATTCTTAGATAATGTACTAGATCTAGTACAATTGTACTGGACTGGCAACACTGCATGTGCGTTATACGCTTGAATTGCAAACATGGCGGCGTACAGGGTATGCTTATTTTGAAACACGGGAAAAATGGCACCAATGTATCCAAATGTGCACCATCTGTTACACGCTCAATGATGCACAGTTCATCTATTAAATGGTAGAGGGCAGGCCAAATTAGTGATCACCCAACTGACACATAGGGAGACTTATTTATCGACATTTATAGTAAATGGCAAATGCATCGATTTTTATTTTGAAAAATTTGTATCGTCAGAATAATGTTTCAAATTGTACAAAATGTACCAGAAATATTAAAAATGTACTTTTGTACAAACGGTCTCAAAATGTAACAGATCTGTACAATTGTACCAGCTCTGGCAACGCTGATTTGAGCTAGTGCAGTGAATGTTAATGTTAGTGCTAGTGTAAAACAGTGTAATAAATCGTCACGCCAACTTTTAATGCTTTCCTATAGAAACAATTAAGACAACCCAATGGGGACTTCTTAGATGAGTAATTAGTTATAAGATTTTTAGATTAAAATTGAAGGTTAGTCAGTAATGACTAGTAACTATACTCTAACAAACAACGTTTTTCACTGGAGCAGTACGCACCGAGTATATTTGTGTCCTTGTTTATCGATATGGAAAATAAGAAAGTGAAAATACACTTTGACAGCTGACACATGTCATTCGATAGTTTAAAAAAAAAATAGAAAATATATCAAAATCTTAGCAATTTTGATTAAGCAAAATACTACATTTCGGAAAGAAATTTCACCGCTAGAGAATAAAAAAATTGCGGCTAGTCTGATTGTTGTTTGTACATATTGACGCAAATGTCCACTTACGGTTCGATCAAAATATCTGCACGGAGAAAGACCGCGGTCAAAGATCGTGAGTTTACCGTGAGCGAAACGCCAAATATGAATATTTCCATTTAAATAGCGTCTCACAATATTGCATCGCGTATTGAGTGGAGCTGTAATAATTCGCATTATCATTTGAAAATATAAAGAATTTACCAAAAATTCTAAAAAAGTATTTCAATGTTTTAAATTAAAAAGTTAAACGGAACACACGTATGGAAATAAAACAAACGATCAGGTTATTACTCCATTGATTGAACTAGGGAATTCAAAGTAGAACCTTGGCATTCTAACAACTATCACGTAAATTTTGGGTTTATATAGAGAGGCTGGACAAAAAGAGAAGACTTTGAGTGGGGGACTTAGCTTCAGAACTCTCGTTTCCGGGAACCATAAGTCCCGAAACACCGAAATGTATGCAGTAAAGTTTTTGTGCAACGATTGTGTAATATAGGTAAATATATTTAACTTATTTTTAAAATGTTTTAAGCTATTGCATAGCTTTTATCGCGGGCTTTGAGTGGCGACCGAATCAAGAAATTTCGTAACACCGTAACGAAAATAAACCTAACACCCCCCACTCCGACCGGCACAGCAGTGTGACGTTAAAGCCATGGAATGTTATATCCGACCCTATTCATATTAGTATGAAACGAAGTTAAATATACGTCTGCGGACTGGAACATTTGTGCAATACAAGAACTAGAAGAGCTTCTAATAAATTGGTATCACAAATGTTCCCGACAATTAAAAGTTTAGGTAATTCTAAAAATACTAGTAATTTAGGCAGACACTTTTGAGAGGGTTTAATTGCCGGCCAACATTAAAATAAGTCTTATTTACTGTAGAAAGAGATTTTAAATTCACATTTCGGGGTATAATAAAAAAATGCATTTATTTAGATGACTTATGTTTAAACTTTTAATCTCTCAAGATTAAAAATTAATACAATTAAGTAATAATGATACTTTTATAGTTTTTAAATCATATATTTATGTGATTCCATTAAATTACAATATAGGTATCATTTGACAAGATAAAATTTTTCATAAATATTTGTAATAAATTGTTATATATTATTATAAGCGTTTCCAAACATCTATCAATATGTCCTCGGTGGCGCAAAGCGCACAGTGGTCGTAATGTGGATAGTGTGGGTAACAAGTTGGTGGTTCGAGCCCCGAAAATTTTAGTTTTTTTTTTTTTAAGGAAAAATATTATTGTTTTATTATTTCACAGTCTTGGTAATTTAAAATGTTTAGTTTTTAAAAATTATATACTTATTCAATGCATAGTGGCGCATAACGAGGTTCTTTCAAGTTCAGCTAATTTTAAAAATGCAAAAAGTGTAACTTGAATTAATATCAAAGAAAAAACTTGAATTATTATCAAAGAAAAAAAATACTGCATAAATAAAATAAATAAATAAATATAATTGCATAAGTTAATAAAAATGCTATGCAATAGCTTTACCGCGGCAGTCCCCGAGTGCCACACGTTTTTTTGTTTGATAATAATTAATTGATTTACATATAAATGCCAATTTTACATTTTTCTTCCCGTTTAGAATATTATATAGCAAAAGTTTCCAGTGCTATTTTTAGTTGTTAATAAGTCCAAACTTATAATTCAATAAAATGTTTATCTAGTTGTTATAAATCTTTATTTAAAGTTTGGATATATTATCAAATAGTGCTTTATTCCCTAAATATAATTTGAGTAATTTATTATTTAGACTATTAGTCAATTTTGTACTTATTTTAAATATACATTTGTTAATTTTTTATTACTTATTATTAATCTCTCCTCCCCCTTTCAAAACCAGGAAAATATTTCGAGCATTTGAAAAGCCTCGGCATTTCTATTCTCTTAGGACTAAAAGAGTCTAAACTAGTGCCAAGAACCGCTCGACTATGCTGGTGAATGGATGTTCCTTCTGGACTCCAGGACTCTTTGGGTGGTGACAGTGCTGCCTTAATCCCTTAATAGTATATTAACAACAGTAGCTAAAGACCTATCAGTAGTTACAATGGGTGTTATATTTAGTGACAAGTGATGGTCTTTAGATTTCCCGGTTATTACGGAGCGCATGAGCGAAGTGTGATCTAAACTACAGTGATAATCGGCCTTAAACAGTGCCAGACTGATGTAGCGGTGATGATTTAACTCGAATGATGCTGTCGCATGCATTTACAAAAAAATGGAAGCCAAACTTATATTACAGTTTTTTTTTTTTGACGATATAAAAAATAAATATTGCACTTGGTTAAATTAATTTAAGAAACTAAATAGTTGTGTCTATGTTAGGTATGTACATAAATATATCATGAAGACTTGATTACACATTTACCAATATCAGTACATGGGAGGTAATCTGAACTATGTCATAAAGAAATTGTTATAAAAACATATAAATATTTTACCAAAACTAACAATTCATGTATATTAAAAAAAGTTTTAATGGTTAGATTATTAGTAAACAATACATATTGTGACAATAATTGGGGCTAACTGCATTTCTTGTCAAAATATAATTAATATAAAATATGTAAATATGGAAAATAAAAGTGTCCAAACAACATTCAGTCTGCTCTAATAAAAAGTTGAGTAGAATGACTGTAGTTTACCTCCGAGGCACTGATTACCCATTAAATAATTTTCAAAACTTTGACTTTATCATTTTTTTATTGTACCTATTTTTTTAGTCTATTATGTTATTGTTTTAGCCTTGATTATATTATTATTATACTCTTCACACAGTAGTCTGTGAAGATTATTATAGGTTTACTTTGTTCGATGTCACGTTTTTTGTCTGCACGATAAGTCAAAATTGAGAAATGATATCAACTTGAAAATTTTAAGCAAAAAACAAGCTCTATAAGGGGACAAAGCCTCTTAAAAATAGGGGGTTAAGAAGGGTTGATATTAAAGAAAATCCTATAAAGCGATATCAGCAAACATCAAGCTCTATAAGGAGATTAAAAAAAAACCTGATTCAAAATGGGGGTTTAAGGGGGCTTGAAATTAACAAAAGTCATAAATCAAAAATAAAAAGCGAAATTAACATGAAATTTTTAGTAAAAATCAAGCTCAAGGAGATAGGCCTATTGAAAGTGAAAAAAAAATTGAATAAAAGTGAGGGGGGTTAAATGAGGTAGAAATATTTAAAAAAATTCTAATTTAAAAACGAACAATAACATCAACTTGAAATTGTTGGAAAAATCAAGCTCAATAAGAGGATGAAACCTACTGATTCTGAAAAAAATCTAATTGAAAAGGGGTGTTTTTATAAACTGTGAAAAGTATAATTTAGAATGTCATGCATTATATATCTTCATTCTAATAAACATTTTAGTTTACTTGGTTCATTTTCCAATAAAAGGTATTTAAAAAATATATTTTATTTGACATGTATGACAAATTGTAAAAATGATTAAATTTACAATAAAAACCAAAAAACGGTAGGTAAAGTTTCATATAATATTTTTTACATAAAAATCAATGTCAAGATTTGTATATAACTTGATATATATTTAAAAATAATCTCAAAATATGAAGAAAAGTTAGGTTTACATCATTATAAAGTTTATTCATTATCATGGACTTACATATTTCTTTTATAAATCCTAATTCATTAAAACTATAGGTATGTACAGGCTAGACATTTGACATTTTTCTCCGAACCTGCATTCAAGTTAGCATTTACAGTTACCGAAACGCCTATGGCGTGAAAGTAAAATAAACGACATTGTCACCCGGTCGCCTACGAAATTACAAGATGCTTTGGTATTATATGTCGTAAATAATGTCAAGATAGGATTAAAACATTCTTTATCGAATGACACTTCCAGTAAATCTGTACGGTTCTTTTAAGTCCTGTAGTTTATCTGAATAAAGTCTTCTTGGCGAGACGAACGTTCACTAAAAATTCTACAAATATAACACCCAATTACAGAACGATAAATACAAGACAAAAATAGTTAATTCAAAGTTAGTTAAAAGAAAATGTTGGGTATTTAGGTATTGGGTATTGCAATTAAATATTGCAAAATTAATTAATTTGTATCTTCGTTTTCTTTTTAGCATGTTTTGACAAAACTTACTTAATATTAATGGGGATAAATGTATTAGAGAAATTATATAACAGGAATCCAGGACTTCCAAAAGAATTCCAGCACTTCCAAAAGATTTTCGAAGGAATTCAGTACTATCGACAAAAAATGTACCCTGTATATAAAATATATTCAAAAGCCTGTCTAGGGCTATAGTGCGAAAAAAACAAATTAAATTCCTTCATGCTATCTGAAAATTAGTACAATCCTAATTAATACAAATTCGTACTATCAAGTTTCACCGGAAAAAAATACAAGATAAAAGAAACAATGACATACGTGTTCTCAGAACTAAGGAAACTATCATGATTCCAACCTACTGGATAAGGCGAACACTAAAAACACTTAAAAGACATTTAAACGAATGAGAGTTGTCTTCGCTATTGATAGCTAATAGGGAAAGAAAGAATTTATAGAAGTCAATAGAAGAGTGTGGAGTAAATACCATAATGAGAATGTGGGTACAGGCGGTAAAGAAACCGTTAAATTTAGAACGATGTTTGTTACAATAGAACCAAATATGGTGGTGTTATGTATACTAAAAGTGCAATGAATTTTCAAATAAAATCCGTGCTAACGACTTGAATTTGTATTCCTAAAAACAAATCTTTCTTTCAGATCTTGATTTATTTACACACTTATTTATAGAAAAATCGTAAAATAGTTGGGTATCTTCGAGAAAAGTTGTACATTAAAACGACTTACCCTTTTAAAAAGATCTGAGATATACAAAAGCAAAAAACAGGTCAAGCACTGATCCTTGTAGAATACTGGATTTAATCAGCGAAGACATAGAGTATTGATTATGTCGAGTGCCTACAGTTTGAGATATATTTTTTAAGTAGGTTTTGATAAAATGAAGTGACAACTCATCAAACCCAAAATAAGAACACTTTGTACATTTTCACCGGAATTATGATGTAGACAAATTTAAAGTAAAGGGATATCTTTGCGGTAAACCAGTCTTACAGATATTGAAGAAGCCGACGTCAAGTTTATCGGTTGGTCTGAAAAAGTCAATATTTGTGATTCTCTAAAAAAATAATTATTTTAGACTCCCCTGGTATTTTTCTTATGGGATGTGCAATGTATCATTCTTAGGTCAATAAAAATAAACCAGACGTCGATGATATGACGCGTCTTTTCGTAATTATTTTGTAGCCGATCGGTCATTTCCCTCAATTCCCTCGATTCGTTCCCCCGTGGTGAATCGTGCTCGCCGACAGGCGTGAGCTGCATTTCGTATGATCCTAGTCCTAGTAATTGTCAAATATTTTTAGCAAGTTTGTTCCAAAATAGGTAGGTATTTTCAAAATACATGAATTTTGAAGTAGTCTCAGAATGGTCTTAGAGACTGAAACAAAATATAAAACATAAAATTGAGTCGTAAAACTAAATTATAGGTAAATAAAACAACATAATCTCAAAAATACTTTTATTTACCTTGCCTTAAAGATGTGTTTCGGGAAAATCGTTGAATTGACACACATACTTCCAATTTATTAAAGTCGAAGTTCTTAATTTAACACATTTTTTTTAAATGAACACAATTAAAATAGTCTTATCAGGTTTTATTTTATGTTTAGAATAATTGTTTCATAGAGGAATAATAGTTCGTTAGGTTTGGAACAGTGTTGCCAAATTATGTTTTTGTTATGTACCAGATTTGTCTAAAAATGTACCACATTCCTTTAATGTACCAGATTTTTCGAATTCTATTTGCAGTGACGTCTATTTCATTGAAAAGCAAAAAAGAGGATCTTTATAGATAACGAACACAAACAACTCCTAAAAGAGGGATACTTGATCAGATGATCAAATATCCCATTTACAACTGTTGGGTTTTTTTATAAGGTGTTTTTATTTTCGCAGATGACAAGATTTCATAAAAGAAAGGAAGGGTTATCACCTAGAATAAAGATAAATGAGAAAACTATGAAAAGAGCTGTCCAGGAAGCATTAAGAAAAGAAAGTTCAATAAAAGCAGTGGATAGAAAATATGAGATCAACAGAATGACTCTTAAAAGGTACATGAAGAAGTATGAGACGAATCCAGATCCAAAAATGACATCAGATTATAAAACGGTTAATATTTTCATCATAGAGAGAAAAGGAATTTGCAAATTATTTTAAATCATGTGCAAAAATCAACCATGGCCTCATATTGAGAAAAATCAGGGAATTGGCATACGAAATAGCAGTTCAAAATGATATTCCAAAGCCAACAAAATGGGATGACAATAAAATTGCTGGCATAGAATGGATTCAGGGGTTTATGCACCACAATAATACTCTTTCTATAAGAACTCCAGAAGCTATTAGTCTTAGTAGAGCCACTAGCTTCAACAAAAGCAATGTTGGTAATTTTTTTAACAATTTAAAAGTAATTTTGGATAGAGAAAAACTAAATGAAGATAATACATGGAATGTGGATGAATTAGGCTGTACCACGATACAAAAGCTCAATAAAATTGTGGCTCCGAAAGACCAAAGGCAAGTTGGCCAAATGACATTAGCCAAAAGAGAACAACTATTTACCATGTGCTGTACAATTAATGCATCTGGCAATAGTATTCCGCCATTTATGGTATTTCCTAGAGTCAATTTTAAGGCATTTATGCTGACTGGTGTACCTGAAGGATCCGCTGGAGCCGCTAATTTGTCTGGGTGGATGTCAACTGATACATTTTATATGTAACTTCAACAATTTACTACTCACGCCAATGTTTCGAAAGATGGAAAAGTCCTTTTAATCATAGATAACCATGATAGTCACATTCCTATTAAATATTTAGACTTTTGTAGACGTTGCCACTTGATGTGGGTGTTTTCGGGCCATTAAAAAATGCATATGACCGAAATACAAATGAGTGGATGTCAAAAATCCCGGTAGAATCATAACAATATATGACGTCTCCCAAATTATTGGGAAAACTTATCCATTGGCTTTCTCTACTTCAACTATCAGAAGCAGTTTCAAGAAAACTGGATTACACCCTTACAATCCATCAATATTTAAGGATGAGGACTTCTTGACAGCATACATTACTGACTGTTCTCAACCGGGTCAAGTCCCTGCTGAAAACGAAAGTAGAGAGATTGCTAATGAGAATCCAAAGAAAAATAATCCAGAACCTATTCAACTTCAGGATAAAGTAAACCAAACACCCCAGAGTCAAGTGGATTATGTTTACGTTGAAAATCCTACAATTTTCTTATTAGTCCCATTGAAGTTAGATCATTCCCTAAAGCAGCCCCCAGGAAAATTAACAAAAAGGGAAGAAAGAAGATAAAGTCCGCAATATTAACGGATATACCAGTAAAAGAGGAAATAGAAAATAATTTAAAAGAAAGGGAGGAAAAATAGCAAAAAAGAACTGAAAATGCAAACAAAAGGGCTGTAGCAAAACTAAGCCAAATTGAAAAAGTAAAAAGGAAAATTGTATCATCTTCATTTTGAAGTGACGAGGAACTCTTGTTGAGAGAGTCAGACGAGTCTTCAATTGATTTTAAAGATGAGCTTGAGGAATTGCTTCTAGAAATGCCGGCAATCTCAAAAAGGGGAAATTTGTACTCGTACGATTCAAAGGAGGCCAAAGACTGTCATCGATATAAGTACAAATATTTGTGTGTTGTTGATAATGTAGATGATAATATTGGTGATTGCAGGGTTACTGCTTTGAGATGTGCAGACAAAAGTAAAAACATCTTTTCACTTGCAGATTCTGACATCAGTGACGTTCCATTTGAAGACATCATTGGATTAGCCCCTGGTTCAAACATTACTTTAAAAGGAGCAAGAATGTATTATACATTTCCAAAACCACTTGATATTTTTGAAAGGGGTTAAGAATAATTGTATGCATTTATGTTTTTCTGTATTTTATTAGAATAAACATTTAATTTCTGTTCTATTTATTTTTTGTGCTTATTTAAACGAAAAGATCAAGTCCCTGATTACGTATCCCACCTAATGGGGGTAATTGATATTTTGCAAAAAAAATAACCAAAGTTGCTTAATGGTTTATGAACGACAGTATCTCTATCAAATAATGTAAATATATATTAGTACAATTATGTATTTATTTTTGTTCTACCTTCTTGGTTATATTTCCATGGATTTTCAAGAAAAAGTAAAACTGTGATCAACTATCATCCCCCAGTTCCCCTACCAGATCCTTCAAGAACGTACTACATCTAGTACAATTGTAAAATGTACTAGACTGACAACACTGGTTTGGCAAGGTTTGTATGCCCTACCCTATTTTGTGACGGCACCCCTTGTTTGTGAGCGGCGCGTAAATTAATGTGTTTTTATACAGTTTCACGCATCTGTTAACGTATTGACATCTCCTTTTAACTACATACATTCGCAAAATCCACTCGCTCTTCTGGGCTCACTCATCATAGCGCCCCAGAGAAACAGTAACTTTGTTTTATAAAAATTCGCATTAGCAACCCAAAAAAATAATATGTAATTTATATTAATTTTAAATATTTTATTAATATTAAACCTAGCTAATTCTGTTTTGTTGATACTTTAAGCCTTTTTATATTTAATAATAAAGTACTATAGTACAAGCCTAATATTATTATATTAATATGTTAAAAAATATAGTTTTCTATGGAACACAAGTTGTAAAACCAACCAATATTTGTTTTCATTACGTATCGTTACTACTAAGGAGACAAAAATAAACGTTTACCGTAGGTCAAACAAACTGGGAATTCTCGGAAAAATGAAGAGGAAACCGACACTGACGCCGGAAAACCCAAATAGATGAGAATAAATCTTCAGTAGAACTAACGGAACACAGGTGTTAAGTTCTATCTTGTTCTAGGATCTCAACGTTCTGTGTAATTATCATTAGATAATAAATATGCTAATTTTTTGTGCAAAATTCTGGCATAATTTATGAGCGTGTATTTATTGATGAATTATTAGTTTACCATAAAAAACGTTCTAAAACAAATTTTTTATTATTCAGCAGGATCAACTTTTAAGTCCATACACTTTTTTCTAGGCTTGTTCAACTTAGTTTCCAATAACACTGCATAACTTTTTTATTTGACCCATGTTAATTCATAGTGCCTTTGTCTCTTGTACAAGTTTATACAAGTTCATTCTACAGGGTGATCCATTAGTGTGAAAAAGTCCAATATTTCCGCCATTATTAGATAATTAAAAAACATATTTTCACAAAAGGGTAGATAGCGTTAAACTACATATTTTAAAATTATTTTTGAATATACAGGGTAGGGTGTTTAATAGCGTCTCCCAAGAACCAACTTATGTTCTTTTTAATGGATCACCCTGTATTTTATTTTATATTTGAATTACTCTCGCTTTTCCCATTCTCCTATTTTCCTATTATCGTTTTTACCACTAATATTTAAAAATCTCACAAAAACTATTAACTTTTGGTATAGGGAATGTTTAAGTCAAATTAAAGTATAATTAGGATAATTTTGAACGATGATATAAAATACAGGGTGAACCATTTGAAAAAATTAAGAAAATTATGTATTTGTGTTTTGACTCACCGTGTACAGATTTGATGTGAATTGAAAAAAGTAGTATCTTCGGATAAATTTTGACCATGACTGAAAAATTGTGATAGAAAAAAAATTGGTTATCAATAGTTTCTTTTGAATTCAATACGATTTTCATACAAAACTGATTATCTCCTGCAAAATACTCGGTATAAACCAATAATAATTTATATTTTTAGAATGGTAAAAGCGAGGGCAATTCAAATAAAAAATAAAATACAGGGTGATCCATTAAAAAGAACATAAGTTGGTTCCAGAGGAAAGTTATTAAACACCCTGTAAATTTAAACATAATTTTAAAATATGTAGTTTAACGCTGTCTACCGTTCTATGAAAATATTTTTCTCTAATAATGGCGGAGATATTGGACTTTTTCAGAGTAATGGATCACCCTGTATAGGTTTTTGGATCAAAACAATACGGTGTAGTCCGCAAAACTAACGATTTTGCCATTTATTTCTATCATAACATATTATTTAGGTATATATTAAAAAGTATGGGTCCCAAGACCGTTCCTTGAGACACTCCACAAGAAAGTTCTTTTCCACTACCGTAGGTATCTTCTATTTTTGTCATTTATATGTCTATATATTGAATACGTATAAATTAATAATACTAATAACATTTGTAATTTCGTGAAGAAACAAATTTTGTTTGCTATAAAAAGAATAAAAGTAGGGATTTTTCATGTTTATAAAGAATTTAGGAATGTTATTACTACAGGACCATGACCAGTATTGAGTTGATAACTTCGTAGGTGGTGAGATTACAAAACCGCGGAAGATGCAGAAGAAATAGATCAATGATGACGTGCGCTAAATTACAATTAGGTCTTTATAAAAAGGAAAATAAACCATGAAAGATCGATCTTGTTTTGCCACAGATTAAAATATAATGTAAATAAAGTGATTTGCTCACTAACGAGTAAAATAAATTAACAAGATGTTTATTTAAACAAATTTGTTTTAAGTTCTTTTAACTGAGACCTCAGATGATTTCTTTATGCGTTTTAAAAATATAATACAGTCTGTTCGCTATACTTACGCGGGTTTCGGATTAAACATTTTATGAGTATTTCCAAATTTAGTACGTACCCTAATGTTATTTTAATTTAAATCTGACCATTAGGGCAATTTTACCTAATTTCTTGGTAAGAGGCTTATTGGAACAGGTTGTCAATGACTAATTTGCATAATTTTGTTAATCCGAAACCCGCGTAAGTATAGCGAACAGACTGTAGATGTCTTATGAAGTTTATTTTATGCCCGGTAACATGTACTGATTTCACTAGATAGTCATATTTGTCAACTGTGAAAGCACATACAATGTCTACTATATTGCTGTCATTCTTAAACGACAAATAAAAATTTAATCATCAAAAATTGGTTTAAGAGGAGTATTTACTTGGCTTTAGAGCAGAGCATGCAAGGGTTTCATAGTACCCCCACTTTTAAAGTTTATTTTTGACTTATTCTAAAAGAAAAAAATATGTGCGTGTAGATAACGGTTAAATATGCGCTCCTCTGGAGACACCTTTTCAAAATTTGAATCGGTTTTTTCTAAAAAAAAATTTTTTTAGAGGAGCATATATTTAACCTTTACTTACAGGTATATATTTTTTTCTTTTAAAAATAGTCAAAAATAAACTTTAAAAGTAGGGTACTACGAAAGCCTTACATTGTAAGATTTTTCCCCTGAAAAGTGGCGCCTCTGTTAGATTTTTAAGAAATTAATATTTGTGAATGAAAACAATTTATAATATATTTTGCTGTTGTTTTACGATGGATAAATAAATTTTACGTATTTGTACTCCTTATTATTTTACGTAAATATTTCTGTAATACTAAGATCAACATATATAATATGCAAGGATTTCATGGTAGACCAATTTTACGAAATACATTTTATTTTTACTACAAGAAAAATTATATAAGTACAGGTGAGCACTCAACCCGTGTCCCTCTGGAGTGACTTTTTGAAAATTTGAATCGGTTTCTTTTGAAAACAATGTAAAAAGATGTCTTTCTAACGAAAAGAAATACGCAAATAAATATGCTAGAAGGGAACAATATATTTAATTTTTAATTACAAAAGCGTTTATTTTTCTTACAATAAAAAAAAAACGTTAAAAGCGTTTTAATCTAGAGGGTGACACCAACAAAATCTGTATCCTTTTCTTCTATTTTCAAGTAGTGAAGCAATTTTCGAGTGATTTGAATGTATTTTGTTTTATGTCTGTATGTATGAATGTGACACGAGATCAAGTTGATTGTGCATTGTGGCACAATGAAAGACGAAAACGTGCCACTACTTCAAAATTTGGAGACATTTGTAAAAAAACGAAACGTCTTCATTAAAAAATCACATAAAATCTTTTATTTTTTGCAAAAGCCACCCAATATGGCATGGAAAATAAATCCAGAACAAAATAAGAATTGGAAATTTATTTGCAAGAAAAAGTTTTTAAATGTGGACTTTTTATTAATTTAAAATTTTATTATGGTGCTACCAGTCCGGATGGAATTTAAAACAAAAACAAAACTCTATAAAAGAGTTAAAATGGCCATATGGAGCTAGAGTGCTGACTGTAGAAGAAGGAATATGTAGTAGAGAAATAACTTTTTGGGAAAAGGAGAATACTATTAAGGAGAACCACAATCAAAACCAGATATATCCACTTTTTCCACAAAATCATGTTTTGACGGTTTCCCAATGATTTTTGTGAGATATCGGGATATCGAGATATCGAGATAAATCAGTAGCTAAAGTTAGGGTTTTGTTTCAAAACCAGTTATATCCAAATTTTGCGATCAAAAGCAGATGTATCCACAAAAGCACGTTTAAACGAATTTTGTTGGCGGGAGTCGCAGTAATAACAGCTACTGTGTGTGTGTAAGAATTTGCAAAGAAAACAAGCTAAAAAAGTGTGAACATTAATGGAAGTAGAAGACATCAGTGTGAGTGAAGGAAATGATGGAAGTAGGAAAAGAAATAAGCAGGAAACACAGCGAAATCGTCGTAAGAGACAAAAGTAAGGTTACATTTTCTACTGTAGATAAGATTTATCTAATTTTTACGCATTGTAGATATTCAGATCCTGGTCCTGGGTTAGAAAATTTTATTCGACCTTGTATCTATCTGTAACGTATCTGTAACGTGTGGAGGGTGGGTTACCCCCACGGCACTTAGGCCTCATTAGGCCCATTATGCATCCTCCTGAGATGATAGGCACCTCCTAGCTCGGGAGCCAGCCTACAGATTTTATGTAGTGGACAACGTCGCCAAGAGGTGCTTCTCTTATATCCGCCGGTGTTAGCCGATACTCGCCGAACACAAATTTTCTAATAAATGAGAGCGTCGGGCAATCGTAAAGTATATGCTCGATGGTCTCATCTTCTTGTTTGCACCAACGGATTCTGACAGCCCCATGATATGGAGATGCTTTCGTACTTGGCACTGACCAGTCAGAAGGCCTGTGACTAGGCGCAGATTCTGTCTAGTCATAGTCAAGTATTTGTTTGCTGCAGTATTGTCAGGATAACTTGAAAGATCCCTGGCAACTCTACAGTTTCTTGTTTCATCCCATCTTTTCTTGAATTTCACAAGGGAATGTTCTTTGATTACGTCTGTCACTACCGATTTTGTCAGGCCAATAGAAGGACCAGGTCCAAAAAGTACTTGGTTGGCTGCTTTCTTGGCTAGCGAATCATCAAGACGGTTACCTTTCGATGTGGCGTGACCTTTGATCCATCTTAAGGTGACCACATTGTTAATGGATACTTCGGCCAAAGCTTCGTGACATTCTAGTATTAACCCTGAGTAAATTCGTGGTCTGTTCAGGGTGCGTAGTGCTTTTTTTAAATGTTAGTTTAACGCTCTGTAACTTTGTTAGGACCCAGTTTTTGATATAGGTAAATGCAGCCAAATCCACTTATTTTTTGGTAATCTATCTGAGGAAGAATTTATGACATACCTTTTTGAAACACCCTGTATATCCCTCGTATCTACATACAATTGTTAAAATTATAAATGAATGCTAATTTTGTTTAGTCTCGGAAGTTATTTTGTAGTATTTAGGCTCCACCCTTAAGATATAATTTTATTACCTACTAAACTACCGTTGCCCCGCAGGTCTTTCTGTTTGTAATGTACATTTTCCTCTTAAGTTGAAATAAATGTGGATCTTACGCGAATAACATAAAGGAGGATGATACAACGTTATCAAGATAGACTTTGTTCCAAAATTAGACGCTTATCATAATAAATAAGTAGACTGGTAGTGCTGTACACATTACTAGTCAAATGTAAGTGTAAATATTTTTTTATTCATTATTACTAGAATTCATGTTCATCTCACGAAGGATCTCCAGATCGTCCAGTATCAATTTTCTTAAAGTTGTTAACTGGAACAATTTTATATTGGATTTTTATATTTAATTGTTGTATTGTGTTTTTATTTTATTATATCCTTTCCGTTAATTGTATGTTTACACATTTTTGGATGAAGCTTTGAATCTTCACACACAAGTTGTATCAATAAACAGAATTATGTGATTTAGATGTATAGAGAAGGTTTTTCAGACGTTATGCATACAATCTAGTAATAAAGTGGCTAGATTCTAACTATCGTTAAATTTCTGGAATTACTAATATTTATTCTCTTGAAAAACGAAGGCATGATGCGGATTTACTATTCAACATACATTGTTAAATGGATTAATTACTGCTTACTTTATTTTACTTTAATTTTGTATCAAGAACTAGCAATTGACCATTGTTATATGAAAATAGACATTTAAAGAATTATGGTCGTCATAATCCACTTACACGCATATTTCGTGAATTGAGTAGCCTGTCGTGTCCCAATGATATATTTTTAATTCATTTAGAATGTTAAAAAGGCACCCGTTACTCATCTTTATTTCATTTCTCATGAGAGCTTTGAATCACAATAGGCACTATGAACTATATGCTGAAAATTAATTTTCTCGACCTTTAATAAAGCAGAAAAGTTTTAGATTGAAATGGAAATCTACCAATGAAGATACATTTTGTTACATTTTTAAAAAAATTAGATATGCCGATCCTACTGTTATCTAGAGAATAATGGAATATTTAGTTATTATTTATTTTGAAAGATTTAGTATAAAAAGTAAAAAAAGTTTTAAAAATGGAACTAATAAATAAATATTTTTCAATAACTATGAAATCATAAGTTATATATATTGAAGTTCTAATTAAACTGATTTTAACATGCAATAAAAAAGATCGTTTTTTAAAACATAAAGCTTGTCATTTATTAAGCATAGCGATTCCATCGTACTACATAAGTTAAATGGAAGACCATAAAATAATGTATAAAGAAAACATTTGTATACCTATCAGCATTGCAGATTTGACTTCAAGTCGTCAATACGTATTTTCTTGTTGTCGATACATTAACAAAAATAAGATCAAGATAGGGTCTCATTTCCTCTATAAGTTAACGTCCCACAGCTCATTAAACATCTCGTCATTGCATACATCTTGAAATTGAATTATAATTATATTTATAGACCGGTTCAAGTATATTTACGTATTCATCCTGGATTAAGAAGAATTAATTTCATATTACCTATTTCTAGAATGGTTGGTAACAGAGTTCTACAAAAAAAATTGTTTCCCTGAATATCTTTACAAATTTTTATGTTTTCAAATGCCCAAATTACGAATATATTCATGAAAGTACAAAATGTGCTCTTGTTTTTATTTTTTTTACATATCCTTTATTTTGAACAATTATCGGCTTAATAGTAATACAATTTATTTTCCCAGTTATGATTTGGCTTCTGGGCAACTTTTTCGCGCATACAAACATCACGTGACCCCCATTCTCAGACGCCTTGCTCCGCAGAACAGCTGAGATCTTAGTTATTTGATAATATTGAAGAACTTACACGTGAATCTGGATGTCTGGATTGTCATGTGTTAATATTTTGTTTCAATTACTGCTTGTAAATTCTAATATATTGGTCTTGTCTTTTAAAACATGAGTTCGTCACAGAGAAAGTGTAAATATAGTAGTGATTCATTTTGTTATACTTGAGGTGTTTATATAACAAAAAAACAAAAAAGAAATATCACAGATTTTGTCAACGAGACTTATCCTGAATATTTCGGTTTTAAAATGGACAAACTAGATAAATCATGGGTTCCTCATAAAGTTTGTAAGGCTTGTATCGAGTCTTTACGGTTATGGAAAAAAGGAGAATGTTCTGAAATAGACTTTTGTATTCTTATGATCTGGATGGAGCCTAAGAATCATTTCGATGATTGTTACTTTTGAGTATAGTCTGTCCGCTATACTTACACGGGTTTCGAATTAAAATTTTTATGAGTATTTTCAGGTAAGTACCAGAAAGTTTGACCTGTTCTTTGGGGAAATATCAACTGGTTAAATAAAATGAAAAATAATGTACAACTTTTTAATTAAATAATAATGGAGAATCTTTTGTATAATTGTGAGCAGAATTAAACTTCTTCATTAATGGAGTCTAATGTAGCTATTAAAAACCTAATCATAATTTTATATTACACTTCACACAGAAAATATGGTCTATGTATAATAAGAGGGTTATTTAGCTCAAATAAAATATTTTCTAACATAAAAATTTCTTCCATGTAGAGAATTTCAAATAAAAAATAAAAAAAATTGAACTTGCCAACAAAAATGAAAATCATTATCATCCAAAATATCATAATTGTCATCATCATCATCACTGTCATTACCATTAATTGTTATTATGATTGGACTTATTTCGTTTTTTTTATTTTCACGAGTTCACCAATCTTCTATTAGTTTCTCGCACTTGGATATACAGTTCCGCCACACTTCTGGAGTTGCAATTGAAAGTGCTTTTCGCCAAGTTTCCCGAACTGCGTCGTAACTATAACCATTAGGCCCAATATGGTTGTCATAATATTGTTTTGCTATTCCCCATATATATTCGATGGGATTAAACTGGCAATGATACGGTGGCAGACGTAAAACTTGATGACCGCAAGTTTCAATAATCTGATCCACAACAAAGGTTTTTGGTTTTGCGTGTATATTTGCCAAGCGTAATAATTCTGATTTTAATATACAGGGTGGCTCACGCTCAACGGGACGGAGCTTTATGGGAAAACGACCAAAGATATAACAAATTCGTTTGGGAGGAATACGTAGGTTACAGACGGCTACAATTTAAAATTTGTTAGATGTATACAGGATGTCCCACATAAGAGAAAATATACAAAGTTATATTATTTTTATTGGAACACCCTGTTTTTTATTTTAGAATTAAAAACTACATCAAAAATAATGTCAGTTAACTAAAGGTTCCCTATTACTATTATTATTAGTTTTCGATTTATTTGAATTTTTAAGGAAAAAAAGTCTCCCAGAAATTAATTGTTTACTCTTGTTTGAATAATTTTTAATGAACTAATTTTTTTTCATTTATGTGCGACATCCTGTATACATCTAACAAATTTTAAATTGTAGCCGTCTGTAACCTACGTATTCCTCCCAAACGAATTTTTTATATCTTTGGTCGTTTTCCCATAAAGCTCCGTCCCGTTGAGCGTGAGCCACCCTGTATATTGAGGAAATGGTATATGTTCCTTTGTCAAACATTCTTTAATTTTATCAACAGTCCAAGAATTCGTTGGACTTTTGTTTAATACTTCAGAATGGTAAGGTGCATTGTCTAAAATAATTAGGCTGGGCTCACTTAAAGCTGGAAGAAGTTTTTCATGCAACCATTTTACAAACATTTCTGTGTTCATATTATCGTTATAGTCACTGGATTTTGATTTAGATGAAATTATTAAATCAGCACCTTCTATAAAACCCGATTTCCCTCTTGCATGTAAAATTATGTGTCGCTTTCCTTCTCCATCGGTATGTTTGATGGGCTTTACGTTATTATCTTGCCATATTCTCTTGGTTGCACCCCTAGAAAATATCCATGTTTCGTCTAAATATATAAAATACGCCTTCTTTAAATTTAGAATATTTTCTTAGAAAGTTAATTCTCTTGTGAACGACAGAACTTCTTTCACAAAGGTCCTTTCTGTTATCCTCCTTTTGAAATTTGAAACCCAAGTTATGTATCACTTACCATAGACTTGTTCTGCCAATGTCGTCAAATTTTCTATCTATTAATTCCGAGAGAATTGTATTTAAGGTCACATGTTCCTTGTTGGCCCTCATTCGATAAATGGTATCACGAATTTTAAATTTCTTTCCATCTGGAATATCTTTCGTTTTCAATGATGGGCGAGTTTTGCGGTGATCTTCTATCGGCAGTTCACTATTGTGATTTTGTAATACTCCTCTTAATTTGGTTTCACTAATTCCTAGAGCATCGCATACGCGTTGTTGTACAGACATTACCGATTTTAAAGGACCGCCATTTTCTTTTTCATCCGTAAAATACTTATGTACACTACAAATTAGACTATCTACATCTAACACACGTTTAGGCATTTTTAAAATTTCCACTAAACTTACAATATACATACAATGTCAACACTTGCAAAGAATCAATTCAACTGCAATATTTGTAACAAATTTAGTACCTACCCTAATGTTATTTTAATTTAAATCTGACCATTAGGACAATTTTACCCAATTTCTTGGGAAGAGGCTTATTGGAACTGGTTGTCAATGACTAATTTGCATAATTTTGATAATCCGAAACCCGCCTAAGTATAGCGAACAGACTGTAGTAGATGCTAAAGGTTATAATCGAAATCAAACGTAGATATCCAGACCTGCAGTCTACAAAATGTCCTGTTCTACACAGTAAAAATCTCCCTCGGCCTATTTACATTTTAAAAGTAGTTCGCATGCCCTCAGAAACAATGATGTTGCCAAATTCACAGAAATCGGGACAATCTACCAATGGAAGCGAATGCGAGGGTGAAATATCTGCGCCAAAGTTATTTTCTCAAAATGAACTGAGTAATTTAATACGTGATATCAATTTATCAAAACAAGGATCAGAACGAAAAAAATTTATTGGCACCAACAGTAACAATGACAATATATAGATCGCGAAAAAGTGAGTTATTACAATTTTTTAGTGAAAATGAAGGACTGGTGTACTGTAATGATATTGCGAAGCTGCTTTTAGATGTGGGTTTAAAAAAATACAAACCTACTGAGTGGCGTCTTTTTATTGACAGTTTAAAATGCGTCTTACTGCTCAATGGAAATAAATTTACGTCAATTCCAATTGCCCATTCAACAAAACTCAAAGAAGAATATGAAACTATAAAATTAGTTTTAGAAAAAATTAATTACTCGGAGCATCAATGGACGATCTGTGTGAATTTGAAAATGGTCAACAAAGTGGATACACGAAATACCCTGGCTTTATTTGTATGTGGGACAGTAGAGCAAAGCAACTTCATTGGGAACAAGATGTTTGGCCTGTAAGAAATTCTTTTACTGTCGGTAAAGCCAATGTAATAAGAGAGCCGTTGGTGAGCAGAGACAAAATCATACTTCCACCATTACATATTAAATTAGGAATGATAAAGCAATTTGTAAAAGTGTTGGACAAGAAAGAAGATTGTTCTAATTACATTATACAAAATTTCCGAAGCTTAGTATAAAAAAGTTAAAAGGTGGAATATTTGATGGTCCTCAAGTACGGCAATTGATAAAAGACAGATTTTATTAAAGTTATTACTAGAGCTAGGAATATATGCAAAACGCCATATTTTGCATATGTTGCATATATATATATATATATACAATTTTTGATTTTGAATGCATATATTGACATTTTGTTATTTTTTTGGCATATATCTGACGTACTAATTGGCTGGACATATTAAAATTATGAGTTTTGGACCAAAATAATATATTGTGAAAAGCCTTTACAGGTCGATTTCCTAAAATTTTGAAGGATTAACTTTTCCCTGTAATAAATTACGGTTAATGGTGTAGGTACTTGAGAGGATTAAATTATAAACCCTCCCTAAACCAAAAATTTTGCTAAATATCCTTTCAGGTAGTTGTATTAATATCTTCAAATTTCTAAATGACTTTACTTTTAACTTCATTTCCGTCTTTATTGTTGTGTTGTGTTAACCAGTGGGAAAAATGGCAAAATTAATTGAGTCGTGGGTAAAATCTTATTCAGATTTTGTTGTAGAAGGTGATAACCAGGTGTTTTGTAAAACATGTTCTAAAATTGTAAGTACTTTTTTATTTTATATTTTATTTTGACCTTTCACAATGGTAAATCAAACGACAGTAAAATATTATTTCAACTCACAGTTAAAAAAAGTATGGTAACTTTGCAACGTAAGAATTTATTTACTTTAATTAAAACTTCAACATCTACAGGAATTTATTTGTTTTAGATTCCATGTAAAAAAAAGTTTCAAATCGACCAACACGCGAAAACACCCTCACATATAGCAAAGCAGAAATCTAAAGACACTCGTAGACAAAGAAACAATATTTAGAATCTGGATCGTCTAGAAATGAACAAGCTATTTTTAATGAAGATTTATGCAAAGCTTTAGTGACTTCGAATATCCCTTTAATACGATTAAATAATCCAAATCTCCGATCATTTTTGCAAAAATACTGTAAATTTAATATTCCAGAGCAAAGTATATTACGCAACCGTGGTGTTGACAGTTTGTACATTGAGACTCGTGAAAAAATTCGTGAGATTACCGTTGGAAACTATTTCTACATTATTGTGGATGAAATAACACTCTTGTGGTCGATATATAGCCCATTTATTGATAGGTTCATAACTCGAAGAAATGCAAATTGGCAGGGCCGCCGAGAGCCAGGCCGGGCCCCAGGACAATTCTCTAGGTCGGGCCACGTAACAAAAAAAAGTTCTTCCCCAAACACAAACTTTTCCTCTTCTACTAGAATTAAAAAAAAAAAAAAAGATCTCAAGGTAAAACTTTTCCTTCTCTGCTTGAATAGCATTTTCTAAAAAAAAAGGTCCTCAAGGTAAAACTTATTGAGTTTTCTAAAAAAAAAACAGTTACCGGGCCCCCCTCATACCGCTGCCGGGTCCCCATTTGAGTCCGGGTCCCATTTGAGTCCGGGCCCCGGGAATTAGTCCCCGGCTATCCCCCCCTCTAGTCGGCCCTGCAAATTGGTCCATATCTAATCGCTTCAAAGCAAATAGATAAAACAAATAACTTGACAATAACTCGTTTTATCCAGACATAATTGTCTTCCTTTTTTTCTTCCGGAAGCCGTTCCAACAGAAAAATGTTTATTGCTGTTATCCGATACTGCCCCGTACATGGTAAAAGCCGCACAAAATTTAAAAATGTTTTATGAAAACTTAATCCATGTTACATGTTTGGCTCATGGCCTTAATAGAGTTGCAGAAGAAATTAGGTCTAACTTTCCTTTAATAAATGATTTAATTAGTAATGTAAAAAAAATATTTCTTAAAGCTCCTCTAACAACTCGATTGTACAAAGAAAAATTTCCTGAATTACAGATGCCACCGGAACCTGTGATTACTCGGTGGGGTACCTGGCTTAAAGCTGCCTTTTTTTACGCAGATAATTATGAAAAAATTAAAGAAATCATATTTGATTTTGATAATTCATCTAAGGGAATATCTAATACAAAGAAGTTGTTTCAAAATCACATATTACCAAAGCAATTAGTGTTTTTAAAAAATTATGCATTTGTACCCAAAATTATATTAGATTTAGAACAAAAAAAATTACCTTTGGTGACTTCCGTAAATTTAATTAAGACGTTTGAATCAGAGTGTAAAAATGTCCAGGGCGATATTGGAAAGACGATTTTTCATAAATTTTCAAGTGTAATTTTAAAAAATGAAGGATTTATTGTTTTAAGAAACCTTGCTAATATTTATTCTGGTAACTTTGAAGATATTAATACTATTCATCCAGATATTTCAGGAAAATTTAAGTTTGCACCTATTACTTCTGTAGATGTCGAAATGAATTTTTCTTTGTACAAGTACATACTTACTAATAGGAGACAATCATTTAATACAGATAATTTAGAAAAACATCTAATTATTGTTCATTCGTTTTATAATAATGTTGATTTGTAAATAAAATTAGTTAATAATTAAGTAATTATTAAGTATTATATAAGGTATTGTAAAATAAAACAAATAATAAATATTAATAAACTATTTTGATCAAATAACAAATTACTCTTATTGCATATGCTCTGCATATTTTTCATTTTTTTACGCATATATTGAAGTATTTTGCGGCATATATACGCGCATATTTAACTACTTTTTGGGTGCATATATTCCTAGGTCTAGTTATTACTGTTCTAGAAAGTAAGGCTTGGAAAAGTTTTGTATTGGTAGTTTAAAATTTCCTAGGTAACTATAAAACACCAAATTATGAGGAAATTGTACAAAATATGCTGACAAACTTTCAGACTCTAGGAGCAAATATGAGTATCAAATTACACTATCTTCGCAATCATCTGGATGAATTCCCGGATAATTTAAGAAATTATAGTGAGGAACAGGGATAGCGGGTCCACCAGGATCTAAAGGTGATGGAGGAAAGGTATCAGAGTTGATGGGATTGTCACATAATGGCAGATTACTGCTGGTCCTGAAAAATTATAAAAGAAAAGCTTATAAAAGGCGTTTTGTGGAAATTTAACATATATTTTCGACATTTTTCTCATTATTTACTTCGATGTATCCTAATTTTTCAAAACAAAACTGACATTATAAATATATCTCTTATTTTGTTTCTTGTTTTACGTTTTTTGTAATGTAAAATGAAACTAAAGATTTTAAAGAAAACGAGAGCAAATCTTACAAAATCATTAATAGTTTTATGAATTGTAGATATAAATAAATCCAAAATCAATCTTATATCTAGACAACAAAACCATTGTAGACCAGTGTAATCAACTCAAAAATTTAGAAATATTATTTGAGTTTGATTTTCTTGGTACATAGAAAACTTGATTTTATCACCATCTACTAACAGGAGTTTGTAATTCATTCTTAATTGGTCTTTTGGTTAGTGTATTTTTTAATCTTCTATTTTCCATTGGATTAATAACTTGAGAACATAATTCATATGTCAAGTGACGCTACTTCCGACCAATCGACTTTTATAAGTGACAATATTACAGTATTTTTGCATTTCATTAAACATTGTCGTGGATATTAAACATTTTGCAAATCTATTAACCGGTCTACAGCTACAACGTTTATAAATCTTCAAATTGAATTACGGTTGGAATGCAGATACTTGTAAATCCCTAGAACTCATTCGAGTCGTTTATCACTGAGAGAAGAAACGGCAACAGATATTAAAGAAGGATATTAGTTAACAGTTTCTTATTTCTTTCTGTGAGTAATTGAATCTACGGATTGAGTTCATAAAGATATATTATAAATTTATCAGTGATATTATGGTAATAGAATAAAAAAATCGGTTTAAAGTTATTGATCCGAAAACAAAGAAAATATAATTTTTTGGAAATCACCAAATACATTTTTCAAAATGACCTTTTGAAACGTCCATCGTGAAATTGTTTCGGGAGGGATTTGTATCTACCTCTGTATCTGTAAGGTAGGGGGGGGGGAGGGTGGATTGTTCAACAGCACTTAGGCCTCATTAGGCCAATTGTGCTTCCTCCAAGGACATATAGGAGTTGAATTTCAAATTGTCAATAATCTGATGATTGTCACTGAGAAGTGTCTAAAAACAGCTGTCTTCCCAGCTCATTTGGTAAGCTTCTACCACCCCGATGGTAAATAGCCGGCTGAAGCCATTTTGTCCGCCCGATCCATAAGGCCCTTGCAGCTACCTATTCGTGTTCGACGTACATTGCATTACCAATTCGGATGTTGGGACACTAGATGCAGTTGGAATTGTTACATAGTGACAAAGAATTTAAAATTTTTGAATAGACCACTAATCAGTATCGTATGCATGCATGTTTTCCTAGACCAGTGAAGGCGAATATTATTGAAGAATGGATCAATTATTTTTATTTATTTTTTAAATACTACTCCGTGGGTTAGTTAAAAAAGAAGCAAGCAACTTTTATTTAAATATATTCCAGATACAGATATACATCATGGCAAAAATAATCAAAACGGATTCAGGAGACCACAAAACAAAAAAATCCGTCGTAAACTCGAGAAAAAATATACTTTCCTTATTTGTACACTGTAAGTAAAAGTAAGACAGAAAAGTAAAAATTCCCAAGTAGCATCATAAAAACACTTTGGGTTTATTTGAGTTTTAAAATGGTTTTAATGTGGTAAATAAGATACTGGTTTTTAAAGTTACCTTGTAGATATACTGCGTGCAATTAAAAGCTGTTTAGCATTTACTGGTTTTAAAGTATCTATAGTAGAATCGCAATCGACACGGAGTAATATATTTGTCAAATCAGGAAATTTCGGGTGTGGGTGCCTATATATATTTTTAAATATATTTTTTTGAATATGTATTATTGAGTATTATTTCGGTATGTATGTACTTTACAAAATGTTTTTTGGGTTATTTGCAATTGCCAATAATTGTGACTGTTTTATAATTGAAAAAAACAAATCTCTCAAGTACCTAGGAACAATATCTCAGGGGTTAGAGGTTTTAAATAATACAAAACTTGTATAATCAAATTGCCAATAATTTGTAGATTGATTTTAGTTTTATTCGTCTATACATAATATGGTCTATGATGGCTGACTAGACCTGTAGCTCCCATAAAATAAATTCAACAAGAAAGAGGAATAATTAATTACTTAACCTAAAATGATAATGAAAATGAAGCGTGGTTTTGAAGTAAATATGTTAAACTATATAATCATTATAATACTCAAATATATAAATATATAATTGTTAGACATGAAAATCGAAGATCCATTGGTATGCATACCTAGGTTTACAGAGTTTAAAGTTTTAGATGATTGACTTATTTATTACCAGCAGGTATGATTTAATGAAGTATCTTAATATTTACAAAATTATAATAAATATTTGCCAAACTGTTGTAGGAATTTCGTTTAAAGAGGTCCAATGTCCAATGCATACGGTTCGGCCCGAGAATACCGATCAAGGAGAAGCGACAGTAGCTGTCGGTGCCTTTGATATCGGATGGACCTTTTCACAACATGACTTTGATTAATACACAACTTAGCACGCTGAGAAAACATGCTTATTTTCTGCACTGAGCGAAATAGTTTGGCAAATTATCTGAAACATTGTTATAGTCCATGCGCAAATTATGTTATGTGATTTAATTACATTGAAGTAGTTAGGGTTAATAGCAATGGTGAAATTTCAGCACCAAAATATAATGCATCATATAAAAATTACTTATTTGTTATAAAAGTAAAAGACGTTTATTATTTTATAATTTATCTATAAAATTTGTTCAATATTTGGTTTATTTGTATATTTATTGATAGAGTAATTCACAAATTAAGTGATGCTAAATGGTTGGATATGACATGTAAAAGAAGACTTCATATGGCTACTCTGTTTCACAAAATAATTTTTGTCTAGGGCTGGCACTTAGAATTAGTTTTACTATATGCCAGCTCTATTTTGCAGTGTTACATTAAGTGTTTTTTTACAATTATATTTTTTTGTTCCATATTCTGTGTAAGCTGTAAATAAATGAATTTATTATTATTATTATTATTATTATTATTGTTAAAAATGTAATAAAAGCCCCATATTTAAATTAAATTACCTTTTCCTTAAGTAAAAATAAGGTAAATAAAATTAAGGGTACCAAAAAAAATTTAGGTAACAATTAAAAAGACATTAAGTTTGAGAGGTTTAACTAAATATTTGCAATGTGCATATATTTTTAAAGCTTTTAGGTTTAAAAAGTACTTACATATTTTTAGAATTTTTGGATTCATATTATATTAAAAGGACTTTCAAGTTTATTACTCATTTCTGTAGAAACAAGTGTTTTCTCCCAAAGATAAGCCATTAAGGTTTATGTATTTAGAGTTAAATCCCTGGCCTGGCTCAGACAATACAAATATGTCCATTGGACGTCCATTCGATATATAATTTTGGATGTCTAGACGTCCAAAAATGAGTTTTTTCTGGACTTCCGACATCCAATGGACGTTCAGTGAAGTATAAAAATGGCACACTTTTAACCATTCACAGGACGTCCAATTCTGGAATATATTTGGACGTCGAATACTGGACATTCAATTACAGATCGCTTGACCTGAGCAGGAATCGCACTCACGACACATCCATTTTTTATTTTTTACTAGATATAGTTATAATGGAATAAGATTTCAAACTTTCGCTGATAGAATGAAATGCAATAGATTCAATTTGTCAATTTTTAATAACCAATTATATTAAAAAAAGGAAGTGTATATAGATGGGAATTAGGCTTAATAAATAATGACCTAAGATGGACGTCCGCTGGACGTCAAAATACTACTAAACTTTAAATTAAGTCCAAAAACAGATGTTCTCTGGGTATCGATATTCAGCTGTCAAATTAATTAGCATAAACGGACGTACACTGGATGCCCGGATATGGACGTCCTGACACTCAAATGGGTCTAAAATGTAATTCCATTGGACTATGTGTGCTGTCTGGGCATAGACGACTTTTTAGAAATAGTACTTATTTAATGTACCAATCTTTTCAAAATCAACTCCAGTATGATTCATTCAATAAATATAAAAATGAATGGGCAAAACATCTTTATATTGACATAATTGTAACTTACAATTTAGCCATAATAAGGGGATTTCGCCCATTTTGACCAATCTTAATTGAAACACGCGGATTTATTATATTTTTTTTTAAATATAATTTCAAAATAAAATAAACAAAATCTGCAGTTCATTGTTTATTAAATTTGTTTAAAAGAAGATAAATATATATTTCACAAAATTCAATACCTACATATGAAAAATAAAATGTCAAAAATGATTAAATCAATATACTTAATATTTATACATGTGATAAAATTCTTAGTTTCCTAATAACTTTTTTGGTACATTTTATATCTGTATTAGAATACCTAAGTGTGTAAAAAATCTTCATCTTATTACTACACAAAACAAACACCAAAAAACATCACTTAACATTGCTCACATACTAAACACAACTTGGACTGACAGATAACATCATTTTGAGTGATATACAACTTATTTTCGGACATGCGCGTTACAAAACGGTACACTGAAAACGCCAAGCTGTCGCTTCTCCTTGATCGGTATTCTCGGGTTCGGCAGCACAAATTAAATAAAAACTAGGTTACCTGATTGTCTGGGACAGTACTAGGAACAACTAAGTACCCTTACTCGATCTCAAGGCTGGAGTTTGTGCGAAACGATACATGAGAAGGTGGTAGAACTTGTGAGGAACGATCCAGGAGAAGGTAGTTGTCTTCAAAATGATATGAATCTCCACTTATATTTTTTTCCCTTACAGATAACACCGTTTATATACAAGGTATACAGAGAAATCCCAAATGCTAACCAAAGTAAATCGAGGAAATTCTAGCTATTAAAGTAAAGCTATACGTCCAAATAAAAAAAAAGCCTAAAAATAGGTAAGTCTCCATGATTAAGTATTTCTACTACTAGAATATAATGATTTGTGCTAAATATAACCTATAGAAGTCTTACCGTAGTTGTAATGAGGCCTTCGATGAATATGTTTCTTCCAAGGCAAGTTCGTGTTATTATCACTTTAAACCCAATGACTGAAAGAGTTTCAGTCCTGAACTAATCTAACTTGCTGAGAAAAAAAAACTGTAAAGAAATTTACAAATCTGCATGTGCATGCTATGAACTCTCACGAAGAAATTGCAGATATAACCCTATTCATACACTTCCTGTTCTATAGATCAGTTCATTTATGCACTCCTTAGTTTCATGTTAATTGTTATTTAAGACATGAGATAGATATTTCAATACCTGTAAGAAAGAGAGAGATAGTAGGTCTCATTACATCTCTTGTAATACACTTCTAGGTTATACCATTATTTATTTCATGAACTTAAATTGCACAAGAATGAATGTCACATTTCAGTTGTCATCTTAATAAAAAAAAGTAAACAATACAAATTTTACTACTACTAATTAAAGAAGTTAATTTTTAATGTAACTAGGTGATTAAAATACCTATATCATGAAAGCTTTAGTCTACTTCTGTACCCCTTTCCTAATTTTAGGAGAATCGTCTCAGAGATGCAGAGAAAATCAACATACTACTACCACCAGAATTAAAAAGAACGAAGTAGAAAGGATAATAAAAATTCATCTGATACCAAAGTTTAAGTAAGATAAATCTACTTACATGAACATTCTCTTTTATTATATATTTTATGTATATTAAACTATATTATTTTTACTATTAAAAGTTTAAAAACGGTCCTGAGTACATATTTTCTTATAATTATAATATATATTAATTGATTTGCACTTTAATCATGTAACAACACACCCTCTTCCCAAAGAGAAGTTTTACTTCACAGAAATGAAAACTTCTGTCAGTAAAAAAAAATAAACTAACCAATCTATTAAAAAAATTATCGTTGCAATCTAAAATCCAACAAAATACATAAAAAAATAATTTAATTATTTAATTTGATTATAAAAAAAATTTAAAAAAATCTTAAGTCTACTCTGAATCACTATTTTCATCAACCTTCGTCTGGGGGATGACTTTTCAGATCTTTTGCATGCCATACTCCACAATTTTTCCTAGATCCATCCTGTAACTGACAGCTCCAAGGAGAGAGACTCTTGGTTATGGTAAAGGGGCCTGTAAACTTGGGTGCCAACTTTGTAGTTACATTTATGGATTTGTCAGACAATGTAAAGGTTCTCTTCCAGACTTGTTGACTGACCGTAAACGTGTCAGTTTATGTATAATTTATTTATAACGTACTAATTTATTTATTTAATAATTAGGCAATATTATAACAATTACAATTTATCTTTACCATATAACACTTATATTGAAACTTAACTCTGACTAGAAGCTCAGTCTAGAAGTTCTCGAAATTATCTTCCACGCGACAGATTGCGAGTTGGTTTCTCGAGTCTCGATATGGCTAGCGCTAGACTTCATGTCGCGGGTACGGTAGTAAACAAAGAACAGAGTCGGCTTCAGGCGATCTTGCGACACTACCTACATTTTGATAGGGCGCAGTTTTAGGTAACTTTTAGGTAACGTTTTTTTATTTTTCCGAAAAAGAAATAAAATTTATTAGTAGCGTTTTGAAAATGCTACAATATTAATGTTTTAACTACCTATCCATTCTACGCCCTGACGTCTGTAGTATCTGATTTGAAATGTTATTTCTGACCTTAAAACGAAACTTTTGAAAAAGAAAATAACTGCATGTTGGCGTGACTTTAAGAAAAAAATACATCCTGACTGTATTTTATAAAACAGTTATCTGTATTGCTGCCTTAGGCTTTCTTCATACGCCAAAAAAAAACTTCAAAATGAATTATTATTAATAGAGGTGAAAATAATACTCTCTATGGTTATCTGGCTTATAATATTTATTATTAAAAATTTTTATGAGAAAAATATTCTACTGAACACGTTTAGGTATTATAAGAAGTTTTGAACACGTTTTTCAGATAGATCCATTACATTACATATGCGCATACATAAAAACATTTATTTCCCGACACAACCAAATAAAATCTCGGAAAGACACGCATAGCTGAATGTCCCGAAGAAACAAACATTCAGTCGTGTAATTTTGCATTTTTTTTTTTTGAAATATGTAATCTTGATACTAAATAACCCGCGAGGTAAATAACTTTTAGTATACGTTAAACGCAATAAATGCTCGTAGTAAATTTAACACCAAGAACAGCATGGTCGCTAATAATCATTGAGCTTGTAATAAAATGATTTTGCTGGTTTATATGTACAGGGTGGGCAAATTTCGATGTTTTAATAGAGAATCTCGTTAACTATAAATGGTATTGAAAAATGGACCTCCCAACCTCGATTTCTTTTTTTGAGAAAAACTTAATGGCATTTTCAAAAATTAGCTATTGCGTTTTGTTTTCAAGTTATAAAAAAAGTTAGTTTTTTAAAATTTTCATTATACGGAATTTCACTTATTTATGAAAGTGAAAGAAAATAATGTATACCTTCTTCAAGCAGTTTTTTGATAATTTTTTAAAAATTCTTCAAATTCGAGGTATAGCATAAAGTTTTATTTTTTGATATGAAATTGGAAGTCGGCTGAGGCATACGAAAAAAGACAAAAATTTTCCTATTTTAACGATACATATAATGTGGGGTCAGTTTATTCATTTTCATTGTTATTTAGCAAAATTTCATTATTTTCAAATAATCAGTTGTTTTCTAGTAGGCTTGTGTCATTTAGAATATTTCTGATAGGACAAAGTATCTGTTATTGCATGTTATTAAAATACTGAACATTTAATTGTTTATGTTTAAAGAGCAAAATAGTCTATGAAAATAAATGAAAAATTTAATTTGTAAGAATGTTTTATTCAAAGTCATTATATTTTAATCGTTACCCGAAAACTTCTTTCCGGTCATCTTCATGACCTAATATACATTATGGAACTTTTAACAAATCAGGGACAAACAAATAAAACTAGACTAAATTTTCAAATTGATGTCCATTATTCGCAACACATGAACGTCATCGTTTGACAACATTCCAAATTGCGTTATAAATATGGATATTGGAGATGAAATTAACACACTGTAAAAATGTTTGCATTGTTTCGTCAATATTATTAGAAGTATTATTGTATAAATTGTCTTTAATATATCCCCAAACGAAGAAATCTAGGGACTTTATATGTGGTGAACGTGGTGGTCACCTTACCGGCCCTTTTGTCTCTAACCATTTGTCTCTAAAATGAAGATTTAATAATTCAGATACGTTTCTAGTATTATGAGGGGCTCCATTGTGTTGAAAAAATATATGTCGTCTATTTAAATAATTTATTGTTTTCGTTTTTTATCGAGTTTACAGAGAATATTTATAGTTAACCTATAAGAAATTAACCCAAAACCGTCGCGTCGGCGTCGGTCGATTGCAGTTTTATTTTTCAAGAAAACGTCGCCACGTTATAACTACCAATTGAACTGGACGAATGTAATTCAGTGATTCGTGAAAAAACCATGGATTTGGGTGAAATATTTTTATGAAAACGGAAAATCAAATTAGTCATTATAAAATAATCCAGTGTACAACTTGAATGGATAAGTTTTGTTTCCAAATTAATGGATTCGGAGCACCGTTAGAAATTTACTTTGATTGCCCGAATGACGACACATTATCCGTTAAGTATACCCAGATCCAGACTTCCCACATATATAATTTTAAGAATCAATGTATTTAGAAGAAATTATAATGAAATAACTAATGTTTTTGACAATCCTGGCCCATCCGGTTGCAGAAACCAAAGCTCTCGAAATTTAAATCATTTTTTGTTTTTGTTAATTTATTTCATTAAAACAGCAGTTTCATAATACCTTAATTTGTATATTATTTCCTTTCAATTTTGTGAAAATCAAAAAATATTTCAATTTTATTCGAAGTAGAATCAACTATCTCAAAGTTTCAAATAATGTATTTCTTTGGTGACAAAATACCGTTTTCCATTTCCTTGTTTTATCAATAAATATTCTGTATATAATTAATACAACGATTATTTTAAAAAGTTACTATTAGAACTTTCTTATCAGACATAACATTCTTGTGGGTCATTTAATAATGTTTTGTTATTTACTCGGCCTTATAACTGAAAACTAAAATTGACAAATGAAAAAATAAAACTATACCTGTAAGAAGCTTTTAGCTTTTTATCATTATTATTTACAGAAAAATGTCCATAATTTCTATAATTTTTGGAAGGATAAAATGTAATAAAAAATGTGATAAATACCAACCATTATTTTTAGATGTTTGCTGAAGCAATTATCATAGAAAAAAGAATGAATGTTTAAAAAAGTGATCCCATTAATCAATGTTTTTCTGTTTTTCATATAATTTGAATTTAAAATTACGAAATACAAATTTTTGCAAATGTCCTTCATGTTTCATTTTGTGACATTGTTACTAATTGAGCTTACATATTTTTGCTTTTAACAGAGAGAGTTGTTTTTCATTATCAGAAACAAATATATGCACATAGTTCTATCTAGAGTGACAACCCTGATATTTGACTAAATACTAATTTTTTATTAATATATTTCTGATAACCGATAACTGCAAATTAAGAAAAGTATCTTATTAAAATTTTTGTACGTTAACATATGCATTAACACATAACAACTATATAACAATAATATAACAATTATACAAGATATTTTCTTAGTTTAACCTCGAAAATATCTGTTAGGGTTGATGGTTACGAACGTTTTTTAGCAGTCGCGTTAACATCACGTAGACGCAAACGCAATTTTTAATTGACACGCAGCCTTCTTGTCTTCTGTCCCGAAATAAGGCAGAGTAAATTCGTCTTAAGAAGAGAAAAGGTTGATGTAAGTTCGAAAAAAGAAATGATATTTGTATAGTTGGAGAAAAAGATATAGTGTGATTTAAACCTTTAAAGCCAGCCGGCAAACATACAAAAAAAAACTAAGGAGACTGATACATCACCTTTAAAAATAGTAGATAAATACGAGGCACGATTAATTTACTGCATAACACACTGAAATAAAATAATAAAATTTGTGTTGATCGCTCCCTGTATGCTTATTTGAATGGTCCACATGGACTGGACATCTACCTGTCAGCAAATGTTACCTCCCACGTTTAATACGGCGCATGTAATTGGTCGCTTCCAAATTATTATTGGTCAAATTCTTGAATACTGTATTCAGAAATGTGCAAGAAATTGAATTGTGACATGTGGCACGACCCAGTGTCGTAACATCGAAAGTTTTAGAATTTCGAAATAAATGCCGCGTTTGAATAATATCCACATCGGATGCATCTGAGATGTTGTGAATTTTTTGTCACGTTGTAAAGGATTAGATCTAAATGTAGATGTTAGTGATGGGACTATTCGAATACAAATTATAAAAGTATTCAATTCTAGCGTGCATTCGACCCGACTAAAATTACAAAGGAAGCGTAATTTACTAATTTTAATTTAACATAGTACTTTAGTAGTTCTGATTGCGGCATATTACGTAAATATTTTTAGAAGTATAGGAATTTTGGGATTTATTATTTTATGAACAAGTCATAACTTAATCAATGAAAAAAAAAGTGGCAGTCACGGCGATACATATTTGCCGACACCGACCTATAAAAAAATGGTTATTATTTATTCAATAATAATCCATATATTATTAAATAGAACAAATCGGTAGGCGGCACCTGAGACAAGAACTGAGACTGCCGAGAGCACTAGGGAACTCGAGTCGAGAGGCTGAATTGCTTGTGCTTGCGTTTATTTTCATGTCACTGACGCTTGACCTCGAAACGAAACGTAAATAATTCGATTCTTTTGTATTCGAATAATTGCTCGATTCTCAAAAGTAATCGAATTCAAAATGTTCGATTCTGAAAAACATCCGATTCTCCCAACACTAGTAGATGTAATAAACAAAAGCTCTAGACTTTATTGGTCACGTGATAAAATGAAATCTAAACAAAAATTAAACAAACAAATCACTTTTATATTCATGCATTCATAAACAAAGGCTAAATCGATAAACTTGGCTTCACAGAACGCCTACTTTTTGGCATGGAACGAACATCTCATTCACATCTCATTTCAATCGAGATGTAAAAATTGGGCTCTATCACTGAGCCACCCACCCACCTGGTAGGTATTATTATTTTTGTTATTACCATTTTATATAATACTCACATAACAAAGTGCGTTTTAAACACTATTACGATCGCAATCAAGCGTTATAATATAATAATATGATGTATTTTATGTAGGTTCTATAAGAAATGTACCTAAATAAAATAATCATTTTTCATTTATATTGTTGCATTGCACGCCTCTGCCTGGAGCCAGTCCAGTTTTACGTTTTTATGGCTATTTACACTCACTTCGTATAGACAATTTAGTCAAGCGAACATCTTCTTAGGAGTACATTTAACACGATGGAGTTATGGAGGCCTTGGGATAACAATGGTAATAATAATAATAATAATAATAAATAATAATAATAATAATAATAATAATAATAATAATAATAATAATAATAATAATAATAATAATAATAATAATAATAATAATAATAATAATAAATAATAATAATAATAATAATAATAATAATAATAATAATAATAATAATAATAATAATAATAATAATAATAATAATAATAATAATAATAATAATAATAATAATAATAATAATAATAATAATAATAATAATAATAATAATAATAATAATAATAATAATAATAATAATAATAATAATAATAATAATAATAATAATAATAATAATAATAATAATAATAATAATAATAATAATAATATTAATATTAATATTAATAATAATAATAATAATAATAATAATAATAATAATAATAATAATAATAATAATAATAATAATATTTTAGAATTTGATAACGACCGTAATATTTTAGAATGTGAAACCGACGCCGAGTTTGTGATGTGCAATGACAAAGGTGAAAATTTTGAGTGTAGAAGTGACGGTGGTAGTTTTGAATGTGATTGTGGTAGTGATTTAGATGAAGAGCTCCCAGTCAAGAAAAAACGAAGTCATTTGAATTATCAAGCACAGAAAATATGTTTCAACGTGTACATAAATCTGCACAAGAAGTTTGGTTTCGACACAAAAATACTATTACAAGCAACATCTGATTTAACTGGAATACCTTGTTCAACCATATCAAAATTAGTAAAAAATGGACCTTATGAACGCAAGAAGCGATGTGATATCGGATTAACTAAGCATTTAAATACATCTTTGGTAAAAATATTGAAAACAACTATATACGACAGTTACAAGAACAATGAGATACCTACAATTGAAATAATAAGAAAAAAATTGGAAAACACGGGATATAACTTGGGCTGCTGTGACAGAACTCTTCAGAACTGGTTGAAGAAAATGGGATTTAAATTTAAAACAATAAATAAACGGCAAGCAGTTATGGAAAGCAAGAGAATAATCGATATTCGTAATGGATACTTAGAACAAATAACGAAATATAGACAAGAAAATAAACAAATTTACTATTTGGATGAAACATGGTATGACACGCACGACACAGTTAAGAAGGGATGGACAGATGGATCAAGGAAGTGTATGCCCGAAATGCCAGCAAATAAAGGATCACGGCTGGTTATTTTACATTGCGGAGGAAGCGAAGGTTGGGTTCACAATTCATTGAAGTTATGTGGTAAAAAAATGGAAGACTGCAATGTTGATTATCATAAAAACATGGACGCCGACATCTTTGAAGAGTGGTTTGAAAAAACATTAATTCCAAACTTGAAGCCAAGAAGTGTAATAGTTCTTGACAACGCTTCCTACCATTCACGACAGCTCACTAAGATTCCAAATAAGAACTCTACGAAAACGGATATACAAAATTTTCTAATAGACAATGATTTGTATTTTCAAGACAGCTATAAGAAAGAAAAACTTCTTAAAGTTTTACGGACGAAACAATTTAAAAAAGTATACGCCATAGATAGTATTGCTGAATATCATGGACATACTGTATTGAGACTTCCCCCTTATTTTTGTATTTTTAATCCCATCGAGCTAATTTGGGCGCAGCTGAAGCAAAACGTTAGACGTAAAAATACATTTCCAAAATTCGACACGAAGGTAATTGATTTAATTAAAGAAGAAGTATCGAATATTACCAAAGAAGATTGGCAGAAAAGGATTAAAAAGGTGATCAAATTTGAAGAGGATTATATGAAGATTGCACATTTTCATATTAATGGTGGAAATAAATTTATTATTGATTTGAATGAAGATAGTGATAGTGAATTAGAGGATATGCAAGAAGGAGTAATAGAAGAACTGGAATTAGAAGAAAATTAATGTTTTTTAATTAAGTGTATTGTCGTGTTATTGATATTTAACCGTTACCGTAAGAGCTGAGCATTGAAAAAATAACTTTTTATTTATTTTAAATATTGTTTTACCTTTAAATTCCTACCTTTCAAAACCCACATCTATCCATATTATGGAATTAATGTTTTAGTTTTATAGAATATATATTTTTTTATTTTTAATTTTACCCTTTGTCCGTAGTCCCAATTACCCATTCCCATCCCGGCGAGGAAAGTGCTCTTACCTTCTCGTGGTCCTCGCTGAGAAGTAATAATTTGTAATGAGAATTTCATAATTGGGTGGATATAATAACAATAATCTCTCCAAAATTTACCCCCATAATAGTCAACAGAAATCTATATTTATTAATTACCTACTACAAGTTAGATAGATACCTTAGATACCTACTCAAATTAATATCAAAAAGTGCACATTTTTACAAATTGTTGCTTGCGAAATTGAGTGCCTCTACATTATTTTAAATCCATATTTCATTCATTTCTCATTCATTTATTTTTTATAAAACCACCATGCTGTTGTTTAATATTTATCAATTTAAGAACTTCTTTAATCTTCATTCCAGTTTGAGAAGTTTTTACACAGAACTTCCCTCTATATTATGACGTGCTAATATTTCAGAGTATGATCCCTCAGGTCATTTTATAAAGTTCATAATATGAACATAGTCCGCAACTGCATACATTTTTCGATCTACTTTTATTATTTTCAATTTTGGTAGATATGTGTTAATAGGTTTTATATCCTATTCACATGCTAAAATTAAAAATTATATCTAAACTATTTTCAAAGATTTTAAAAAACAAATGTTCATATGAACTTTTCTTCATAAAATAACCTGAGGAATCACACCCTATAATATGAGCATATCATTCAAAAATACCCTGTATAAATTGTAAAAACAGGGAAGCCATTTTGAATTTTTGAAAAGTAATTTATGTCTGTTATCTTAGATCAGATACCAATTTTAGTCGAAATCTACTGACTTTTAAAATAGATGTTTTTTTAACTGCTCACCCTGTATATATCGGCATACAAAAAGTTTTTTTCCTAAGCCGTTTTTGAGCTATCGCGCCAACAGACAGACGGCAGACAACAGACGCCGGACGGCACATAGACCTACTGAATGGGGAAAACATGTTTTTCGTATTCTAGGGATCCGAACACGTGAAAATCTAAAATATTCTCGTAGGGTGACTTTTTCATGATTACAAAACTTCCCTTTTATCGAGGAAAGTACAAATAAAATAGGTATACTCAATCTCTTGAATGCTCCTCTACTATTTTTTATTGCGATGTATCAGGGGTATCAGTTTCCTTAGTTTTTTTTTTGTATGTTGTCGGCTGGCTTCAAAGGTTTAAAGTCACACTATATCTTTTTCTCAAACTATACCTATATCTTATTTACAGTTTGTGAGGAAGAAGAGGAAATACTGGGTATATCCTTACTTAAGTTCCCGTTTACTAAAGGGTAAAAGGTGCTTTCATATTAAGCTTTTTGACTCAAGAAATAATGATGAATATATATTTTTTAATTATGTTTGTATGATTATATTCTCATTGATGAACTGAATTTAATGTTTAAATAAAACATGATCATTTAGGAATGTTACTTTATTTCTTTTAGAATAATTCTGTGTCGAATTGTTCATCGCCCATAGCTACTACGTTTTCTACCACCTTTCGTGTGTAATTCTTAATACAAACTAATATATCTTTGCAACGCCAATGTACCGCTGAGACGTGGCGTCGAAAAGGTACCCTCTGACTTGATTGAATGTATTTCGACGCCACCGACCGTTGCGTCAACACGACTGCAACAAACGTCAATGTATTTTTTAGTTATTTCCTTAGATTTGCAACATTTTTAATTTCGCAATGCCAAATTGCCCATAAACAATTAACAATCATTTGCGCTAATCTTGAAGCGTTGTAAATTTGTATTTACTTATAGGAAGTTATTTAAATCGTTTTGTAAAATTTGCAAAAATTTTTAAATTTTTTGCGACTGCAATTGTTGATATTTGTTAATTTTTCAAGGTGCCGGATCTTGTACGAAGTTGCAAATTTACCAGATTGTTAAAAAAAAAAAATACTTTCAACCAATTTTCAAAACTTTTGCAGTTTTTAACAAAATTAGAGGAAAATATACAATTACTTTGCCATTAAAAAAAAAAACGTTTGCATGCAAAATAAAAGGTTGCAAATTGGAATAGCTGTTCCAAAAACATGTACGAGTTATATAATTGGTTCGCAGGAGTTTTGCAATTTTTTTTTAGAAATTTATAATACATTTAAATTTTTTGCAATCATTAATATGTTCTGGACCTCAGAAAAAGTTGCAAAATTAAATTTATAATTATTTCAATTTAATAGAATATTCTAGCAAAGTTTGAAAACATTTGTAATTAATGTGAATTGATTATCTTTAATGACTGGCTTAGTATACGAGTTACATATTTTGCGTTTGTGGCATATCAAAAGTAAAGAATAGGTAGAGATCCGGCCCGAAGACAGCTCCTTGTGGTACCCCTCATTTAACTTCTATAAGCGCGGAATATTTTTCTTCTTGTTTTACTCTGATTACTATATCTGTCAAGTATAAAGATGTCACAATATTTCTTTGGTAAAAGTTTATTTGTTATATACTAAGTCTAGAAATAGTAAAAAATAATATATTTATAATACATATATTTAAAATAGTAAAAATTTAATAACTATGTTATGATATAAAATCCCTACAATAAATTCCTTCGAATGCACATTTTATTCAACTCACATCCAGGACTTTCACTTTTTTATCGAACTATTTTAACCTTGGTATGTAAAGGCAATTTTATATTCAGGGATTTCCTGGCACGTTTGTCCCTCATCCATTATTGAAAGCACGTGATGTAGATATTACAGTTCACACTAGCCTTTATCGACCCTACCATTAGTATTAGGGTTTATTGCTTAGTTGCATTTATCTAATATCTAATGGTATATACAGTGTGTTGGAAATAGCCCTGCATAATTTTAACTAGCAATGAATGAAGCAAAAACATATAGGATGTTTTGAAATACATGTACTTATTAAAATTGTAGGCCTTTTTAAGTTTCGATAATCGACATATCTTGCATAGACTCTTGATCATGCAGCCAGTCACAAAATGAGGAAGACGTAAATAAACAAAGTCCATCATTAAACAGTTAATTAATGAAAAAGAGAATCAATTAAATATTTAATTTCAAATAACAAGAGGATTGAACGGAGACCCTCGCTTCTCGCCTAGGGTCCCACTAAGGTTCTTAAAAAAAAAAAACAGGCGACGCGACTGCAACAAACGTTCGCGAGCACTAATAATTCACATTAATTACAGCCGTATGCATAGTCCATCGCCAGCGACTCGCCAGCGATTCGCTGGCGATCCGCCGGCGATACCCCAAAAAGCTGGCGACTCGCCGGAGATTGTCACCGGAATGTCATTTCACGCAAGTTTTCATGTTCTTTTATAGGGAAAAATTTGATATTCGTTCATTATTTTTTGAGTTTTAAGAAATGAATCATGAATAAAATGCGAGAGATACCGGTAATAATCCCTATAAAAGAAAATAAAAACTTGCGTGAAATGACATTCCAGTGACAATCTCCGGCGAGACGCCACCTTTTTGGGCTTTCGCCGGCGGATCGCCAGCGAATCTCTGGCGAAACGCCGGAATGAATCTCTGGCGAGTCGCTGGAGATCGACTATGCATACGGCTGTTAAAGTTTTCAAACTTTGCTGGAATATTTTATTAAATTGAAATAATTAAAAATTTAATTTTGCAACTTTTTCTGAGATCCGTAACATATTAATGATAGTAAAAAATTAAAATTTAATTTAATTTTCTAAAAAAAATTGCAAAACTGCTGCAAACTTGAAGCAATACATATTGTATTATTTTCAACATTATAAAAGATTTGCAATTTTTTTGAAAGTTCGTAACATGCTTTTTTTTGTAAAATAATGTTCCTGTTTATGTCATAAATAAAAAATTGCAGAAGTGCTGCAAACCAATTACATAACCCATATATGGAAGAGCTTTTCCAATTTGCAACCTTTTATTTTGCATGCAAAAATTTTTTTTTTTTAATAGCAAAAATTATCTGTATATTTTCCTCCAGTTTTGTCAAATATTCAAATTAAGGTACTATGAAACTGCTGTTCTAATGAAATAAATTTACAAAAACAATACATTATTTAAATTATGAGAGAGGTTTCTTGCAGCCGGATGTCCAGGATTGTCAGAAACATTAGTTATCTTAATATTAATTTCTTCTAAATTAATTGATTCTTTAAATTGGATACGTGGGTAGTCTGCATCTTGGTATTCGTCATCTAATGTGTCGTCATTCGGGCAATCAAGGTATGCATCTAACGATGATCCGAATCCATTACTTTGGGAACAAAAGTAACCCATTCGAGTTGTACACTGAAAGCTTTTGTAACAACTAATTTGATTTTCCGTTTTTCATAAAAATATTTCGCCCAAATCCACCAAAACTCAAACAAATAATGATTGAGAGTGAAAGCAGGTAGAAATACGACCAAATCGGAGGCGTGCTTATTATTCTTGAGAGGGTACAATTATTTAAAATATTCATACAATTTCTTTTATTTATTTCATGAAAACTTTGCAATATCGTAATTTACCTAATCGTTGTAGTCATTAGTGGGGCTTTATGAAAACGGAGTAATAATTTGGGTAATTATAGTAGGAACCAAATAAATTAAGAATATTAATAAAAATCACAATATATATTTCAAATTAAAAATAAGAAAGATACCTAATCAGGGGTTGGTTTGGTGACAGAAACAATATTATCAATTTTACTATTTTAATAATGAATTTAACTTTATTTCACAAATTAACGTATATTTATATATTATGTCGCGGCCGAAGTCAGTAAGGAACTGTCTCTTAAGTTTCTTCTTGGGTTACACATACAGAAGTATTACTTAAATTTTAAATTAAAATCATAATGACGAATATTGCATATCCAATGCAATTGATATTTTTATTTTGTTTTGTTTAGTTATTTTTAAATTTTTATATTTTTTAATCTTTTTATATTATATTTAGTTTTTAATTTACTTCGCTTTGTCTATAAAATTTAATTTTTCAATGACAATAAAGCATACCTCTATATATATATATATATATATATATATATATATATATATATATATATATATATATATATATATATACATCTTTATATCCTTTCTGAGCCAATTGTAGTTTGCTACAAAACTGCTCCACTAGGAAAACAATGAGTTTTCGTCTATTTGGCCGCATATATATGTAAGTTCTTATAAAACTTTTCTAATTTTGAAATATATACAACAAAAAAACAATTTTTAGCAAAAAAGTTTATACAAAATAAATAATACAATCTTGAACCAAGCGTCTTGTACTATCTTGAACCATTTATATAATTTAGACAAAATAAATAACACATTCCTGAACCAAACGTCTTGTGCTATCTTGAACCATTTATATATTTTAGACAATGTAAATAACACATTCCTGAACCAAACGTCTTGTGCTATTTTGAACCATTTATATTAAAATTGTCTACAACTAAAAAGCAATTATGGTTCACAGAATATTTTAACACGTTGACTGCCAAGATTTCATATTCAGATAATACATCTTCATGTAAAACTCATTTTAACGTATTTTATTTCAATTTATAGTTTACTGTTGCTTTGACATAAATTAAACACAATGCAAGAAGTATTTTAATTTATTTTCGTAAAGATTTCAGAGGAATTTAAAATTATTTTATAATTTTCAAAATTTAACAATCCAATCTTGAACATTTTTATGAGATATGGATGGTGATGTCTATTAAAATACGAATATTTAAGTTAAGGGTCTGTTTTGACATGAATTTAAAATAGTAAGGTAGAAGGGGTAAATGTAATCTAATTTATAATAAGTTAATTTATAATAAGTTTAACTATTATTCAAAATAAGTTACGAAGAACATATTTTGTATTCAATTTCAAATTATTTTAATTTATTTTAATTTATTTTAATTTATTTTAATTTATTTTAATTTATTTTAATTTATTTTAATTCATTTTAATTTATTTTAATTTATTTTAATTTATTTTAATTTATTTTAATTTATTTTAATTTATTTTAATTTATTTTAATTTATTTTAATTTATTTTAATTTATTTTAATTTATTTTAATTTATTTTAATTTATTTTAATTTATTTTAATTTATTTTAATTTATTTTAATTTATTTTAATTTATTTTAATTTATTTTAATTTATTTTAATTTATTTTAATTTATTTTAATTTATTTTAATTTATTTTAATTTATTTTAATTTATTTTAATTTATTTTAATTTATTTTAATTTATTTTAATTTATTTTAATTTATTTTAATTTATTTTAATTTATTTTAATTTATTTTAATTTATTTTAATTTATTTTAATTTATTTTAATTTATTTTAATTTATTTTAATTTATTTTAATTTATTTTAATTTATTTTAATTTATTTTAATTTATTTTAATTTATTTTAATTTATTTTAATTTATTTTAATTTATTTTAATTTATTTTAATTTATTTTAATTTATTTTAATTTATTTTAATTTATTTTAATTTAATTTATTTTCACTTTAAAAATCAACGCATTTAATATATGTTAGCTCCTTAAATTCCAAATCAAAGAGTTTGTTGTATCGAGAAATTTAGTCGCAAACACTTTTTATAACACTGTAATCCAATATCCAGGTCAGCATAAAGCCTTGGAAGTAGTATTTGTTTTTATATATTTTCATTTATTTATTTTTATTTATTTTTATTTATTTTTATTTATTTTTATTTATTTTTATTTACTTTTATTTATTTTTATTTATTTTAATTTATTTTTATTTATTTTATTTTTATTTATTTTTATTTATTTTTATTTATTTTTATATATTTTTATTTATTTTTATTTATTTTTATTTATTTTTATATATTTTTATTTATTTTTATTTATTTTTATTTATTTTTTATTTATTTTTATTTAATTTTATTTATTTTTATTTAATTTTATTTGTTTTTATTTATTTTTATTTATTTTTATTTATTTTTATTTATTTTTATTTATTTTTATTTATTTTTATTTATTTTTATTTATTTTTATTTATTTTTATTTATTTTTATTTATTTTTATTTATTTTTATTTATTTTTATTTATTTTTAGTTTATTTATTTATATTCAATTTTATTTAATTTAATTTATTTATTAATTTATTTTTATTAATTTTTAATAATTTATTTTTATTATTATTTTTACGTTATTCCCATACAAACTTTCACCCCACACTTTCCCCTTGAATACAAAAAACCCCTATACACATCATTATTTATGATGAGTGGTACCAATTCCAATTTGCAAGTTCCTACCTAAAAAATCGATACTTCTATTCAAACTTTCCCTTCCTTCCGTTTTGCTTTTAAAATGTGAAAACCCAAAACCCTGAAATATGTCACTATTAATTAAGTTGTAATTCAAATTTTAATGTTTTTAACTTTAAAGAACAAGTTACCTACTTTTATAAAAAGTTTTCCCGTCAGGACTAACTATTTTATATATTTAGATGACAGATTTCGTCTTTGAAATAAGCAATAAGCGGTACAAATAGTAAAGAGTATATGTATACATACTACACAATGTATTATTTTCTATTATATTAAATTCCGCTACGGATTTCAACACATTCACGCAGAAGCATTTTACGTGACATATTGGGTCCTATGATTGAACGTTTATGTTATCCATAACGTACATGTTAGGTCGAATTTTAACAGTAACGAAGCAAGTTTGTATGATGGAAAACTGTTAAATTAGAACATAACAGGCGGAAAATAACAGTAATGTGTTGGAAACCGTTTTTCATCATACGAACTTGCCTAATTACTGTTAAAACTGAGCCTAACATGTACGTTACGGATAACGTAAACGTTCAATCATAGGACCCATTGTATCCTTTTTTTGGTAGATTATAATAATTTCGGTTATTTTTAGTATTTTATATTTTTTTTTATAATTACAACCTAAAAGACAAAGCAGTCTATTTTTTATGACAAAATCTACAGGATAAGCGGTCCATTTTCTATGAAAGTATCTACTAATAAGCGGCACGAATTATTTTACGAAAGGGTCAAAACTTTTTAAGGCGATCCCTAAGGACCGCCATGGTCTTGTACTTGTACAATGTTACCGCAGGTCTATATGGACCGATTTGGTCACTAACGTGTTCAAATATTGTAAGCCGCTGAAAGAATCTAATAATATTCCGCTACGGCTGCATACAAGCGATGGTTCAGGATTGTTGTTATACAGATATACAAATCGAGGCGACTAGAGCGCCACCATCCCAGAATGCGGAAAATGTTGGAACTAAAGATTGGAGTTTCGTCCAAATCTGAGCCATTTTCAAATTTATTCCAGGCAGTTTACAGGGTATTTTAAAGTGTTTTATAAGGGTCTCCCATCCTGAACCACATATACGGCTCAGGTTTATTTGGATGGTTCAGGATGTTCTCGTCGGATATAGACGATTGGTTCAAGAAGATACTAAGGCGCTATATATATATATATATATATATATATATATATATATATATATATATATATATATATATATACATATATATATATATGTCAAAAGGCAGTTTTGAGGACGAAAAGTAGTAACTAATGGCAGATTCGAGGACATTTGGTGCTTATGAGGTCGGTCCTCATAAGATTTTATGTATTATGGCATGTTTGGAGACTGTCCTCATAAGATTACATATAGATAGGTTGTTTTAAGGACATTATGCTGTTCGGCGTTTTTGAGGACAATAAATAAAAAATTTACCTTAATCCAAGGTTTTGTGGTTAAAAAATGCGAATATTAGACAACTTTTTTTTAAACTTCGTATTTGAAGTGAGGTATTTAAATATTGATTGGCATATATGAAAATATTGACTTTGATTATAATATACAGTGTATCTTAAAACGATTATGAAACATAATGTCGATTTTAAGTTCACTGCCCTCAAAAACGCTTTTTTGCATAAATTAATTAAAATTCATTTGCGGTAGTACTTTTTGTAGTTTAAATGGCATTTAAAATAGAATTTACTAAAATCGTACAATGTATCGTAATCCTGCTATATTGAGGTCGAAAAATCCGAATCTAAAGTAATATATAGGTATTTAAATATGGAAGACCATATATGGGGGCAATGACTTTAATAAGATACAGTGAGTCTTAATACGACTCTAGAGAAAATTAAGCAAAAAATAATGTCAGATTTGTGTTTACTGACCTGGAAAGTGCTTTATTGCAATATTTTATAAAAATAAAAATTTAATATAAAAACTTTCTACACAGTTTGCTTTAGAGTCGTCCAATAAATCTTAGTACTATGATTTTGGGATTTTAAACACAAAATCCAAAATATTATCTAGGTATTGAAACATGGATTGGCATATATGAGGACATTAACTTTGATAAGGGGTGGGTGGCTCAGTGGTTAGAGCTTCTGCCTGTGGATCCAAGGGTCCCAGGTTCGAATCCCACCGTTGGCCGGAATTTTTTCATTTAATTTAATTATTTAAAATTAATTCTGATGCCTTGGTAGGATTCCCCACTCGACCATTCACTGTTGGGTTCTAATTAACAGTGCTGTTCCTAAAGTGGCGCAGGGAAACAGTAACAAAGCCTACACAGAACACACATGATTGAGAATTTAAACACAAATTTGAGACTGGCATATTAGGTATATACACCTAGAACATAAATCGAAAAAAAAAAAAAAAAAAAAAAAACTTTGATAATATACAGTGTGTCTTAAAACAAGTATAGGATAAATTACGCAAAAAAATGTCAGATTTGAGTTTAATTGGCCTCGAAAACGCTTTAGACCAATATTTTATAAAAATCCATTTGCACTTGCACTTTTTATTATTTAAAAGGCATTTAATACCAACAATTTCTACACCGTTTGCTTTAGAGTCGTCCAATGAATCTTAGTACTATGATTTTGGGATTTCAAACACGAAATCTAAAATATTATCTTGGTATTTAAACATGGATTGGCATATATGAGGACATTAACTTTGATAATATACAGTGTGTCTTAAAAATTTTATATGAAAGATTTCGACAGAAATAACTTAAGATTTGAGTTCTCTGGCCTCAAAACCGCTTTTTGCAATATTTTATAAACATTTATTTGCCTTCGTACTTTTAAAGTTTAAATGGCATTTAAAACAAAATGTTATCGGAGATTACCAAAATGGTATAATATATCATATTCCTGCGTTTTTGGGGTCAAAAAATCCAAATCTGAAGTAAGTATTAAAATATGTATTGGCATATATGGGGACTTTGACTTTAATAATATACAGTGTGTCTTAAAACAAGTATAGGGAAAATTACGCAAAAAAATGTCAGATTTGAGTTTAGTTGGCCTCGAAAACGCTTTAGAACAATATTTTATAAAAATCCATTTGCAGTCACACTTTTTATTGTTTAAAAGGCATTTAATATAAAAACTTTCTTAGTTTGCTTTAGAGTCGTCCAATAAATCTTAGTACTATGATTTTGGGATTTTAAACACAAAATCCAAAATAATATCTAGGTATTTAAACATGGATTGGCATATATGAGGACATTAACTTTGATAATATACAGTGTGTCTTAAAACAAGTATAGGAAAAATTACGCAAAAAAATGTCAGATTTGAGTTTAATTGGCCTCGAAAACACTTTAGACCAATATTTTATAAAAATCCATTTGCACTTGCACTTTTTATTATTTAAAAGGCATTTAATACCAACAATTTCTACACAGTTTGCTTTAGAGTCGTCCAAAGAATCTTAGTACTATGATTTTGGGATTTCAAACACGAAATCTAAAATATTACCATGGTATTTAAACAAGGATTGGCATATATGAGGACATTAACTTTGATAATATACAGTGTGTCTTAAAAATTTTATATGAAAGATTTCGACAGAAATAACTTAAGATTTGAGTTCTCTGGCCTCAAAACCGCTTTTTGCAATATTTTATAAACATTTATTTGCCTTCGTACTTTTAAAGTTTAAATGGCATTTAAAACAAAATGTTATCGGAGATTACCAAAATGGTATAATATATCATATTCCTGCGTTTTTGGGGTCAAAAAATCCAAATCTGAAGTAAGTATTAAAATATGTATTGGCATATATGGGGACTTTGACTTTAATAATATACAGTGTGTCTTAAAACAAGTATAGGGAAAATTACGCAAAAAAATGTCAGATTTGAGTTTAGTTGGCCTCGAAAACGCTTTAGAACAATATTTTATAAAAATCCATTTGCAGTCACACTTTTTATTGTTTAAAAGGCATTTAATATAAAAACTTTCTTAGTTTGCTTTAGAGTCGTCCAATAAATCTTAGTACTATGATTTTGGGATTTTAAACACAAAATCCAAAATAATATCTAGGTATTTAAACATGGATTGGCATATATGAGGACATTAACTTTGATAATATACAGTGTGTCTTAAAACAAGTATAGGAAAAATTACGCAAAAAAATGTCAGATTTGAGTTTAATTGGCCTCGAAAACACTTTAGACCAATATTTTATAAAAATCCATTTGCACTTGCACTTTTTATTATTTAAAAGGCATTTAATACCAACAATTTCTACACAGTTTGCTTTAGAGTCGTCCAAAGAATCTTAGTACTATGATTTTGGGATTTCAAACACGAAATCTAAAATATTACCTTGGTATTTAAACAAGGATTGGCATATTGAGGACATTAACTTTGATAATATACAGTGTGTCTTAAAAATTTTATATGAAAGATTTCGACAGAAATAACTTAAGATTTGAGTTCTCTGGCCTCAAAACCGCTTTTTGCAATATTTTATAAACATTTATTTGCCTTCGTACTTTTAAAGTTTAAATGGCATTTAAAACAAAATGTTATCGGAGATTACCAAAATGGTATAATATATCATATTCCTGCGTTTTTGGGGTCAAAAAATCCAAATCTGAAGTAAGTATTAAAATATGTATTGGCATATATGGGGACTTTGACTTTAATAATATACAGTGTGTCTTAAAACAAGTATAGGGAAAATTACGCAAAAAAATGTCAGATTTGAGTTTAATTGGCCTCGAAAACGCTTTAGACCAATATTTTATAAAAATCCATTTGCACTCGCACTTTTTATTGTTTAAAAGGCATTTAATACCAACAATTTCTACACAGTTTGCTTTAGAGTCGTCCAATGAATCTTAGTACTATGATTTTGGGATTTCAAACACGAAATCTAAAATATTATCTAGGTATTTAAACATGGATTGGCATATATGAGGACATTAACTTTGATAGTATACAGTGTGTCTTAAAACAAGTATAGGGAAAATTACGCAAAAAAATGTCAGATTTGAGTTTAATTGGCCTCGAAAACGCTTTAGAACAATATTTTATAAAAATCCATTTGCAGTCGCACTTTTTATTATTTAAAAGGCATTTAATACAAACAATTTCTACACAGTTTGCTTTAGAGTCGTCCAATGAATCTTAGTACTATGATTTTGGGATTTCAAACACGAAATCTAAAATATTATCTAGGTATTTAAACATGGATTGGCATATATGAGGACATTAAATTTGATAATATACAGTGTGTCTTAAAAATACTATAGGAAAGATTTCGACAGAAATAATTTAAGATTTGAGTTTTCTGGCCTCAAACCCGCTTTTTTTGCAATATTTTATAAACATTTATTTGCCTTTGTACTTTTTAAAGTTTAAATGGCATTTAAAACAAGATGTTATCGGAGATTACCAAAATGATATAATATATCATATTCCTGCGTTTTTGGGGTTAAAAAATCCAAATCTGAAGTAAGTATTAAAATATGTATTGGCATATATAGGGACTTTGACTTTGATAATATACACTGTGTCTTAAAACAAGTATAGGGAAAATTACGCAAAAAATGTCAGATTTGAGTTTAATTGGCCTCGAAAACGCTTTAGAACAATATTTTATAAAAATCCATTTGCAGTCACACTTTTTATTGTTTAAAAGGCATTTAATATAAAAACTTTCTTAGTTTGCTTTAGAGTCGTCCAATAAATCTTAGTACTATGATTTTGGGATTTTAAACACAAAATCCAAAATAATATCTAGGTATTTAAACATGGATTGGCATATATGAGGACATTAACTTTGATAATATACAGTGTGTCTTAAAACAAGAATAGGAAAAATTACGCAAAAAAATGTCAGATTTGAGTTTAATTGGCCTCGAAAACGCTTTAGACCAATATTTTATAAAAATCCATTTGCACTCGCACTTTTTATTGTTTAAAAGGCATTTAATACCAACAATTTCTACACAGTTTCCTTTAGATTCGTCCAATGAATCTTAGTACTATAATTTTGGGATTTCAAACACGAAATCTAAAATATTATCTAGGTATTTAAACATGGATTGGCATATATGAGGACATTAACTTTGATAATATACAGTGTGTCTTAAAACAAGTATAGGGAAAATTACGCAAAAAAATGTCAGATTTGAGTTTAATTGGCCTCGAAAACGCTTTAGAACAATATTTTATAAAAATCCATTTGCAGTCGCACTTTTTATTATTTAAAAGGCATTTAATACAAACAATTTCTACACAGTTTGCTTTAGAGTCGTCCAATGAATCTTAGTACTATGATTTTGGGATTTCAAACACGAAATCTAAAATATTATCTTGGTATTTAAACATGGATTGGCATATATGAGGACATTAACTTTGATAATATACAGTGTGTCTTAAAAATTTTATATGAAAGATTTCGACAGAAATAACTTAAGATTTGAGTTCTCTGGCCTCAAAACCGCTTTTTTGCAATATTTTATAAACATTTATTTGCCTTCGTACTTTTAAAGTTTAAATGGCATTTAAAACAAAATGTTATCGGATATTACCAAAATGGTATAATATATCATATTCCTGCGTTTTTGGGGTTAAAAAATCCAAATCTGAAGTAAGTATTAAAATATGTATTGGCATATATGGGGACTTTGACTTTGATAATATACACTGTGTCTTAAAACAAGTATAGGGAAAATTACGCAAAAAATGTCAGATTTGAGTTTAATTGGCCTCGAAAACGCTTTAGAACAATATTTTATAAAAATCCATTTGCAGTCACACTTTTTATTGTTTAAAAGGCATTTAATATAAAAACTTTCTTAGTTTGCTTTAGAGTCGTCCAATAAATCTTAGTACTATGATTTTGGGATTTTAAACACAAAATCCAAAATAATATCTAGGTATTTAAACATGGATTGGCATATATGAGGACATTAACTTTGATAATATACAGTGTGTCTTAAAACAAGAATAGGAAAAATTACGCAAAAAAATGTCAGATTTGAGTTTAATTGGCCTCGAAAACGCTTTAGACCAATATTTTATAAAAATCCATTTGCACTTGCACTTTCTATTATTTAAAAGGCATTTAATACCAACAATTTCTACACAGTTTGCTTTAGAGTCGTCCAATGAATCTTAGTACTATGATTTTGGGATTTCAAACACGAAATCTAAAATATTACCTTGGTATTTAAACATGGATTGGCATATATGAGGACATTAACTTTGATAATATACAGTGTGTCTTAAAAATTTTATATGAAAGATTTCGACAGAAATAACTTAAGATTTGAGTTCTCTGGCCTCAAAACCACTTTTTTGCAATATTTTATAAACATTTATTTGCCTTCGTACTTTTAAAGTTTAAATGGCATTTAAAACAAAATGTTATCGGAGATTACCAAAATGGTATAATATATCATATTCCTGCGTTTTTGGGGTTAAAAAATCCAAATCTGAAGTAAATATTAAAATATGTATTGGCATATATGGGGACTTTGACTTTAATAATATACAGTGTGTCTTAAAACAAGTATAGGGAAAATTACGCAAAAAAATGTCAGATTTGAGTTTAATTGGCCTCGAAAACGCTTTAGACCAATATTTTATAAAAATCCATTTGCACTCGCACTTTTTATTGTTTAAAAGGCATTTAATACCAACAATTTCTACACAGTTTTCTTTAGATTCGTCCAATGAATCTTAGTAATATGATTTTGGGATTTCAAACACGAAATCTAAAATATTATCTAGGTATTTAAACATGGATTGGCATATATGAAGACATTAACTTTGATAATATACAGTGTGTCTTAAAACAAGTATAGGGAAAATTACGCAAAAAAATGTCAGATTTGAGTTTAATTGGCCTCGAAAACGCTTTAGAACAATATTTTATAAAAATCCATTTGCAGTCGCACTTTTTATTATTTAAAAGGCATTTAATACAAACAATTTCTACACAGTTTTCTTTAGAGTCGTCCAATGAATCTTAGTACTATGATTTTGGGATTTCAAACACGAAATCTAAAATATTATCTTGGTATTTAAACATGGATTGGCATATATGAGGACATTAACTTTGATAATATACAGTGTGTCTTAAAAATTTTATATGAAAGATTTCGACAGAAATAACTTAAGATTTGAGTTCTCTGGCCTCAAAACCGCTTTTTTGCAATATTTTATAAACATTTATTTGCCTTCGTACTTTTAAAGTTTAAATGGCATTTAAAACAAAATGTTATCGGATATTACCAAAATGGTATAATATATCATATTCCTGCGTTTTTGGGGTTAAAAAATCCAAATCTGAAGTAAGTATTAAAATATGTATTGGCATATATGGGGACTTTGACTTTAATAATATACACTGTGTCTTAAAACAACTATAGGGAAAATTACGCAAAAAAATGTCAGATTTGAGTTTAATTGGCCTCGAAAACGCTTTAGACCAATATTTTATAAAAATCCATTTGCACTCGCACTTTTTATTGTTTAAAAGGCATTTAATACCAACAATTTCTACACAGTTTGCTTTAGAGTAGTCCAATGAATCTTAGTACTATGATTCTGGGATTTCAAACACGAAATCTAAAATATTATCTAGGTATTTAAACATGGATTTGCATAAATGAGGACATTAACTTTGATAATATACAGTGTGTCTTAAAAATACTATAGGAAAGATTTCGACAGAAATAACTTTAGATTTGAGTTCTCTGGCCTTAAAACCGATTTTTTTTTGCAATATTTTATAAACATTTATTTGCCTTTGTACTTTTTAAAGTTTAAATGGCATTTAATACAAGATGTTATCGGAGATTACCAAAATGATATAATATATCATATTCCTGCGTTTTTGGGGTTAAAAAATCCAAATCTGAAGTAAGTATTAAAATATGTATTGGCATATATGGGGACTTTGACTTTGATAATATACACTGTGTCTTAAAACAAGTATAGGGAAAATTACGCAAAAATGTCAGATTTGAGTTTAATTGGCCTCGAAAACGCTTTAGAACAATATTTTATAAAAATCCATTTGCAGTCACACTTTTTATTGTTTAAAAGGCATTTAATATAAAAACTTTCTTAGTTTGCTTTAGAGTCGTCCAATAAATCTTAGTACTATGATTTTGGGATTTTAAACACAAAATCCAAAATAATATCTAGGTATTTAAACATGGATTGGCATATATGAGGACATTAACTTTGATAATATACAGTGTGTCTTAAAACAAGTATAGGGAAAATTACGCAAAAAAATGTCAGATTTGAGTTTAATTGGCCTCGAAAACGCTTTAGACCAATATTTTATAAAAATCCATTTGCACTCGCACTTTTTATTGTTTAAAAGGTATTTAATACCTACAATTTCTACACAGTTTGCTTTAGAGTCGTCCAATGAATCTTAGTACTATGATTTTGGGATTTCAAACACGAAATCTAAAATATTATCTAGGTATTTAAACATGGATTTTCCTATATGAGGACATTAACTTTGATAATATACAGTGTGTCTTAAAAATACTATAGGAAAGATTTCGACAGAAATAACTTTAGATTTGAGTTCTCTGGCCTCAAAACCGATTTTTTTTTGCAATATTTTATAAATATTTATTTGTCTTCGTACTTTATAAAGTTTAAATGGCATTTATAACAAAATGTTATCGAAGATTACCAGAATGGTATAATATATCATATTCCTGCGTTTTTGGGGTTAAAAAATCCAAATCTGAAGTAAGTATTAAAATATGTATTGGCATATATGGGGACTTTGACTTTGATAATATACAGTGTCTTAAAACAAGTATAGGGAAAATTACGCAAAAAAATGTCAGATTGCAGTTTATTGGCCTCGAAAACGCTTTAGACCAATATTTTATAAAAATCCATTTGCACTCGCACTTTTTATTGTTTAAAAGGCATTTAATACAAACAATTTCTACACAGTTTGCTTTAGAGTCGTCCAAAGAATCTTAGTACTATGATTTTGGGATTTCAAACACGAAATCTAAAATATTATCTAGGTATTTAAACATGGATTGGCATATATGAGGACATTAACTTTGATAATATACAGTGTGTCTTAAAACAAGTATAGGGAAAATTACGCAAAAAAATGTCAGATTTGAGTTTAATTGGCCTCGAAAACGCTTTAGAACAATATTTTATAAAAATCCATTTGCAGTCGCACTTTTTATTATTTAAAAAGCATTTAATACAAACAATTTCTACACAGTTTGCTTTAGAGTCGTCCAATGAATCTTAGTACTATGATTTTGGGATTTCAAACACGAAATCTAAAATATTATCTAGGTATTTAAACATGGATTGGCATATATGAGGACATTAAATTTGATAATATACAGTGTGTCTTAAAAATACTATAGGAAAGATTTCGACAGAAATAATTTAAGATTTGAGTTTTCTGGCCTCAAACCCGCTTTTTTTGCAATATTTTATAAACATTTATTTGCCTTTGTACTTTTTAAAGTTTAAATGGCATTTAAAACAAGATGTTATCGGAGATTACCAAAATGATATAATATACCATATTCCTGCGTTTTTGGGGTTAAAAAATCCAAATCTGAAGTAAGTATTAAAATATGTATTGGCATATATGGGGACTTTGACTTTGATAATATACACTGTGTCTTAAAACAAGTATAGGGAAAATTACGCAAAAAATGTCAGATTTGAGTTTAATTGGCCTCGAAAACGCTTTAGAACAATATTTTATAAAAATCCATTTGCAGTCACACTTTTTATTGTTTAAAAGGCATTTAATATAAAAACTTTCTTAGTTTGCTTTAGAGTCGTCCAATAAATCTTAGTACTATGATTTTGGGATTTTAAACACAAAATCCAAAATAATATCTAGGTATTTAAACATGGATTGGCATATATGAGGACATTAACTTTGATAATATACAGTGTGTCTTAAAACAAGTATAGGAAAAATTACGCAAAAAAATGTCAGATTTGAGTTTAATTGGCCTCGAAAACGCTTTAGACCAATATTTTATAAAAATCCATTTCACTTGCACTTTCTATTATTTAAAAGGCATTTAATACCAACCATTTCTACACAGTTTGCTTTAGAGTCGTCCAATGAATCTTAGTACTATGATTTTGGGATTTCAAACACGAAATCTAAAATATTACCTTGGTATTTAAACATGGATTGGCATATATGAGGACATTAACTTTGATAATATACAGTGTGTCTTAAAAATTTTATATGAAAGATTTCGACAGAAATAACTTAAGATTTGAGTTCTCTGGCCTCAAAACCGCTTTTTTGCAATATTTTATAAACATTTATTTGCCTTCGTACTTTTAAAGTTTAAATGGCATTTAAAACAAAATGTTATCGGAGATTACCAAAATGGTATAATATATCATATTCCTGCGTTTTTGGGGTTAAAAAATCCAAATCTAAAGTAAGTATTAAAATATGTATTGGCATATATGGGGACTTTGACTTTAATAATATACAGTGTGTCTTAAAACAAGTATAGGGAAAATTACGCAAAAAAATGTCAGATTTGAGTTTAATTGGCCTCGAAAACGCTTTAGACCAATATTTTATAAAAATCCATTTGCACTCGCACTTTTTATTGTTTAAAAGGCATTTAATACCAACAATTTCTACACAGTTTTCTTTAGATTCGTCCAATGAATCTTAGTACTATGATTTTGGGATTTCAAACACGAAATCTAAAATATTATCTAGGTATTTAAACATGGATTGGCATATATGAGGACATTAACTTTGATAATATACAGTGTGTCTTAAAACAAGTATAGGGAAAATTACGCAAAAAAATGTCAGATTTGAGTTTAATTGGCCTCGAAAACGCTTTAGAACAATATTTTATAAAACTCCATTTGCAGTCGCACTTTTTATTATTTAAAAGGCATTTAATACAAACAATTTCTACACAGTTTGCTTTAGAGTCGTCCAATGAATCTTAGTACTATGATTTTGGGATTTCAAACACGAAATCTAAAATATTATCTTGGTATTTAAACATGGATTGGCATATATGAGGACATTAACTTTGATAATATACAGTGTGTCTTAAAAATTTTATATGAAAGATTTCGACAGAAATAACTTAAGATTTGAGTTCTCTGGCCTCAAAACCGCTTTTTTGCAATATTTTATAAACATTTATTTGCCCTCGTACTTTTAAAGTTTAAATGGCATTTAAAACAAAATGTTATCGGAGATTACCAAAATGGTATAATATATCATATTCCTGCGTTTTTGGGGTTAAAAAATCCAAATCTGAAGTAAGTATTAAAATATGTATTGGCATATATGGGGACTTTGACTTTAATAATATACACTGTGTCTTAAAACAACTATAGGGAAAATTACGCAAAAAAATGTCAGATTTGAGTTTAATTGGCCTCGAAAACGCTTTAGACCAATATTTTATAAAAATCCATTTGCACTCGCACTTTTTATTGTTTAAAAGGCATTTAATACCAACAATTTCTACACAGTTTGCTTTAGAGTAGTCCAATGAATCTTAGTACTATGATTCTGGGATTTCAAACACGAAATCTAAAATATTATCTAGGTATTTAAACATGGATTTGCATAAATGAGGACATTAACTTTGATAATATACAGTGTGTCTTAAAAATACTATAGGAAAGATTTCGACAGAAATAACTTTAGATTTGAGTTCTCTGGCCTTAAAACCGATTTTTTTTTTGCAATATTTTATAAACATTTATTTGCCTTTGTACTTTTTAAAGTTTAAATGGCATTTAAAACAAGATGTTATCGGAGATTACCAAAATGATATAATATATCATATTCCTGCGTTTTTTGGGTTAAAAAATCCAAATCTGAAGTAAGTATTAAAATATGTATTGGCATATATGGGGACTTTGACTTTAATAATATACAGTGTGTCTTAAAAGAAGTATAGGGAAAATTACGCAAAAAAATGTCAGATTTGAGTTTAATTGGCCTCGAAAACGCTTTAGACCAATATTTTATAAAAATCCATTTGCACTCGCACTTTTTATTGTTTAAAAGGTATTTAATACCTACAATTTCTACACAGTTTGCTTTAGAGTCGTCCAATGAATCTTAGTACTATGATTTTGGGATTTCAAACACGAAATCTAAAATATTATCTAGGTATTTAAACATGGATTTTCCTATATGAGGACATTAACTTTGATAATATACAGTGTGTCTTAAAAATACTATAGGAAAGATTTCGACAGAAATAACTTTAGATTTGAGTTCTCTGGCCTCAAAACCGATTTTTTTTTGCAATATTTTATAAATATTTATTTGTCTTCGTACTTTATAAAGTTTAAATGGCATTTATAACAAAATGTTATCGAAGATTACCAGAATGGTATAATATATCATATTCCTGCGTTTTTGGGGTTAAAAAATCCAAATCTGAAGTAAGTATTAAAATATGTATTGGCACATATGGGGACTTTGACTTTGATAATATACACTGTGTCTTAAAACAAGTAAAGGGAAAATTACGCAAAAATGTCAGATTTGAGTTTAATTGGCCTCGAAAACGCTTTAGAACAATATTTTATTAAAATCCATTTGCAGTCGCACTTTATATTGTTTAAAAGGCATTTAATATAAACAATTTCTACACAGTTTGCTTTAGAGTCGTCCAATAAATCTTAGTACTATGATTTTGGGATTTTAAACACAAAATCCAAAATATTATCTAGGTATTTAAACATTGATTGGCATATATGAGGACATTAACTTTGATAATATACAGTGTGTCTTAAAAATACTATAGGAAAGATTTCGACAGAAATAACTTGAGATTTGAGTTCTCTGGCCTCAAAACCGCTTTTTTTGCAATATTTTATAAACATTTATTTGCCTTCGTACTTTTAAAGTTTAAATGGCATTTAATACAAAATGTTATCGGAGATTACCAAAATGGTATAATATATCATATTCCTGCGTTTTTGGGGTTAAAAAATCCAAATCTGAAGTAAGTATTAAAATATGTATTGGCATATATGGGGACTTTGACTTTGATAATATACAGTGTGTCTTAAAACAAGTATAGGGAAAATTACGCAAAAAAATGTCAGATTTGAGTTTAATTGGCCTCGAAAACGCTTTAGACCAATATTTTATAAAAATCCATTTGCACTCGCACTTTTTATTGTTTAAAAGGCATTTAATACCAACAATTTCTACACAGTTTGGTTTAGAGTCGTCCAATGAATCTTAGTACATTGTTTTTGGGATTTCAAACACGAAATCTAAAATATTATCTAGGTATTTAAACATGGATTGGCATAAATGAGGACATTAACTTTGATAATATACAGTGTGTCTTAAAAATACTATAGGAAAGATTTCGACAGAAATAACTTTAGATTTGAGTTCTCTGGCCTTAAAACCGATTTTTTTTTGCAATATTTTATAAACATTTATTTGCCTTGGTACTTTTAAAGTTTAAATGGCATTTAATACAAAATGTTATCGGAGATTACCAAAATGGTATAATATATCATATTCCTGCGTTTTTGGGGTTAAAAAATCCAAATCTGAAGTAAGTATTAAAATATGTATTGGCATATATGGGGACTTTGACTTTGATAATATACAGTGTGTCTTAAAAGAAGTATAGGGAAAATTACGCAAAAAAATGTCAGATTTGAGTTTAATTGGCCTCGAAAACGCTTTAGACCAATATTTTATAAAAATCCATTTGCACTCGCACTTTTTGTTGTTTAAAAGGCATTTAATACCAACAATTTCTACACAGTTTGGTTTAGAGTCGTCCAATGAATCTTAGTACATTGTTTTTGGGATTTCAAACACGAAATCTAAAATATTATCTAGGTATTTAAACATGGATTGGCATAAATGAGGACATTAACTTTGATAATATACAGTGTGTCTTAAAAATACTATAGGAAAGATTTCGACAGAAATAACTTTAGATTTGAGTTCTCTGGCCTTAAAACCGATTTTTTTTGCAATATTTTATAAACATTTATTTGCCTTGGTACTTTTAAAGTTTAAATGGCATTTAATACAAAATGTTATCGGAGATTACCAAAATGGTATAATATATCATATTCCTGCGTTTTTGGGGTTAAAAAATCCAAATCTGAAGTAAGTATTAAAATATGTATTGGCATATATGGGGACTTTGACTTTGATAATATACAGTGTGTCTTAAAACAAGTATAGGGAAAATTACGCAAAAAAAAGTCAGATTTGAGTTTAATTGGCCTCGAAAACGCTTTAGACCAATATTTTATAAAAATCAATTTGCACTCGCACTTTTTATTGTTTAAAAGGCATTCAATACAAAACAGTTCTACACAGTTTGCTTTAGAGTTGTCCAATGTTTCTTAGTCCTTTGATTTTGGGATTTCAAACCCAAAATCAGAAATATTATCTAGGTATTTAAATACGGATTGGCATATATGGGGACATTAACTTTGGTAATACACAGTGTGTCTTAAAACTACTATAGGAAAGAATACGACAAAAATAACTTTAGATTTGAGTTTACTTGCCTCGAAAACGCTTTTGTGCAATATTGTATAAACATTTATTTGTCCTTGTACTTTTTGAAGTTTAATTGGCATTTAAAACAGAATGTTAACGGAGCTTACCAGAATCGTAAAATAAATCATATTCCTGCGTTTTTGTGGTTAAAAAATCAAAATCTGAAGTAATAATTTAGGTATTAAAATATATATTGGCATATATGGGGACTTTGACTTTGATAATATACAGTATGTCTTAAAACAAGTATAGAGAAAGAAGCTGTAATGTGGATTATGAAAAACACCATCGAACTGCTACAGTACTTACTGAAGAAAATGAAATTTTGTCCAATCACCAGTATTATTGAAAATCCATATACAAGTAAGAGGAAACTAAGTAACCATTTAAATATTTTGAGGACTACCATAAGGCGCATTATTAAGAAAAATAAGTTTCATCCATATCACATTCAGCTATATCAAAAATTATTACCTCAAGATTTCGCACAGAGAGTGGCAAATTGTAGTTGGCTAATTAATAAGATAAATACAGAAAGCAATTTTCTTAACAAAATTTCTATTGTGATAAAATAAAGCTAAAAATAGTTCTGTATATATAGACACAATTTTTATTATTACCCAGACACAAACAAGCATCTTTTTAGAACAACAACGCCAATGTTTGGGCGGGCATAATAGATAACTATGTATAGGTACTTATTTTTTTAATGGAACTGTAAATGACGCAATATTTCTATCATTTTTAGAAAATTATTTTACAGGACTTATACAGCGTGTGCCAATATATTGTGGTTTCAATTAGATGGTGCTACACCACCTTACCAGTTAAACGTCCGTAATTGGCTCAATTTGGAAATCATTAGATAGGGCGAGCAGGTCCCATATCTTGACCTGGTAGGTCCCCTGATCTCACTCCCTTGGATTTCTTTTTGTGGAGTCATATTAAGGAGAAGTTTTACAGTGAACAGGATACCACAAAAAAAATATGAAAGAACGCATTCAAGAGGCCTTCACAACAATCACTCCTGAAATGCTTACAAACGTCCGTAGTTCATTAAAAAAAAAGGCTAAGGAAATGCATTGAACAAAATGGAAGACATTTTGAGCATTTAATGTAGTTTAAAAATAAGTAAATACAATTTTTTCGGTAAATTTGTAAATTAGTTTTTATTCCCGCTTAATGAACTTTTCTTTTAAAAATTTCAAAATGATTTAATTTAAACCTATAAGATGTTGCATCCGTGGAAAGCTTGTGTAATAGGCTTTCAAAATATTGAATAATATACAGACCGTTTCATTTAAAAAAACGAAGTTTTTTATAGTTTAATTTTCGAAAATATAATATCTTATAATATGTACATATTGAAATAATTATGAAATATGGACGAGATAAGAAGTTCGGGTCTCAACTAACTTTAGCCAAAACTTATTTTTCGAATTTGTAGAATAAAAGAGTTTTTGAATATTTTTAAAATGTACCGATTTTTCAGTAAATTTAAGAAAAATTTGAATAACATGGCAATACAGCATCATGTTTACAAAAACAATGCATTTTTGTAAAGGTCATTGAAGTAGAAATCTAAAAATGTAAAAATATACAGGGCGTTTTAAATAAAAATTTTATCAAAATGTTTTGCTACTTGAACTTTGAGTACTCTGTATAAATGAAACTATTTTCTAGTTACGGAGATTTTTGAACAAAACAAATCGGTTTTTGTTTTATTTTGATATCTCAATTAGTTTCGGCGCTATACTCTGCGGGGAGATAATTGGCCCACCCTGTATATGTATTAGCATATTAGAACATTGAATTTGATATTATACAGAATGTCATCAATCAAGCAGATAAAGCAACATTGTGCAGGTTCGGTGAAGAAGAAGATAAAAATAATCCACTTCACGTGTCAGTGTGAAGGCTAGATTGACGTTTCTAAAGCTTATAAGTTTTATTAATAAAGACTAAGCTAAGAAGACATACTCTGTAACGAAGTCCCACAATAGGTCTAAAAAGGTTGCGGTGGACAAGAACAAAATTCAGATTTGGTTTTTTTGCCCCAAAAACCCAGCATTTTAAATACATTGGACCCCTTTAACAAAACAATGAAAATATTTTTTAAATACTATTTAAAATATAAAAAATACAAGTGCAAATCTATTTTTAGAAACAATTGCAAAAAGAGTTTCTTAGGTTAATATTTAAATCTGACATTATTTTTTGCGTACTTTTTCCCACAGTTTTATGTTGCCGTACATGTATATCCATATTTAAATACCTGTATAATTTTTGGATTTTTTAACCAGTATTAAAATACTTTGAACGACTCTAGCAAACTATAAATAATGAAGAAATTTTATTTTAAATGGTATTTAAAATAAAAATGTAAAACACGATTTTAAAAAAATATTTCAGAAAAGAATTTTGTTTGTCAGTGAATTCAAATATGACATTAGTCATCGAGTAATTTCTCCATTTTTAGTTTTAAGACACACTGTATATGATAAAAGTCAATGTTCCCATATATGCCAATCCATATTAAAATACCTATATATAAGTTATTTTGGCATATTTTGAACTAAAAGTTGGATATATACGTTTGTATATCAAATGTATACAAATGTATACGTTTGTATATAGGGGTTGCAAAATGTCCTCAAAACTGCCCTTTGACATACATATATATATATATATATATATATATATATATATATATATATATATATATATCTCTTTCTCTCTCTCCCGGTTTACCTGCAGTTCCTCGAAACTAGCCAGCCTTACCCAAGAAACCCTAATTGGGTTCGGCCAACATTAAAAGACATTATAAAGCTTAAATTACTATTTGATTGGTACTTAAATCATAAAAGTTTACACGCACCTATAATTTCGGAAATCCCTAAGTAAGATAATTAGTTTGGATATAACCTACAGGATTATGTTTTCTTGACCGCCAAACATAATAATAATAATGTTTATTTCAAATTTATGTAACAATGTACAAATTGATACAATAATAATAATTAAATAAATAAACATTTGTATCCTGCTGAGACATTGTTCATGTCTGTGTACAGGAATTAAAAATACAAATTTATATAATAATTTCTAAATGGTAATAGTGAATGGTAAAAATAAAAATTATACCTAAATATATAGACTTCTTTTTGTGTACAAATTTTCTTCTAATTTTCAACCTCGTCACTGCTGCTACCGCTATCATCAAAGTTAATTATGATTGGTTCAATATTGTGTTCAATACGGTTGTCTACGTCCCACATTTTTTGCTCTTCTTTTAAAACATGCTGAACGCATTTCTTCCAGTCTTCTGCAGAAACATTTTGAATGGCTTCTTGTAGGTAACGTTGCACGTCCACTAATTTAAATGTTCTGTTTTCTCGTGCCACATATCCTTTTACTTGCGCCCAGATTAATTCTATTGGGTTTAATTCGCAGTGGTACGGTGGTAACCTTAATACTGTAATTCCACGACTTAACGCCATTTCATCCACTGCGAATTTCTTATATTTGTCTGTGTAATTTTGTTAACTGAAGTAGTTCTGCCTTTAAACTATCTTTTTTATATTGGATGTTTTTATTAATTAACCATTCTTGAATTGCTCGTTTTTTCCATGATTGTTTCGGTAATGATTCTAAATACCGACTATGATATGGGGCATTGTCCATGACGACGACAGACCCAGGTTCCACAAGTTGAATGATGCCTTCAAACCATTTTTCAAACACCTCCGCATTCATCCCTTCATGATAGTCGCCTGTTTTCTTGGATTTAAATATTAATTCACCATTTGGTAAAAATCCACTGTTGCTTCCTATATGCGTAACTATCAGACGACTACCTTTTCCAGACGGCTGTTTTAACCCAGTTGACAAGCCTTCAATAAAGGCTTGTCGTGCACTTGTTATATGACCATCTTGCCATACTTTTTTGACCGTATGTCCTTGGTTAACCCACGTCTCATCCATGTAGTAAATTTTTTTTTATATTCCGAAATTCTTCAATTTTTCGGAGATAATTTCTTCTCCATACTATTATTTCCTGACGTTCAATGAGAATGCTTTTCCTATCGACTTTTCCGTACGTAAATTTCATTTCGTGTAAAATTTTCCTCAAAGTTTCTTTACTCATTTGTGGGACCAATTCATGATCGCTAATAGCCTCCAGAACTTTTTGCAAAGTGGGCAACTCATTTCTGAAAAAGAAACTGTGAATAGTTGTGCGTATACTGTTTTTGGCTTCTTCTTCATCAACTGTGATTTTTTTTCTTCCGCTACTAGTTTTTGGCGTTTGTACTTCCCCATGAATTTTGTTTTCTCTTAGTATTTTGTAAACTGATGATTTTGGTACACCCGTATAATCAGAGCACATATCAACTAATTTATCTTTTGTAATTGTGGAAGTTAATGATGTTGGAACGCCCGGTTGGTTTTTAGGAGGTACATCCGTAGAATTACAGCACATATGCACTAAGTTATCTTTTGGTCGCTGATGATCTCTTTCAAGACAGTGAAATACTCGAAGTACAATTTGTTTTTCACTTAGCGACCGAGACTTCGACCGTTTTACCTTTTTCGACGTTGAAGGCCCTTCAATGTCTTCCATTTTTTGCATAGTTTTATAACGGTGTAGAAATATTATTATTTAATGTTTAAACACTTATTAGCACTAATATTTTCACCAATTGTTCTTACAACACGTCGATTACTTACTAACTTAACTGTAAAACTTACAATTCACACCGTATAATTCAAAACCCGATGTTACGCTCGTGGTTAGAAATACACTACTGAGAACGTCATCGACGAGATGGATTTTACACGTAACAGACAAAGACACAAATATCGCTCCGTACACCGATGCCATTAGTTGTAACAAATACTGAACAATCCATAAAATAATTAATTTTAAATGATCAAGAAATGTATAAGTATTACTCATTACTGATTTTTGTTATAATTAATATCTTTTATTAGTACTATGATTGTATATTATCTATAATTTGCCACAACTTACAACTCTACTACTTACTCTATTTTGATTCTGCTAAAAACTAGTAAGGTAAAATTGAGATATGACAACACGGTTCACTCTTAATCATTATTTGTTTGAGTTATAGGTGTTTTGTTTTTTTTCCAGATGATTTTAAAATAACTGTATTATACTGAAACACCGGTTTTTCTGAAATTTTGTTCGTTAAACACTAAAACACTTAATTTTTAGCTTACCTAAGTGTATTTTAGTCTACTTATATAAAGCCAAATTGCATTTTAGCTATAATGTAGCTAAGTGCATTACAAATAAATAAAAGCATTACTTTTGCTATTAATTTAAAATAATTTTAACTCTGTATGTTGTGAATTTTATATTTTTCCTGCGATTGAGTATAGTAAGGTTTTTGACCTTCAAGCGCAGAATAATTAAATATTAACACTATGTTTATTTTATCATCACAAGTAGACGTGAGACTCGAAGCATATCTATCATTTCTAAAACAGCTAATAATTAATAACAGCGTCCAACTTAGTAAAAACCGTAATTCTCAGTTATTGTTCGATTAATTCAATATCAATTGGTAGTATTGGTGAAAGGCAGAGAATAAGGAATTGAACATTATTCCTGAAATCAACGATATTTTTGAGAAATTAAAAGAGTTTAAACTTCTTTAATTTTAAAGGTATTAAATACGATGGTGCCTGACTTTAATTTCAGGGTAATTGCATTATTATATCCTAGAACCTAATCCACGACCCTTATTAATGAGCTTTAATTACTCATATTGTAAAACCAACAACAGTGGTTTCAAATATTTATTTAGGTATTCTTAGACCGGGTATTTTCACGTACAGATACTTGTAATTTATATTGAAGAATAAATGTTATCTGGAATATAACAAAAAATACCATACTTTTGCTTTCAAATTGCTGTATTTACCAGTAAAATTTTTTTTATCCCTAAGATAATTTATTTGAAGGTATTTGTATTTGTGGTATACATGAAAACCCTACATATATTATTGTTGAAGACTATGTATCAAAACTATTAACTTCAGTTACAATAAATATAAAGTGCAGTGTCTTATTGATAACTGCAAATAAACACATACTCTTGGAAAGCATCAAATGCTTGTTTGCAAGGGAAATGCTATAAATACTAATAAAATATACTATACTAAAAGTAAATGAAAATTAAAATATACAATATTAATAGATAAAAAGAAACACAAATTATAATTTATAACATGAGAAAACCATTTAGTTTATTATTCATTAAAAAATTTCAATGAAATTTTGACTTGAGTAGAAAAGATTGCTATTAGCTACTTTCAACTAGGTTATGTATGACGTTTCAAGTCGTACTCTTTACGTATTTTCTTAATGTCGTTTTTAATCTATTTATAGAAGCTTCAGATTTATTTTTTTCTGGTAGAGCATTATATAATTTAGGTCCAAGAAACAAGAAACTTTTTGTCCAATAGATTTTTTTGTTATTATGTTTAAGTAAGTATTTCTGTTTCTTGTCATATGTTCGTGAGTTCGAATTTTCAAATTTGATCTCAGTGTATGTTGTTTTATTATAATATTTATAAAGTATAATTGTCGAACATCGAATATCTTTGTTTCGGTATAGAGTAACCCGCTAGAATATCTTCTGGTTTTGTTAAGAAGAATTTTTAAAAATCTTTTTTGCGAAATCTCGAGAATGTTGTAGTAGGTGCGAGCAACTCCTCCGCAACTGACTAATCCGTATATCAGGTGAGTTTTTACTAAACTTCGGTAAACCATTAGTTTTTGTTTATATTGCAGATATTATGAAATTTGTTTAAATTTATATAATAAAAAAAGCTTTTGAGTCAAATAATTTGTATGACTATCCCACCTAAGACGTGGGTCTATCATAACACCTAAAACTTTTATGTTTTTGGCCGGTTGTATCGTGGTATTTTTTTGTACATTTATTGTGTAGGGATGTAAAAAGTAAATACGACAGTTTTTTGTAGTTAATAGATAAAAATCTGTAGTCAAACCACTGTTTTATACATTTAAAATCATTTTCAATTTTTATATTCAAATCGTACCAGTTTTTATCCTTGTATATTAAAACCGTATCGTCTGCAAAACTAGTGATTTGGCTCTTACTTTTAACCATAAATAAATCAGTTAAATATATTGTAAATAAAATAGGCCCCAATACCGTACCTTGAGGTACACCACACACAATTATTTGTTCTCTACTACATTTATCACCGACTTTTACTATTTGAGGACGGTTTGACAGATATGATTGAAAGAAATTATTTGAAGAACATGGTGTACCCTATCGAAAGATTTTGCTAGGTCTAAAAATACTGCGATTGTTGGTAAGTTATCATCTACATTTTTATATAAGGTGTTTATTACTTCCAGTGGAGCGTCATCTGCCGATTTGCCTATTTGAAAACCAAATTGAGACTTTGTTAATAGCTGATGTTAATCTATGAAATTATTTATTCTTACTTTAACATTTTTTTCTATTATCTTAATAAGATATTAATGATATCGGTCTATAATTTGTCATTTCATCTTTTCCTCCACTCTTATAGATAGGTTTGACAAATGAAGTTTTAAATGCTGAAGGGAAATGTCTATTATAATCATTAATGAATGCGCAATATATTCAGAGATGTGTTTAATCGTTTCAGCTTTTATTCCATCCCAACCCGGTGCTTTCTTAGTTCACGAATTATATTTTTTATCTCAGTAGTATTTGTGGGTGTAAAAAAGATAAAATCACAATTTACAGATTTGTTTTCTTTGTAATATCTTGGTTTTGCTATAGAATCTGCTAAGTTTCGTCCTATGTTTATAAAGAAGGAATTAAACAATTCACATATGGACTCTTCTTCACGGTGTTCTTTATATCTAATAATGCCGGAGATATTGAACTTTTTCACACAAATATATCACCCTGTATATTTGTCCACGTGTATAGTGATTATTGTACCAAAATCTGGTCAAAGAAAAAGAATTTTCTGTATGAAAAATGTGAAGACGATTCAAGTAACCACTTGGAATGACAAAAGTATCCCCTTTTCAAAGCGACAAAGAGTCGCCAAAATTCGCAATAAAAAGATGAACCAGAGGGGTGAAAACATTTAATGCATTGCATCTCGAGCAAAACGGAAATGGATTAGAGAACTATTTTCGTCGGTTACTTTCTCCGAAAAACAGGGTGTAACACTCATCACTCCGTTTTATCGTGGATCTAATAGTTGACGATGTATTTATATAGAAAAAAGTTGGGAAAAAGAAAATACCAGAGAAAATTAGACATGGTGCATATTGATTTGCATCTGAGATGTTGAATTATATGGTTGAAAAAGGGATAGTTCACAAAATATATGTATTTTATACCTTATTTAATCTAGAATTTTGGTATAAATGTATAAAACGAGAGAAAGTAGGTATAAGGGTTGGAGAATAAAATCTCTTACTTTTTATTTGTCCTGTTTATATACAGAATATAAAAAAAATCATAAAAAGTGATCTTAAAACCAGAGCTAAAAAGTAGGAGATTTCATTCTACATATTTTTCTAATTTCTTTAAGGGCAATTAAAGTACCAATTCGGAACGCGCAACAGACGACATACGACAGCAGAAGCCACGGCAAAAGAGACCAAGAACGGTCTCTTCACGTCCAGAGATAAGACATAGCAGATGGTTTCAATCATATACAAAACTTGTCTACGCGTTTTGGACCGATTTGTGGCACTCGTTGCGCATTGAACTATAAACGACTGACACTAGTGACAATTACGTGAAGGTAGTTCTTACTCAACGACCATAAACTATGACAGTCACTTATAATTGGTCATTAACATATTTCAATCGTTCATGTCACATTTCAACCAATAGCGTAATCAGTGTAATGTCTTATAAATGCTATTTGTTTGTACCTTGTTCCATAATTTCAACAATTAACATAACCTATAACTAAATAAAATTCTGGAAATTTATTTAATCGTGTTTACTACATGAATTGAATATATTAAGGTAGGAAATAAATATATTTCTACTACAAATTTTTAATAAAGTAGTTCTTTGTTATACTTAGAAGTTCACACTATGTGTAAATCCTTATTATCTATATATCAGTCCATGCAACGTGGCCTAACCAATTTCTGTATTTATTTCAGTTTAATCATGTCCAAACCCAAGACAAGAGGGGATGCTATGATAAAAGGAATTCAGAATGAATAGATCAGAACATGGATTCTTATATGTGCGAACTTAACACGTTACGTGTTGAATAGATAAAGACATTACATAAGAATGGCAGTCTGTCGATGAAGATAGGTGTCTCAGCATAATATGCTGTATTGAAAGATGAGAATCCACTGCAGGTCAGGATACTACGGCAATTTTATGTGCTGGCGACTAAAAATTGGAGTTAGTTTTTAGGTACAATGTAAAGAGATGAATATTATAATATTAAAGTTATCATAGTTTTAAATAGCAGTCTCATATATTCTCTTATGGCGTTTTCTGAATGTTTTCTTTTTTAAAGCTTGAAATACTTCCTTATATTTATGAATATTAAATGGTACTAAAATATCCAACAGTTTATTTAAAATTATGTGACAAAATATTCTTGACAAATAAAGTAAAAGCAATGGTTTTTTAAATTACTGTGAGTGACTTAAGTGATTTTTTTACTATTTTGTGCAACCATAGAATTTTTCTTTTTATTTCAGTATTTTGTGAGTGATTTTAATGATCATTTTTAGATTTTTTGTGTCACTGCTGCAATAAAAAATGTGTTCTTTATGTACATTTACTTAATACCTTCTATTTAATGACATTACTTTTACAAAATATAAATTTGTAGTAAATGAGTTTGTAACATTGTACCTAAATCGATATTTTTTGCAATTTTGCAAAAAATATCGAGTTTGTGTACAAAGTTACAAATTTGTATTGCTAAGTTTTTCAATGCTGCCACCTAAATTTAAATTAAAGAAAATCTGCATTACCGGTAAATATCTAGTTCCCGCTCGTTGCCAAGCGTGTCGCCACAGTCAACGCGCATGGAACATGCTTCCAGAAATTTGTATTAGAATTGTCACTCTGTTAATGTCTTCTCTCTGTTCACGTCTGAACACATACAATTATATAAAACACATTTCGCAAGGCGCGACCAGTGCGAGAGATAGAAGTCGACGACAGGTAGATCGGTCTCGGGGTAGAGCATTTGCTGCCTGTCGCACTGACTCCTCAGTCATCGCTTTCGAGGTGATTAGTTGATATTTTATAGAAATGGTAGTTGCAAACTTCTTTTGATTTAGGCAGTGTTGCCAGATGAACATTTGCTGGAACAGTATGGATGAAAAAAAAAAAACCGTAGATCTGAACAGTAGATTTTAATACAGGGGGAGATAATTATAATTTGCAGTGTAGAAAATAAAAAAGAAAACAAGTATATAAGAAACGAAAAATAAACATCTTTCTACCCAAATTAGAAAGTAAAGAAGGAATAAAAACAAATATCACTTTTAATATACCGGGTGTCCCAGATTTTTTTGCCCAGCGGATATCTCGGTTATTTAATGATATAAAATTGTAAAAAAAAATATGAATAATATTTGTCTAGTAGCCTTTTAAATTCCACTACATAAAGTTATATTCATCAATCCACCCCATAGGAACAACCCCTAACTTTTTTTTTTCAAATGTCACCCCTATATTTTTTTTCGCTGATATAAATACTCAATTTGTCCCGAATGCAACGATATGATATTTGATATACTTTACAGAGTCATAAAGCCGGTAAAGACTAAAAACCAATGTTGTGGTTAAAGTCATTAATTTTGTATCACCTGGTATTTTCTTTTTATTTTGATTAGAATTGCTTCGTTTTTGTTTTTTTTTTGTTACCTATAACTAACTAACGATATGCTTAGACCATTTCTGAAATTGTTCGCTAGCTATAAACAACAGACAAAATGCCCTTTACATTCACTCCAAACGAATATGTTGATATGCTTTTAATTTTTGGTGAGTGCCAAAAAAATTCTCGTGCTGCTGTACACTTGTATCAACAGAGGTTTCCTGAGCGCCGACAACCATCACGTAAAACATATTCTTATGTTGAGACTAGGATGAGAGAAGGGTCATTTCCAGGAAAAGACAAACATCGTCAACATGCTGCTGCTGTAAGAACTGAAGAAATGTGCATTAATGTATTAGCTTATGTGCAAGTACATCCCCAGATATCGACGCGAAACCTAGCTAACGAGGTTCATATTAGTAAGTCGTCAGTACAAAGAATCCTAAAATCCTATAATTTTTATCCGTTTAAAATTCATTTGCATCAGGAACTTAGAGCTGGAGATTTCGAAAGAAGGATAACATTAATAGCACATTTTGAAGATTTAATGGAACGAAATCCCAACATTTTGAACCAGATATTGTGGAGTGACGAATCAAGGTTTCACAATAATGCTACTGTAAATCGTCACAATATGCATTATTGGTCTCCTGAAAACCCTCACTGGGTTAGGGAAACTAACTTTCAGACCATCTGGGGAGTAAATGTGTGGTGTGGATTATTTCAGGGACGACTGATAGGTCCCTATTTTTTTCAAGGTACGTTAACTGGTGCTAGGTACTTACACTTTCTTGAAAATGACCTTCCAGAACTTCTTGAAGAAATTCCAATACAAGAAAGAGGTGCTATGTGGTGGCAACAAGATGGAGCTCCTCCACATAATAGTAATTTAGTTACCCAATTTTTAAACGAACGCTTTGAAAATCAGTGGATCGGAAACAGCGGCCCTTTGAGGTGGCCTGCGCGTTCACCAGATTTATCGCCTCTAGATTTTTTTTTATGGGGATATCTGAAGACCGTGGTATTTGAAACACAGCCATTGAATTTAGAAGATTTGCAAAATAAAATAGTACAAGCCTGCAATAACATTACACCAGAAATGATTACAGCGTCATGTACTCGTGAACTCATTCGACGTTTTGAAGCATGTTTGGCAAGTAATGGGGGCCATTTCGAACAATTTTTGTAAATATTCAATTATTTAAAAAACATATTAAGAGGTTTACCTATTCATTGGATTTGTTATTTTTTAATATAATAAAATGATAAAATGTAAACTAATTATTAATGACTTTAACCACAACATTGGTTTTTAGTCTTTACCGGCTTTATGACTCTGTAAAGTATATCAAAAATCATATCGTTGTATTCGGGACAAATTGAGTATTTATATCAGCGAAAAAAAATATAGGGGTGACATTTGAAAAAAAAAAGTTAGGGGTTGTTCCTATGGGATGGATTGATGAATATAACTTTATGTAGTGGAATTTAAAAGGCTACTAGACAAATATTATTCATATTTTTTTTTACAATTTTATATCATTAAATAACCGAAATATCCGCTGGGCAAAAAAATCTGGGACACCCGGTATACTTAACGTACGAAAACAAAAAAAAAAAACAATGCAAAATAATAGGTATTTCTTTTAGATCAGTCTGAATCAGATAAACCAAATATATTGTGTTTGGCACACATGTTCTATTTATGATGCCCTATTAATTCTTTGTTGCATTTTAAATAAAAACATAATGATTATCTTGAGGTTTTTTTTATGGAGCAAACTTACAGTAGGGGATGCTTATTACGCTGCTTTTACTTCAGCAAATTTACTAGAGAAAAAATTCTTAAACATTTAATCTCCATTTTAGACTATTTGCTGAAGAATGAGGCAAACTTAATAAATTAAAAACAAAATTTGTTAAATTTCATGCCTAAAACAGGAGAACAGAAACAAAAACAGTGAATCTGGCAACACTGATCATTCCCTCGAATTATCGTCTGCGGTTGTCGTGTCGCCTGTCTCCTTGCTTCCCAAATGCGTGAAGCGTAACGTAAGTGCATCGATCTCCTTTGTTGTCATCTGTCGCGCCTTCCGAAATTGTACCTTTACGATTAAGAAATATTTGAGAATTTTATTTGTCAAATTAGAAATTTTTTATGAATTCCTGTGATGTCTAGTTCATCCATTCTTAAGTAGATGTCACAGGGAAACTACTATATAAAAATAATATTGCCACTCTGTTTTAAAGATGGTTTAAGTTACATCCCCAACTAGTCATTGATAAAAGTGTACTTGTTGTGAATGCAAGACCTTAATCATTCCTTCTCTAAATCAGAGTGAGATAACCGATTAAGCTGGCTTAACACGGCAACAGCGCATCATCAATTGCTGACCGCATTGAAAACATCCATAGGCGTAGGTATCAGTCGTAAAGGTAAATATTTAATAATTTTTTCAGTAAAATTTAAATTTTATACACAATTTTTATACAAAGTTATTGAAAAGTATATTTTAAAGTGTAAAATAGGTAGCTTTTAGGCTACCTGTCAGAGGTCATCTCAGTTGGTAACATTGAATAAGTTGGTATCACTGCTTAGACATTTTGATAATGTCATTATTTTATGTCATTCAGTTTTAGTTGTTGATTTGATGATGTTCGTTCGCCCACGTTATGTGTTATGAGTTGAGAAATAAAGAATTTAAGAAGAAATCCTTATAATTTAACTAAATACCCGTTTTAAAAATGAGCATAAATTACATGTAAAAGTTAGTCCCCACACCCTGTTTTTTATTAGGTAGATGACCATAGCTTTGTTCCAATACGCGCAAGTTTTACTAAAGTTTGTAACAAACTATTTAGCTTTACTTTTTCATTATAATCCTAATGATTTTAGTATAACATTTATGTAGTATAATATTTTCAGTATTATTTCGTCTTTTATGAAGGTGACAACATTTGACCAATTGAATACCCTCTACAATGGAAGATTAAAAACCCTAAACGTTCCATGACCCTTCTTCGTACTCACTGAACCGTAAACGAACTCTTCGATCACTGAAATACGAACTAAGAATAAGAGCACCCCGTATAATGGAATAACGAGGTTTTTAAACCCATCTAAATCAGCTTAGGATTCGCCTCCGATCCGACAGTCGCGTCTGCTCTTTCTCTGTCTCTCCTGTCCAGACTTTTACGTTGTTTTCTTCGAAAACAAAGGAAATCGTGGTCACAAAATTGTTTCTTTGTATAGTCAATTAAATATGACTCAGATTCAGGAGCAAGATATAGATATTTACTTTAAAAGTTATTTAAAAGTGGTCAAGGAACTACGTGTAATCATTAATTTCATTACTTACCATATTTAGACCACTGATTTATTCAAAATGTATGTAGTGGGACTTACCTGTAAAAAAAAGACAATCCGTTATAATTTGTTGTTAAAACAGAAGGAATTAATACATATAGCAAGCAGTAATAGGTAGTATAATAGAATATAGACAAGAAAAACCGAATAAAACCAAAAATTTAAGAATTATTATTCGTTATTTGATTCCAATTACATTTCAGAATTACTCATCAATATAGTAAATAACTATATAGAAAACAATTTCACAAAAGTTAAAAAAAAAGTAAAAAAGAATGGCTATCTCAAAAAATCATAAATTCAGTAAACAAGAAAAGTCAGTTATATAAAGTGATCCTATAAATGAACAAAAAAAAAAATAAATTTACAGAAACACTTTAAATAAAACCATTTGGAAAGCAAATTTACTTTTTACCAATCTGAAATTAATAAAAAAAGTTGGGTTTGTATTAAATGTAGTTATTATTATCAATAGCCATGGGTGCCAGCAGGGGGGAGGCAAAGGGGGCAGTTGTCCATTCTGAAAAATTCCAAATTCACAAAAAAAAATTATACAATAGCAACTATTGTCAAACAATTATTCGGGCATAAGCTTAACTGATAATAATAGATTGTATCGAGTGTTCACAGCCAATACTAGATCAGTCGGAGAAAATAGAAAAATTACTATTATATAGGTATCATCAAACAGTTTTTAGTGCTCTTTCTGTTAATATACTCTGTTTTGTGAAATTTCGTATTTAAGTAGTTTTTTTTTGTGTCATCGGCATCGACTGCTAAGGCCATTAGCCTCGTGTTCTGTGTAGGCTTTGTTACTGTTTCCCAGCACCACTTTAGGAACAGCACTGTTAATTATAACCCAACAGTGAATGGTCGAGTGGGGAATCCTACTAAGTACTGTTAACTGGTATGAGCAAGGATAATTTGTTTTCGAAACTCTTTATTAATCAATAGAGCGAAAATTTGATAATTTGATATCATATTGTCTTTATTTCAGTACATCTATGGCAAACGTCAATTTAGAAAAAAAAAAGCAATATATTTAATCGGTATAAGTAATATGTAATATAAACTGACGCAGGCAAACCATCAAAAGCATTTATTCGTAATTAAAAGAACAAAAAATACTTAAACGACAATATCTTCATAACTAAATTTTATTACTTATCGGGTTTTCGCTCTGGTATTTCGGCATATTTTTTAGAGTATCTAATCCCTTGAAACAGTAAATTCGGCAGCAATTGGCAATCAAGCCGAGGCTCATTATCGTATCGTATTACACGACAGCGGAAAGCGTCTATAAATCCCTAGATTTCTGTAATTTGTTTTAAAGAATTCACAATTTTGCATTCTTGCCCGCCCCCTGGAAAAAGTTTTGGCGGCGCCCATGTCAATGACATACTGTTTGCAAGCACTACAACTATGAATAATCACGCAAATACCAAGCCATTTTTAATAATTATTATGACAACAGGGAATATTTCTGGAAATCTTTTTCTACCTGGTTACCCTAAGCGTGATTAAATTGGAAATAGTACATTTTTATAAACACTATAGGCGTTCGTTAATTTTAAGATGTTCGTTGACCATTTCCAAGCCTACTTCGCAATTTTAGTTTCGTATATTTCTTAATCAAAATATTATTTTTAATTCATTAGTTTTATTTTGGTATGAAATTTTCTTACTGAATCGCCTAAGATCTTGAATTAATAACCAGAAACTCCCAAGCTCTAGGGAGAAAGGGGATGAAGCCAATTGATTCTCAAAAAACTGATTGAAAATGGAAATTAAGAGGGTTTGTTAAACTGTGAAGAGTATAATTTAGAATGCCACGCATTATATATCTTCATTCTAGTTTGTATCTGGGTAATGTTATGTGTTATGATGGGACATTTTAGTTTTCTTGGTTTATTTGCCAACAAAAGGTATTTAAAAATATATTATTTTATTATGTGTGATAAATTGCGAAAATGAGTAAATTAAACAGAAAACCGGTGGGTAAAGTTTTTTACACAAAAATCAATGGTAAGCTTTTGTTTCTACTAATTATTATCGATCATTTTCTCTTACATTTGCAAAAATCTGATGTGTCCAACACATGACTTTCCTATCTAGTTATATAAATGTTTAGAGGATAAACTAAATATATACATTGTCCACATACATCTACCTCGAAACATTTTTCTATAGATATTCATGGAAAACGAAAATACTGAAAAATTTTAATTTCCTACAATTTTTTCATTACGGTCCATTTTAGAAAAATCATGTATAAACAAAAATTATAGAGATCGATATCGCAAACAACTTTTATTTCAAAAACTTTCATAATAAAAATCAGAATTTTGCACATTTTGTCAAATTTCTCGAATACGGACCATTTCAGGAAATTTTTACATAAAACAAAAATTACAGATAATAATATTAGAAGTAACTTTTATTTGAACAATTTTCCTCTCCAAACATAAATAACAGATATATTTCATAAAATATAAAAACGGCCTCCCATAAAGTACCCCCCCAGATGTTCCGACTTTGTCCAAAATCTAATCATTTCACGTCAGGCCGAAATAAACCTTAAGTTTAAAATTTAATGTTTTTTTCTTTATCCGTTTTTGAGTTTTCTTCAAAATTCGAAATTTACACATTTTCTCAAATATCTCGAATACGGTCCATTTTAGAGAAATTATGTAGAGAATAAAAATTATAGAGAATTATATTACAAACAACTTTTATTTGAACAATTTTAATAAAAAAATATTTTTTTTACATTTTGTCAAATTTCTCGAATACGGACCATTTTAGGAAAATTTTGTATAGAACAAAAATTATAGATAATAATATTAAAAGTAACTTTTATTTAAAGAATTTTCTTCTCCAAACGTAAATAACAGATATATTCCATAAAATATAAAAATGACCACCTATAAAGTACCCCCCCAAATGTTCCGACTCTGCCCAAAATCTAATCAGCTCATTAGACGCTGAAACAAAGCTTAAGTTTAAAATTTGGTGTTTTTCTGTCTATCGGTTCATGAGTTATGCGTTATACAGACACACACACACACACACACACACACACACACACACACACACACACACACACACACACAGACACACAGACACACACACACACACAGACATCATCGCGAAAATAGTCAAAACGGATTCAGGGGACCTCAAAACGTAAAAATCCGTCGAAAACTCGAGGTCGAAAAAAATCATGATTCCTATACTTTCCTTATATCTGTATACAGATAGGAAAGTAAAAATGTTAGAAAAAAATTCTTAAAAATCGATAAATGAAAAATTTCAACAAATAATAAACATATCTGATAAATTATAGGGGAAACATACAAAGATATCCATAAAAAGAAACATACTTTTTTCTACTACCGTGGGTGAAGTTGTACTTTTTCCACTAGTGCGCTTTACGCACTAGTGAAAAAAAGTAAAATTTAACAAAAATTGTACATAGCAACAAAGTACTTTACGCACTTAATATAAATTTACTTTAATATATTTATTATTTTCGTACGTATCTCTATTTTTTTTTGGTACCCCACCGCGATCAGGCCGATCGCGTCTGTCGGTTCAATATGTCTAGTGAACGCGAAATGCGTCTGAGAATAAATGTTAGAAAGACAGATTAAGAGATCCGTGAAACAGCAGTGTGCTTACTTAAAATCACGCTATTTTTAGCATCATTTTGTGCATCGCACGAAGATTACGTCACGACAGTTAACTTCGCTTGGACCAACGATTAGTTATGGTGATTGGTCAAGGTCACTCTGACTGGGAGTCTATAATTCAACGATGCCACATTTGGTAGATTTATGCTTTTTTTGTTAGATTTCTGCTTTTTGGTAGGTTTTCAGCCATTTTGGCTAGTTTTAGTAGACAATTTTCTTTTGGTAGATTTGAGTAGATTTGTATAAATTAATAAAAACAAATCCAATTTCTCAAATAAAACTTCCTATTTAAATAATTTTGTTGCCAAAATGGATTGCTAAAGTCGTTTCGATTCTTTTCGATTCGTTTCGATTTTTTTCGATTCGTTTCGATTCGATTCTTTTCGATTCGATTCTTTTCGATTCTTTTCGATTATTTTCGATTCTTTTCGATTCTTTTCGATTCTTTTCGATTCTATTCGATTCTATTCGATTCTATTCGATTCTATTCGATTCTTTTTGATTCTTTTCGATTCTTTTCGATTCTTTTCGATTCTTTTCGATTCTTTTCGATTCTTTTCGATTCGTTTCGATTCGATTCTTTTCGATTATTTTCGATTCTTTTCGATTCTTTTCGATTCTTTTCGATTCTTTTAGATTCTTTTAGATTCTTTTAGATTCTTTTCGATTCTTTTCGATTCTTTTCGATTCTTTTCGATTCTTTTCGATTCTTTTCGATTCTTTTCGATTCTTTTCGATTCTTTTCGATTCTTTTCGATTCTTTTCGATTCTTTTCGATTCTTTTCGATTCTTTTCGATTCTTTTCGATTCTTTTCGATTCTTTTCGATTCTTTTCGATTCTTTTCGATTCTTTTCGATTCTTTTCGATTCTTTTCGATTCTTTTCGATTCTTTTCGATTCTTTTCGATTCTTTTCGATTCTTTTCGATTCTTTTCGATTCTTTTCGATTCTTTTCGATTCTTTTCGATTCTTTTCGATTCTTTTCGATTCTTTTCGATTCTTTTCGATTCTTTTCGATTCTTTTCGATTCTTTTCGATTCTTTTCGATTCTTTTCGATTCTTTTCGATTCTTTTCGATTCTTTTCGATTCTTTTCGATTCTTTTCGATTCTTTTCGATTCTTTTCGATTCTTTTCGATTCTTTTCGATTCTTTTCGATTCTTTTCGATTCTTTTCGATTCTTTTCGATTCTTTTCGATTCTTTTCGATTCTTTTCGATTCTTTTCGATTCTTTTCGATTCTTTTCGATTCTTTTCGATTCTTTTCGATTCTTTTCGATTCTTTTCGATTCTTTTCGATTCTTTTCGATTCTTTTCGATTCTTTTCGATTTTTTCGATTAATTTATTTTTTCAATTAATCGATTATTTTTGATTAATTTTTTTTTAATCGATTACTTTTATGAATCGATTATTTATTTATCACTAGAAAACAGCGAGTTAGTTAATATTACTTCACTAAAAGAGTAAATGTTTGTGCGAAGTATAAAAAGCATATTTTAGGATTCACTGGCAGCTCTTAGGTTTGTCCTCTCTAAAAACTAACCAAAACAACAAAATTTTTACTTTTTTAGATTGACAAGTTCTTCGAAAATGTCACAAGTTTCAGATGAAATAAAAACGGTAGTTTCTGCGCTTGTATCATTTCTAGTAATGGATCATCTAAGTGATGATATCAAGCAATCTTTTCATGACTCAGGAATCTTATAAGAAATTTGAAATTTAATTGTATTAAAACGAACGATGCCAAAGAAGTTTTGAGGTATATTAACTCTTGTACAAAGTTTTACAAATGCTAAAATTATTGGAAAAAATTGAATCCCCATTTTAAATTACCACGAGCCGCCACTGTGTACGGTAGTAGAACAACTATTCTATGCAACTCCGGTGTAAAGTCCATTTAACTTTACACACTTATTGCATAAATAACTATTTTTAGCCAAATCGTTCGATACTGTAGATCAGCCCTGAGGCTCCGCAAAGCTTCTGTGGGGGCTTCGCGAAAATAATAGTGATAATAAAAAAAAAATACTAAAGGAATACTATGAGGAAGTCGCCACAAGGACAACCCTGTTTTTTCAACTGGTTTTTCAGAGAAGACAGACACTATTAAAATCTGACATAAATCTAAATTATCGATCTAGTTAGCAGGCTATTTTTTTTTTGAACTCACTAAGCAAGGATCTAATTTTTCCTTGAATACCTTTTTTCTTTAGAAATGCCCGGGGGTTGCAAAGTAAAATAAAACCTATCTAAAGCAATATAAAGTTTAAAACATCTATTTTTATTATTTTATGGCTCAGTCAAATATTTCGCTTTTCAAAAGTGTTAGATTATTTACAACCACTTACATTTTAGTGTAATCGTCTAATTATTTTTTGTATAACACTGTATTTACGAGAGATACGATACACTTTGATTCATTAACAATTTACAAATTACAGGTACTTAAAAAAACCTGTAGCTAACTAACCAATATCGTATAAGTAAGCAGTTAAAACCAAAGAAGACAATCAATAACTACTAGTTACGTAACTATCGAATTATGAATATATTCGTATATTTAACGGTTTTTTGACGTTACATAAGGTCATTCAGCTAGCCAACAGAGTTCATAATATATAAATAATGAAGAATGTTTCTTTGTTGCTTAGCTATACCTGCCATCCGAAGTACACCTATCAATTTGTTCTAACGAGCAAAATGACGTTCCCTTGTTCCACGTTTCTCGAAGATCAAAAGAGCACGAGAACGCGAAAAGCATCTGACTTCATGGATTTGAATAAAATATGATCTCGCAAATGTGAATATAAAATAACCTTTGGATGCTTTGATGGGGAGATTTCGATTTTTATTATTTCTCTTTGCAGAGCAACCTCTTTTTATCTAGATCCGAATGGTAAATTGCGTTTTAATAACATTATTAAACTAAGCAACGTTGAGCGTTTTCATCACTTATAAGCAAAAACGTGTAACAGCAGAAAGTTTAAAAAAATACAAAAGTTTTCTAATATGTATTTAAAAAAGTGCTTTCACATTTTATTGTTTATTCATAGTATCACTATTTATTTTTTAGTTTAATTTAAAACTTTACAATTTTGCATATATATGTCATGTCAATATTGAAGAAGGTAATTCCTTGGCCTACTTTGAGACTAAAACTGTCAAATAAATTATTTGCTTGAAAAAACTACGACGGCATAATTATTTTTTTTACTTTCACTATCTGGTTTCTCCAATCCATCAACTGTGTACATTTGTTTTCTATTTCTATGCCGAATCCTCGTATTTTTGGTTGAATATTTTTCTAGCTAATTTGTAGTGCTTCCTTAAGATATTTTGATTTTTTATATTTCGCATAAATCATTTGAGGCTGATATGTCTGCTTCCTTTAGAGAATTTAGTTTTTCTAGATAGGAAATAAATTCGACTACCGGTGCCTTTTGGTGTTTGGCTAATTTATAATTATTGTTAAGGACGGGGTATCCCTGTGTATTAAAATTGTATGTGTAGACCAAAAGTTAAATCGACAGTTTTCCGAATATGTAGTGTTTAAAAATCTAATTTTTGGCCAAATTAAAAATAAAGGTCTAACTTAGGTCACCTTATTATTGAAAATTAATAAATTTATTATTTTCAATAAAAACCAATCATGTAAAATAACCCCCTTTTATTTAATCTCAAAGGTGCCGTCTAGAATTATTTTAACCTCGATGTCAAACAAATAATAAAAAAAAAATGTAATACGACCTAAGTTCAACCTTTACTTGGAATTTGGTACACTCAGAATATTTAAATATTGTATATTTTTCAAAACGTGTAGATTTGAAATTTATAAGTCACTTTCTTTGAAAAAACATGTCAAAACGAATTTGGACCAAAAATGGCGTCTAATTTAACTCTAAATAAACCCCGAAAAATCAATAATTACTTCATGTAATGTAATAAATATGGTGCTCCGATCGATAATATTTTGACTAGTATTTGATTATTTCCGTTTATATTAAGTGTGTTTACGGGGGATATACGAGATGATAATACTGCCTCTGATACTGTTTATATGATACAATTGGAAACGACCTTTTTTCATCGGCACTCTTTTTTCTGACCTTTTGACACGCGCCTATTTGTTATATGATGTATGATTATCGGTTATTTATCAACTAAAAGTATAGGAAATTAGTACATTGTGAATGATAACATCATTTTAATAACTATAATAATTTTTGAAACTAGTTCAAAAGTTGCATTTAACAATACTCAATGTTTCATTTTACCGTCAGTTTTAGTTTGACATATCCGTCATTTTATGTTTACAAAGCTCAGTTTCTATTCGAAAGTAAGAGAAACAGTCAAAATAAAATGCGAAAAACACTTTTTATCAATTTCGTTTATGTCAACTGAAAGCGACAATTGCTGAAGACGTAACAAATAAATTAGGTCGAGAAATAAAAAAATCTATACTATAAGTAACATACCATATATTATACCTGTTAAAATAAATCAAAATATAAAATATGTATATATAAAATATATTGCGAATTGCGACACGTCAAGCGTCCCACTCCGACTCAATGTGACGCAATTATTGTGGCAATATATTTTGAAACGACTCTATATTCGTGACTTGAAATTATAAACATCCCTCGTATTGCTACCCGTATATAAACCAAATTATTTGTTTTAGGAAATATTTATATTTAATGTGAGGCAAGATATCGTTTTTGTTGTTGCCATCTGCATAATACCTACCTACATTCTTTACTTTGGTCCAGGAAACAAAGTCGATTTTCGTTAAAAATAAAATGTAATAGGTAGGTAATACTTTATGAATAAAAGTATTGAAATAAAGTATGCTCATACTCCAAAATGAGTCCTAGAGTTAACATTTTTATAATATTATAAATGGCATATGAAACGATTGGACCGTTTTCACAATCGCGAAATATTTTTTTTTTATTTGGTAAAATCCCGGCAATTATTGAAAAATAGATTTTATGTTCAGGACTATTATTATGATCCTTCGAACTCAGTCTACTAAAAACCGGTTTATAATACAATATAATACAATATCCCCTAATAGCTAGTCGGTCGATATTTATAGTTACTTAAAGATTTCTGTAATAGTTTGCACTAATTCAATCTCTAGTCGGTAGGTAACAGCACCTCCTTGATTGAATCTAAATTGACATAATTTTGTTCAGAAATTCCTAGGAGATGCTGTCCTAAATATCATTTACAAAAAATGTAGTCCTTAAATTTGATTTAGTTTTCGATGTTTTAGCCAAAAATAATGATGTTATTTTTCGAATTCTTTTTTAGACACTTAAACCTAACTAGGCCCATTGTGCATCCCCTTAAGAAGATAGGCACCTCCTAGCTCTTGAAACAGCCTACAGATTTAATGTAGTTGACAACGTCGCCAAGAGGTGCTTCTCTTATATCGGCTGGTGTTAGCCGATACTCGCCGAACACAAATTTCCTAATAAATGAAAGCGTCGAGCAATCGTAGAGGATATGCTCGATGGTCTCACCTTCTTGTTCGCACCCTCTGGAGAAAGCGGATTCTGATAGCCCCGTGATATGGAGATGCTTTCATACATGGCAATGACCAGTCAGAATGCCTGTAACTAGGCGCAGATTCTGTCTAGTCATAGTCAAGTTTACTGCAGTGTTGTCAGGATAACTTAAAAGCTCCCTGGCAACTCTGCAGTTTCTTGTTTCGTCTCATCTTTCCTTGAATTTCACAAGGGAATGTTCTTCAATTAGTTCTGCCGATTTTGTCAGGCCAATAGAAAGGCCAGGTCCAAAAAGTATTTGGTTGGCTGCTTTCTTAGCTAATGAATCACCAAGACGGTTACCTTTCGATGTAGCGTGACCTTTGATCCATCTTAAGGTGACCACATTGTTGTTGGATACTTCGGCCAAAGCTTCGTGACATTCTAGTACTAACCCTGAGTAAATTCGTATAATTTTGAGAGCTACTTGCATTGTTTTGCAGAGTATGTTCTCAAAATTGCCTGTTTGCAGTGACTGTCATTATTGAGGCGGCTGAGTGTCGAAGACCATGTTCCGTAACCAAGCCTCTTATATTCACATCTTCTACACTTATGTTTACTGCTCGCTTTGAGAGCATGTTATGTATCCACACACTAACTATCTGTGAAACATTCCTTTGGTTAGGGAGTGTGTTATCTTAGGGAAGGTGGTTTTATCAAAAGCACCTTCTATGTCTATGAAAACACTCAAGGTGAACTCCTTATTGTCCAAGGATCTTGTAATCACCGCATCCCTTATGTACCATTCGCATAGCCTTCCAATGTTTTCATGGAAAACGATGTCAGACTATTTGGCTGGTATGTTTTTGGGACAGTGTAATCCATCCTGTCAGGTTTGAGTATGAATACCACTTTTACCTCATTCCATTTTTTGGGGATATATTTCAGAGCCAACGAGGATCTGAATATACCCACCAGGTGCGGTGTGATTTCTTCCAGACCCCACTGAAGTAGGGCTGGATAGATACCGACCGATCCTGGCGATTTAAATGATGAGAAGCTGGATATTGCCCATCTAATTTGTTCACCATCTACAATGTGTTTGGCAGTTTGCCAATCAGACACAGATGGATTGTATTCTTCCAGTATTCTTCCAGTTGGCCACATCTATGATGACCGAGTCTTCGCTTTCTTTGCAGTAGGATCTCCATGCATCTCTCTGTTTTTGTCTGACGATTTTTTTGTATTCTCTGAATTGAGATTTGTAAGTATCCCAGTCCTCTTTGAGTTTTGTGGTTCTTGCCTTAATAAAGGATTTTCTAGCCATCTTTCTGCGGCGATTCAACTCGTGACACCACCATGCGGTAGTCGTCTGATCGCGTTGGACCAGCCTCAGGGGACAGGAGTTCTTATAGGCATTGTTTATTGTGCTTTGGATAGTATTCAAGTACTTCTCCAAAGCATTGTTATTGTTTGGTGTTTCGGCTTCCATCTTTCTTAGAGCCTCTTAAAGAAGGTGGGCATAGGTTGCCCTATCCGTCTGCCTAGGGTTCCCAGATAGCGTGGAGGTCGGCAACATCAAGTTTATTTTGAATGTCAACGGTTGTCTGACATCGAAATGTTATCAGACACTTGCCAGTTTGTAATCGACTTATAGATACCAGTTGTGAATAAAGTGATATCTATTAGTGTTTGACTGCGAGAGTCTAAAAATGTTGGTATAGTACCTTTATTTAAAATACAGAGATTTTTGGTAATAATATAATCATAAAGTGACTTATCTCTAGCGTTGTTATCCTTACTGCCCAACTGAAGTGATGAGCGTTTGAGTCGCAACCTATTAGCAGCTCAAACTTCTGTTGCATGCAGTATTCAATCAGATCCTTTATCTCTTTACTGGGTGGTGGCGTGGTTGCATCGGAAGGGAGATATGCAGATGCCAGGACCATCCTTTTCTTTTTCCGTTTGATGGCGTATTCCATCCTTACCGCAGTTAAATCGGAGGTGGAAAGGTGTGCCACTGAGTGGACTTTTTATTTCCTAGGAAAGGCATTTTTGCATCTGTTTTCTTTACATTGATTCTTAAAGTTTCGATCTCGTTCTTTAAATTCTCTCTTAAATTATCAGTTCAATCTTCAATGTCCCCATTTACTTGCTTTTTGATTTTATTATACTTATTGTTGAAATACATTCAATATTACATTCAATGTGCATTCAGCATTACTGATTCCAGAACAATATTAGCCCCTTCAACTGTCTCTGTAGCTTGTCTCTCAGCCGGTAAGGAAGTTCTCTAACAGATAAATACGTCATGCTCGACAGCCACTCCTGATTGGTTAAAAATTATTACGTCAGCCTCAAGCTCGCTTGTCCGGTTCATCCGCTTCGTTCACTTCATCCGCTTCACCAGTGTTGCCAGACCTACTGTTTTAACACTAGATCTAATGTTTTCGCCAACTTGGCAAATTTTGTTCTTAATTTATTACGTTAGCCTTGTTCTTCAGCAAATGTAGAAAGGATATTTTCTCAAGTAAATTTGCTGAAGTCAAATCATCGTAATAAGATGAATACAGCCAGTATTGAAGGTTTGCGCCACACAAAAATATTTAACCTCCAGAGAATCATCATGTTTTGATTTAACATGCAACAAAAAAATAATAGGGCATCATAATAAGAAATAGGTACCTATTATTTTTCATTAATTTTTTTTGTATCTCCTGACATTTAGTTTTGCAAATTTTATTTATTTTATTCTTTGTTTAATTTCCAAGTTGGGTATAAAAACCAAAAATTTATATTTTTCGTTTTTTTTATAATTTTTTTTTATTTTTTATACAGCAAATTATAATTATTTCCCCCTGTATTAAAATCTATTGTTCAGAAGATGATCTACTGTTTTTCTTTTCAACCAATCTACTGTTTTAGAAAATTTTCATCTGGCAACACTGCGCTTCACTGCTTGATCAACAGTCAAACGTACAACATGCGTTTCTAGTGGTAAAAAGGGACGCTGTGCCCGCCATTGTATAAAATGTAAATCAACTCGGCTTAAGTAATAAATTTTCGAGAAATAATGTAATTGTAAATAATGTAAAAAGTAGTTTACTTGTCAACAAAGTCCTAGTATTAAATTAAACTAATTTTTATTTCGTGTTTAGTAAGAGGTGGCCTTTGAATCTATGTATCTACATCCCCAAGACTTCACGGATCACACAGGTATTAAAACATTTTTTATTAATACAGTCTACGATTAGTGATGGGTCAGATCGGCCCTATTGATCTGTGGCGCAAAACACTGGTTAAGCCTGTACATCGGTGTGACAGCTACACTTATTTTATTACAAAATACGACATATGGCAAACATAGTAATTCTTTAACAGAACGAATTGCTGTATTTATCTATGCTAATAAGAATATGAACTTAGTTTTTGACGCTTACGTTTTATGACTTAAAAATTGCTTTTTCGTAACATACGTTATAAAAAAATACAGTTTTGGTAAAATTTCTGAGGAAAATATTTTATACGACATTTAGTTGTTATTGCGACGTTGCCTATATTCAATTAAACAGATATAACGTTATAATAACGCCGAAACAATCATTAGAATTCTAACCTATCTTCATCCTAACTTATTCAACGACACGGTATTGGCAGACAAACACCGCGAAATTGGATTTTACCACCTATCCACGTTTAACTAACGAGCAAGGATGTTTGCCAGGCCAATGAATGAATGATGATGCAAATGAGACAAATATGAAATGAACATTTCTACGGGTAGAACAATATACCTACTTTTTATATTAACTCTTTTTAACAGTCTGCACTTAATTCACCTCTTTTGACCTCTAAACTAAAGTATAAATCCTGTGTCAGAGAATTTGTTGCAATTCACGTCGGGAAATCTCAGAATTTCAACTGGAACTATGCCAACGAGTTTTAAAGAAACTCAGCACTCTCGCAGATACCCTTGCATTAAAAAGAAAATAAATCACGAAGTCGTCACACAAAATACGAGCGACGGTTTTTTTTTAGAAAACAACTACTGATGAGGCGATACCGCAATAGGCATTAAATTATATCCAAAGAAAAACAGCATAGATAGAAAATTATTTTTAACACTCTAACACTGATTTTACCTTCCGAGAAGAACATCAGGAACCAGTTCTGGGTTCCGTCCTTATTAGGACTCATCAGCAAGCAATAGACATTTTTGATTTCGGTCTCTAATAGAAACTGCAAATGTGATTAATCTTTTTGCCCTCATACCCGGTGGTTATGTGAGGATAAAAGCCACACAATAATGCCATCTGTACTTAGTAAGCAAAATCAAAGTTAGCTCGTAGCCTAGTTAATTAGGGCCATGTAACCTCCCTAAATAACCTTTCATATCTATTATGGATATCCTTTGATAGTTGTTTAAAGTACCTTGTTTAATTTGGTCTTTTATGGTAAACTCCATAGTTTTTCATCCCCAAGTTTAAGGAATCTCAGTCTTGACTGAACTCCGGAGTAGCACAACGTGTAGTTTTCTCCTTTTTCTGACATAATCGATACAAGGTCTCTTTTGCGAAGCCTAAAATTACTTGTTGCTAGTATTCTAGTATTTTTCTTATGGTTTAGTAGAAGCTCGGTAAGTTTTGGTGGTGGTCCATTTTAGATTTATTGAGCCTGCCTCTGTCTTGATGAATTGTTCCACTATTCCTGAATGATTTTTAAACATATGCCAATAAAAACCTTTGAGGTCTTTATCGGGCTAAAAAAATCAGCCCCTTCATTGCCCTTATGTCTTCTGTAAACTGGTAGCCAGGCTAAGGTTAGCCTGTTTTCACTGCCTAGTTCTCTTCGGGCTTCCAAACAATCCCATACAAGTGAGTGTATCAGGATGGAACTAAGTGATTTTACCGTGGCTTGACAGTCTGAGTATATAAAAATGGTTTTTTCATTTGCCTTATGTCTTAATACCGTTTTTGTGCAGTGATGTATTGCTGCTATTACTGCCTGGAATACTGTCGCATTTTTACTTGAGCTCGGTAAGATTCTTGTTTTTGGATTGGTATTGTGTATACTTACACCTGAATCTTCTTGGATTTTGGAGCCGTCTGCATACTAGGTGGTTTCTGCGTGAATAACAGGACCTCCCGTTCACGCGTTCCTGTCTGGTATTATTACTTTATATTGTTTTCGAAAGCCATATTTGGGAAGCAATTTGTCTGAAAACATTCCCATTATTAGCTCGTTTCTCAACTCTTTGTATAGCTCGCTGTAGTTATGTCCATCTAAATTGCTTCGATGCATTCCCATACCAGTCTCGACGTAACTTTCTGACTCGCTATGGCCTTAAGTGCCGCTTGGCTGTCTGACATTATTTGAATATGCTGATTTTCGAAAGCTCTTTCATTGTTCGTTTTTGTACATTGCAAAATTGCGTATACCTCGGCCTGAAATACCGAGGAATGTATTCCTATAGCATAGCTATGGTTAGTATCAAGGTTTTTGGAGAATACGCCTGCCCCAGTGCCTTCCGCAGTCTTAGACCCGTCTGTATACCGGGTTTGTTCCTGTCGTTGGGCATTGGGCTCCCTTGTGGTGATCTCCGCTCTTTCCTGTATTAAAACCTCAAATGGAGTATTAAAAGAGTACCTCTTGGTTATGTGGTCTGATCTCATGTCTAGCACATCTCCTGTCACTAACCTTGAGATACTCATGTGACCTGGCCTAATGTCAAGATTTCCCAGTGTATTCCCTAATCTGTAAGCACCTAATCTTGCCTCCCCTTGTATCACATAGTGAAGAGGTGGGAGTCCTATTAGTGCTTCCATTGCAGCAGTGGGGGTTGTTTTCATTGCCCCCGTTATTCCGATGCAAGCAAGTCTTTGTATCTTGCTTAGCCTCGTTATTGCTTTCCTTTGCTGGGTCTTTGGCCACCACACCAAAGCTGCGTATGTTATTATCGGTCCCACCACCATGTTATAAAGCCAATATACCATGTCTGGTTTTAACCTCCATTTTTTCCAAAGGATCGCCTTGTCATCATTAACGAGGTTTCCGCTCTCCTTGTGGTTCTTTCTAGATGCTGGTTCCAGGTAAGTCTCGAGTCAATCATAACCCCGAGATATTTTACCTCCCCCTTAAGCTGGATGCTTGCACCTCTTAGGTTTAGAGACCCTAGTCCCTCCAATTTTCTCCTGCGTGTGAATGCAATTATGTCAGATTTGTTTGGGCTAATGTTTAGTCCTTTCGCCTCTGTCCATTTTGTTATGTATATTTAAGAGCCTCTTGCATTCGATCTCTTACTATAGTGTTGTATTTTCCCTGTGCCATGATCACTAGATCATCGGCATATCCCACGGTTCTATGTCCCTTATCTTTGAGAGCCCTAAGCAGCTCGTCCACTACAAGGTTCCACAAGAGTGGAGACAGCACTCCACCCTGCGGACATCCCCTCGCTACCCGTGCCGCTATTGTCTCTCCCATAAGGGTTGTGTGCATAGTTCTCTCCCTTAACATAGAGTCGATCCAGGAGACGCATGTGTCCTCAATTCCTCTGTGTTTGAGAGATCTAATGATTGATTCAACGGAGGTATTGTCAAATGCACCCTCGATATCCAAGAATGCTCCCAGCACTACCTTCTTGTTTTCCAGTGTGTTCTCCACCCTTTTTATTAATTGATGGAGAGCTGTTTCAGTTGATTTCCCTGCACTATAGGTGTATTGGTCTTGGTATATTGGCCTCTGAACTAATATCCCGTCTCTAATATGCCTATCTAGCAGTTTTTCCAAAGTCTTAAGTACAAAGGACATAAGATTTATTGGTCTTAGGGACTTTGCCGTTTCCTGTCCCATTTTCCCAGGTTTTGGTATGAAAGTTACCCTAATATTTCTCCAAGCTTTTGGTACGTGTCCAAAGGCCAGGCTACTTCTGAGTATGTTACAGAGTCTGCTGTATAAAATATCAGGACCTCTTTGTAACATTATTGGATAAATCCCGTCCATGCCCGGTGATTTATATGGTTCGAATGAGCTAATTGCCCATTTCAGTTTATCATAGTTCACCACTTATTGGCTATCCTCCAATCTTCCCTGTTGGCTCTATTATGAGCTTCCAGTCCGTTTAGATTCCGGTTAGCCGGTGTGTGTGCTATGGTTTGTGCACCAGGGAAGTGAACCCTGAAGAGTTCCCTTACTTTTCCTTCCCTGTGATTGTGTACTCCCCCCAGTTCATTCTTAAGCGTGTTTATTGTGTGTTGAGTGTCTTTTGAGAGAATTTTTTGAAGCCTGGCACATTCTTGAGTGCTGGTCGACATAAGTTAAAGTATATTGAGCTTTTTTGGGTGACTTTGAAAGTGTAAATTCCACTATGGTGGTTTTGTGAGGGTTTACTGTTATTTTTTCCTCTTAACACCACTCGTTAACGATATGTAAAGCGATTTATGTGGGCATTTATCACATAAAAGTCCATTTGAAGAACTATAAATATAATTTTTTTTTTTTTCGTAAAAAATGAAGGATTAAAATTTTTGTAATAGATATTTAATCTACTTCAATGTACTGGTTTTATTTTAAAATACTTAATCATACTTACATTTTTAATTTGATTAGCTTTAAATTACAAAAAAAAGTGATAACTAAGGCAGCAGTTTTTAAAATAATTTAAATACAATTAAATAAAATTACATAAAAGTTAATATAAAAATGTACCACATTTTTCTGCTGTGACAAAATTTCATTTATCATTTAGCGATTTAATATAACAATTGCATTACTACCTCTAGCCATTATTTTTATGGTATAATTTTAATATGACACTAAATTGATTTCCAGAGATAAAACTAAGCTTTAATTATAATTTTATTCAAGAACAATTCATGCGAGAAATCTCGAAAGTGCCACAAATTACCATCAATGAGAAGGATAATAGTGATCGTGGTAATGTACAAAATAATTTTCTATAGTAATAAGAGCTGGAACAAGATATCTTAACATAAAATGAAACTCATGAGCGCCACTAAAAAAAATATATAAAATACGACTATTTAATGTAATAACGTTTAATAAATATTAATGGTTTGTAAAATTGTCATAAAGCCTTAGAATGTAATCTGTGTAAAAAACATTGAACTTAAAATTACTCACAGTCTTTATCAAAGTTTAAATTTATTTAAATATTATTGTAAATATGGATTGTTTCAAAATGAGATCAAAATTATTTTTTTCAATTAAACACATACTCTACTTGAAAATTGTTAATAATTTTATTTCAAATTAAAGAATATATGTGAAGGACAGACTCTGCTAGTTTTTTTTTTAGGGAAATTGCTGATTATATTTTTGCACATTTTTGCAATTTTTTTGCATATTTTTGTATATTTTTGTATATTTTTGTATATTTTTGGATATTTTCGGATATTTTTATATATTTTTGTGTATTTTTGGATATTTTCGGATATTTTTATATATTTTTGTGTATTTTCGTATATTTTCGTATATTTTCGTATATTTTCGTATATTTTCGTATATTTTCGTATATTTTCGTATATTTTCGTATATTTTCGTATATTTTCGTATATTTTCGTATATTTTCGTATATTTTCGTATATTTTCGTATATTTTCGTATATTTTCGTATATTTTCGTATATTTTCGTATATTTTCGTATATTTTCGTATATTTTCGTATATTTTCGTATATTTTCGTATATTTTCGTATATTTTCGTATATTTTCGTATATTTTCGTATATTTTCGTATATTTTCGTATATTTTCGTATATTTTCGTATATTTTCGTATATTTTCGTATATTTTCGTATATTTTCGTATATTTTCGTATATTTTCGTATATTTTCGTATATTTTCGTATATTTTCGTATATTTTCGTATATTTTCGTATATTTTCGTATATTTTCGTATATTTTCGTATATTTTCGTATATTTTCGTATATTTTCGTATATTTTCGTATATTTTCGTATATTTTCGTATATTTTCGTATATTTTCGTATATTTTCGTATATTTTCGTATATTTTCGTATATTTTCGTATATTTTCGTATATTTTCGTATATTTTCGTATATTTTCGTATATTTTCGTATATTTTCGTATATTTTCGTATATTTTTGTATATTTTTGTATATTTTTGTATATTTTTGTATATTTTTGTATATTTTTGTATATTTTTGTATATTTTTGTATATTTTTGTATATTTTTGTATATTTTTGTATATTTTTGTATATTTTTGTATATTTTTGTATATTTTTGTATATTTTTGTATATTTTTGTATATTTTTGTATATTTTTGTATATTTTTGTATATTTTTGTATATTTTTGTATATTTTTGTATATTTTTGTATATTTTTGTATATTTTTGTATATTTTTGTATATTTTTGTATATTTTTGTATATTTTTGTATATTTTTGTATATTTTTGTATATTTTTGTATATTTTTGTATATTTTTGTATATTTTTGTATATTTTTGTATATTTTTGTATATTTTTGTATATTTTTGTATATTTTTGTATATTTTTGTATATTTTTGTATATTTTTGTATATTTTTGTATATTTTTGTATATTTTTGTATATTTTTGTATATTTTTGTATATTTTTGTATATTTTTGTATATTTTTGTATATTTTTGTATATTTTTGTATATTTTTGTATATTTTTGTATATTTTTGTATATTTTTGTATATTTTTGTATATTTTTGTATATTTTTGTATATTTTTGTATATTTTTGTATATTTTTGTATATTTTTGTATATTTTTGTATATTTTTGTATATTTTTGTATATTTTTGTATATTTTTGTATATTTTTGTATATTTTTGTATATTTTTGTATATTTTTGTATATTTTTGTATATTTTTGTATATTTTTGTATATTTTTGTATATTTTTGTATATTTTTGTATATTTTTGTATATTTTTGCATATGTTTGCATAATTTTCATTCAATAATACGTCGAATTTCCTCAGACAATCTGATGATTTCTCGTTCACAAACGAGCGAATTTAGTCAAATTTTTTTATTAATCTCTACAGCATATCTATCTATGTATCTGAATTAGGGCATTATTTAAAGCCCACTCGTAGTGAAGCTCTAGGCTTATTGTAACCCTCACAGTTTCTATCCCATCAGATTGATTTTCTTGATGAATTCAAGAATATGTCTGATGGGCGATTTTGGGATTTCTTCAGGTTCCGGATATTGTACCCCAAACTACCATTCACGTTCCCATTTAAGGTTCCGGCAGTGGTATAGTATGTGAATAGGAGTTTCATCCTCCTGTGCTGTTTTTCACCTTTTGGCCCTTTCTGGTACTTGAAGACATCAGCTAACCTGTCAGTGATGCGACTCAGCTTGCGACACGCCTAAGCGATCCGAGATGGCGGCTCGCTACTTCCAAAAGTCACCGTGAGATAGCGCCACGTGTTACCAGTCATAAGCCAAAAGTGTCAACTTTCATTGAATAGAATCAAACAGAAAAAAAGGGGGAGGGGGGGGAAATTGCATGCGTTGAATAGAATCAAACAGAAACAAATGGGGGAGTGGGGGAGGAAATGTTTCAACTTTCTTTGAATATAATCAAACAGAAAAAATGGGGAGTAAGGGGAAATATTTTAACTTTCATTGAATAGAATCAAACAGAAAAAAATTGGGGGAGTGGGGGGAAATTACATGCGTTGAAGAGAAAAATCATCAATGTCAAAGTCAAAAGTACCTAAGTTTTGGCGTCATATCACCAGGAGTTAGATATTAACAAAGACATAGGATCTTGGACACCAATGCTTTTTAAATGAAAAACATGTAGTTCACTCTGGACAGTAGAGTGCTGGTGTGGACATTTAAGTATAGATAGGACAAATATTGCTCATAATTTAAATGGGGGAAAGTTATTTGTAATAGGGTAAATTCAACATTGGACAATGAAAATAAAATATATTTTGTTTCAAAATTATATTTTTAAAGTAACAGTATTAAGTATTTACAGTAACTCAATGAGTATCAAAATTGTCTCTCGTTGAAGCTCAGCTTTTTTATTTAGGCCCATTTTCAGTAAACTTTAGTTGGTTTGTTTTTCTTAATTTGTTTTCGTTTCTCGTTAGCTTTTTCCCTCCACCTTATTCCTTCGGTAACTCTATCACATCTAAATGAAGTTCGTGTTCAGACGTGTATTTTTACACCTTCAGGTGCTAATTCTGAAATTTCTGTGCGTACTAAGCAACACTAGTTTTCTCGGGAATGTAACCAATCTTGTTTGAATACTCACTCTTCTATACTAATGAGAATGAGGTGTACCTTTAAGACCATCTCCATCCCTTCTAAGAGGCTTTTTTCCATCAGCACAGGTGATGTATCTAAGGACACCAGCAGCATGGTCCAAGCAAATTATTTTCTTGAAAGTTGTTTTTGAATAGAGTCGTGTACCAGTGCGCTGTAGTTTTTTCTTGTAAGTTAACATTGTAAATCCATTAGTAAAATGTAATAAAGCGTGAAGATGTTCATGTGCTGTACTACCATCGTCTGCTATCAGATGACATCGACAAATAGAATACCATTTAATATTTGGAGCACAAGCAAGTAAATTAAAGTCCTTTTCGTTTAATATTAAGTGATACCATTCTTTAGACAATTTTTCGTAATCTTGTGCCATTTCCTGTTGCGAAAAAGCGTTAATTTCATTTAGATTCAAGAGAGTCAAATAATCAGTTTTTGACAGTGAAGACATTTTTTTGTTATTTTTAGAGAACCTACTCGTAGAAAATGTCTCAGTAGACTGGAAGAGTCTTTAATGTCTCAATACCTTAAACAAACAATTAATTACCCCCACCACCAAGATTTTTGCGCACGCGCAGTAGTACAAACGAACGTAATGTAAGCGTCGTTGCGACATGCGTTCACGAGAACGAAGGTTAGGTTAGGAGGGCATACGAGAAGTTCTAAAGCAATTTACCAAGAAAAGATGAAAAATAAGAAAACCATGAAACAAGGAGGAATAAATTTTTTACACTATTAGAATGTTTAACAAGTACATTTTCTTGTAATTTTACCTATGCACAATTATCCATTTAGGTGTGTCTAATGATGAAGTAACCGGTTGCTGATTAAAAATAACTTTGTGAGACAGTAAGAAGGACTTTTTCTACAACCTCCCTACTCAATTAAATTAATGGTATCTTAGTTACATAAAATCCTTATCGACGCCCATGGCCGTTATTAATCATATTTTTACAAAAGTATCTACCGAACATAGCGTTTTTCTTTTATTTTATGGATGTAATGCAAGCGAGAATTTAATGATGGTCTCTCATGGTATCACGTATGGGCAAGCCTCAAAAACGAGTTTTTATCAAATTAAGTTTTCACCATTATGCGCGACCGCGCTCGCGAAAAAAGAAAACAATCGTACGCCTGGTTAAAGGGGATGTAATAATATTTTTAATTGATTGTTATTAAATACATCTTTGGAATCTCGATACGTTTAATTAAGGGGCAGCTATGTCTGATAATTGAATTGAAAGTATGGTCGGACGGACGTTGGCTACTGGGTGAACTAAATTGCTAGATAATTGATTTTCTATATGGTTACAGGTTTTACCTCCAATGGATTATTACTGTAGTTAATAAATTGTGTTGGTATTGGTTGACTATTGGTATGCTTTCCTTTTTTTAATCTTGTGTAAAAGCCTAATAGTAATTTCTAGAATTCACCCGCTCACGACTAAACTCCAGAAAATGAACTACTTTTTTTATTTCTCAAATCGTTTCCCTCGTCATATCTCGTCGAAAAAAGTTTTAGTGCCGTTATAAACTTATTAACAAAAAAAAGGAGCAGATTGAATATCACAAAAAGGGGAGATTTACGGTTATTCCTTACAAAACTCAAGCCAAATATTGATAATTTGCTGTCGGTCCATCAAATACATCCCTCTCATTAAAATTATATTTTTTTTATAATTACCATTGTAGAAATTACATTACATTATAAGTGTTTAATTTTAAATTATATTACGACAGTTATAACAATAATAATTAATAGTGTAATAATTTATATATTTAAATTTAAATAAATACCTACAACACAAAGAAATATACTATATTTCTTTTTATCACTCCGAATGGGACGTTTTCTAAATAAAAATTGTGAGACTTGATTGGTTCTTGTGCTGTGAGTCACTGTAGATTTCAAAAAAGTAAAGTTGGATGGAGTCACTTTTTCGTTTGGCTAATTTTGATATTTTGACATCCACTCACAGCCCAATCAATTAAAATTTAATTGAAAATTTGTTTAGTCGACTTTATTATCAAATAATTAACCCTATCAAGCAATCAATTCTAACCTTTTTTTTTTTTCGAAAACTGTTCATTCGTCGTTGAAACTCAGCCACAACGCAGTTTTCCATAGATAGATCTAATTTTCACTTTTTTTTTCGAGATTTAGAAATTGTTAGTGATGTAGCTACAGGGGATCCATCAAAATTTTGAAAGTGGTTTATGAAACAAAAGAGTTTGGGAACCTCTGGTCTAAAGCAAAGGGATTTGGATTATCAATGTGCCTTTTAATTATTTCAAATGGCTTTAACTTTGTCACTGAATGTATACTATTATTATAACAAAATACAAAATTTTTAATTAGTCGATCTGGTGTGAAATGTTTGTTTTCTTCTTGTAAACATCTATAATGTTCTAATAGACATCGAAATTTTTAAATTCTATTTCACTGTCGGTAGTAATTTTTTGTGGTAGTCCATGATGTGAAATAAATTTTAAGAGTTTTTCTACGGTCCCTGTTATACTAAGGGATAAGCCTGACCATATCGCGAAAAAGAATAAATTATAATCAAATAAGATTTATTAGAAATGTAAAATATATCTAAATGTATGTGTTCAAAGGGTTTTGATGCAGTGGGTATCAAATTAAATTTTAGTACTGGTGAATTTCGTACATATTTTTCTTTAAGCGTATTTCACAGTTAATGAAATTAATGAAATTTTCAATATCATTAGCCATTTTAGCCAATAATATCAGAACAAGTGCTTAGATATTTCATTTCATTTGTACTACAAAGTACAATATATTTGGTTTTTGAAAAATCAGTAATTTTGAAATTTATTAAAGAATTTTATATTTTTTTAATATTTTTCTTCAAAGAAGTAGTTATTTTTGCAAAAAAATTTTAATTAAGAACTTTTTTAGTAATATCCTATATTGCCAAAGAATGATTTGATATATATTTTTTTGTATTTTGATAAAATTAAATTTAAAAGTAGGTATACGAGTATGTGTTTAAATTAAACAAGGTACATCTCTGTCAGGGTAGTACTTAATACTTTTTGAATTTCATTCCTTTTCTCAATTAAAGTTTTAACAGCATTTAAATTTTATTATCTTCCTGTTACATTTATATGTACCCGGTTTTTTCATTTTGGTCCTAATTTTATTATTAGGTAATGAAAGTTCTTTCTTTCCTTTTTTCTTGCATTTATATGTTGTATTTATTCTAGTTTAAATATATTGCATCGTCTACTAAATTTTTTTTATTTAAATTTATGTTGATTTTTTGTGAATTATTATCAATAATTTTATTTTCAGAAAGTTTATACATGTTTGTTTCAAAACAAACAAATAGCTTCTGTAGATTTAGTTTCAAAATTGTTGAATTCAGATATATTTTTATTTAATAAAAAACGAGACGTCCCTTAATTCTTTTAATACGTTGCATCTTTTTTTATACCTTCACAAGAGAGTATTGTTTCTTTGACTGGACTATATTTAAATGGAATTTCAAAATCATCACCTATTAACTTTTGTTGAGTCAAGTCTATATTTAAGTTTAAGTTTATCATATCTTTTACACCTAATACGCCATCAAAAAAATGTATGAAAATCGTACAGAATAAAATCTATGTATCTATCATAAGAATTAAACTCTGCAAACGCTGGCACTAAAGCTTGATAAGATAAGTTCTGAATGCTAAATTGTTCGCGGAAAATATCTTTTTGCTACTTAAGGTTTTATTATTGACCTACAATATCCTGTTTCATTTAACAGTTTTACGTTGGATTCGCGTATATTGATATAAGGTAATAAATTGTTTGAAATATTGTGCTTTTTGTTTTTAATAAGGCTGGTATCTGAAAATTTTGTTTAAAGTCACCTTTTTTAATTGACTCATTTTCAATATTTAATTTGATTAGGATTTTTCAGAATTATCATGACGATAATGCTCATTGTTGTTATTTAAATTGGTATCATTGCAAAAATTAGACTATAATTCTTCAAAAGTAAAATTTGGTCTTGAATTATAATTTTGGAAATTTCTGTTATCATCAAATTGTCTTTTTAATTGGAAAGAAGGGTTTCTGATCTTGTTGATATCGGTTCTGGTTTAGACAATTGGCTTTCTGAAATTTGATTTGGTTTGAACACTTTTTTGGTCTTAATGGTCCAAAAACTTATTGATTAGTAAAATATGTTTTATTTAGTTGTGGCATTGGTTGTACATTTATAGGTTGACAAGAAAAATAATCAAAATTAGCTTTGTATTGATTATTTACTGGATTTTGATTAAAATTTCTTTGACAATAATTTTGATTTCTTTAATGGGAATTTTCAAAATTATATCTGGGATAATTATTTGAAAAATGATTTGGTCTTTGATTATTTTGATAAAAATTTGGTTTGTAAAAATCATAATTTGGATTCATATTATTAGCTTTTCGATTCATATAGGAATTATTATTATTTCTTTGAAAATTTTGAAAATGTTCAGTGTTTTGTTTATTATAAAAATTTAAATTATGTTTTGACATGTTTCTTTCATATGAATTATTATTAAAGAAGGTTTAAAAATTTTCAGATTCATAAACATAATCAACAGCTTCTTCTAGCGACTCTGGCTTTTTCAGATGCATATTGTTTTTTAGTGTTCCCGTACATCTTGCTACGAATGGTTCTATAGCCCTTTTAGCATAATGATTACTTTGATTTTGTTTTTCCATTGGGGTTAAATTTGGATCATTACTTATTCGCTAAATAACACTACTTCTTAACAACTGTAATCTACTTGCAAAATTTATTAAATGTTCACATTTTAGGGGTTTACTACGTGTCAATTCCTGCACTAAGCAATCTAAATCTTTTCGATCGGAGAAACATTGTAACAAAGTATTTTTTTAAACCTATCCAAGTATTAATTTGAATTCTGTTTCCTACCATTATCTCAGCTTTTCTTACTAATTTTTCTTGGATACATTCTATTATATGTGCATCCAATTCTGGGTCATTATATATCAATTAAACTTTCGCATCTATTTATAAATTTATTTGGTGAATTACTATCACCATCAAAAGCTTTTATATTATCTATTTTGGACTTAAAAAGGTCCCAATTCACTTGTCTACGTTTAACTACTGTAGGTGTAAGTGTCATGATTAAATTAGTTGTTACACTATCTGATTTATTATATTTTAACGATATATTTGCAAATTGCTTAAACAAAGTATCAATTTCTGATTCACTCATAAAATATTTTCAAAATAAAATTTGATTTGGCACTTACTATTTCAATTCAATTGTTTTCTAATTGTTGTTTCGGATGTCCCACCATAGGATGATGTTCAATCTACGTTTCCTCTATAGCAGTGGTCGCCAACCTCTCAATGTGTTGAGCTACTTTGTTAATTTTGGAAAAAACAGCGAGCAACCCACACGGAAGCCACGTAACGCAACGTAAATGAAATAATCCACAGTTAATTTATCATTATATGTATTTATTTTACTATTTAACTGGTAATACATAATATTACTAGTACGTATTTTTTCATAGCTACATTCTTACCTACCAAACGAAGGTGTTTGAAAAATAAACACAAACTTTTATCCAGCCACAACGGCATGCCACGTAAGATTTAAAAATAGTTAATAATAACAACAAAAAAGTAACGCACTATCATGAACATAAACATTGAAAAATAAAAAAGCACGTTCAATGAGAAGGCTGACACTCAGACTCATCGATAATTTTTTTAATGTTTGCAGTATAATTTGATACAGCCATTCGAATACAATTATCCAAATGTTCATCTGTAAGTCGATTGCGATATTTGTTCTTAATAAACTTCATATTGGAAAAAGAAGATTCACACAAATAGGTTGAACTGTATAAAGCTTTCACTTTTAAGGCAACACGGCATAGAACTGAATATTTGTCTTTACTTACAATAGGCCAGATACATTTGGTACTTGAGACTAACGATTTTAAGGCTAAATCATTTTGAAACTCAATTACTTCCATTTCTGTTGCAGCGATGTCTTCGCCAAAGTTCTGCATAACACAAGTTGCAAACAGTTGGATATCAATTTCCATAAAGGGTGAAACAACAAACTGCGCTACTAAAGCCATTTCGTTGAAATCCTTAAAACGATTTTTGAAGTTTTTCTTCAGGGTAGAAACTATTTCTACATTATATTTGCTGTCATAGGGTTCTAATGGATTTTGAGATATTTTTTCTGAAAGAATAGGAAAATGCTTGGCATCGCTGTTAATTAGGTTTGTTCCCAAATCTCCAGCTTTTTGATAAATGCTTTTATATCAGAAATCATTTCCGCTAGTTCTTTGTCTTTCCCCTGAAGCTGCAAATTAAGTTCGTTTAATTTCTCTGTAATGTCCACGAGAAAACCAAAATCTCTAAGCCAGATTGAATTTTCTAGTTCCGGAGTCGCTTCATCACGTTGTTTGAAAAATTGAACTATGCCAGATAGGACATCATTAAAACGTTTCAGCACCCGTCCTCTACTTAACCATCGGACTTCATTGTGAAGAAGTAGGTCCCCGTATTGACAGTCAACTTCATCGGCCAAGGTTTTGAATAATCTTCTTTGTAACGCTTGAGCTCTAATCTTGTTCACAATTTTTACCACCAGTTTCATAACGTTGTTTAGTTTCAGGAAATTTCCACATAATGTTTGCTGATGGATAATGCAGTGGTAACAGAGATATTGCGGAAAAGTTTCATCTTTACGACATAACGCCACCAGACCCTTATCACAACCCACCATAGCTGGAGCGCCATCGGTTGTCAAGCCTACCATTTTCGATATTGAAATTTTCTCGGAAGAAATAATATTTTTTAAATGAGAAAACAACTCATGTCCAGTAGTGTGTCCTTTCAGTGGAATAAACTTCAAAAGATCTTCTTTAATCGTAAAATCACTAAAAACCATCCTGACGAACACGGCCATCTGGGCAGTGTCAACGACATCTGTTGATTCATCTACTTGAAGTGAAAAATAAACACAGTTATCTAAGTCAGTTCTTAACTGTAAAAAAATATCATTGCTCATTACTTCTATACGTCTCATCACTGTATTAGCAGAAAGTTGCATATATTTTATAGCTGAAACTATCTCGTCTTTATTTCTTAAGTTGGCAAATAACGAATCAGCAGCTTCTAAAAATGCCTGTTTTATCATTTCCCCGTCTTCATAAGGTTTCTTTTTTTGTGCAATTATCTGGGACACACGGTATGCTTCAGTTGCAGCCTTATTTTTGTCGACTGTTCTTAAAAATATTGATTGTTGTCCAATTAACTGCTTTTTTAACTGTTTCAGTTTCTCCTTTCTGGCGGCAGAATGTAGCGGGAATGATTTTTCAAAATTAGAATGTACAGTTTTATGATGTCTCTCAATATTTCCTTTTTTTAGCAACGGAGACCGAAGTATTACATAACAAACACACATTTTTATCTTTAACTTCTGTAAAAAAGTATTGTTCTTCCCATTCCGAATGAAAGTGGTACCTTCTTACAACTGCTTGCCATAATATTATTTTTTGTTGTTCTCTACTAACCCAAACGCTGGACGTTGGTTACGCGTTTAGTTTTAAACTAAGCGCAATGTCGCCGCGCCGTGCGTATTTATCCCGTTCAAAGCAATGCTCATCGTTCTCGAACACTAACGCGCTGGTCCGGCTGGTCGGTTCTAGCCGATTCTAGCTTGATGGCGTCAGCGGCAGATCGCTCACCGCAACGTTGCCGCTGTTTATGTTTAATATTATGACAATTAGATTTTTTTGTGGAATTTTCGGAAGCTTCTCTGATTTTTGCAGTTTGTATTTTTTAAATTAAAATCGTTGTGAGAGCTATCAGAATTGCCTCCGCGAGCTACCGGTAGCTCGAGATCGACAGGTTGGCGACCACTGTCTACAGGGAGGTTAGACTGTCGCCATAAAAGGGAACTGCGCCAGTTATAAATTCCAAAACGAAACTTTTATTTTTAAAAATTTTATTAACTAAAAATACACTTAAGATATTTAAGACAACTCTGGACTAAAGCCTACACTAAAGTTACCTCAAATAACAACAATAATAATAAGGTTTTATTCCTATGTATTATAAACTAAAAATGATTATTAAGCAAAGATAATCTAATTATAACATAAAATTGTCTATTATGTTCACAATATAGATACAGGGTGTTAATGAATACGTGTTACAGATTTTTAGGACATGTAGAACATGCAAAAATAGAGTGAAAAGTTAATATAAACATGCGCTCTTGGAGCTTGGTTTCGAAGCTAGAGCTCTTTGAAGATGGCGTCTTCAGGTAAATTTTTTTCAAATATCTTTAGAACACCGCCCTTAAAAAATATTAAACTTGGCAGGGTTAGTAAACTTTACATGGCGATTCTCCTGGTGTTAATTATATTTTTCTAACATGATCATAAGCGTCTCATTTGGGGGGGGGGGGGGGGGGGCTACGGATATTTTCAGTATTTTTTTTCTCTGTCACTTTTTGACATTTTTGGTATTGAATTAAGAAACTTTATAGTTTTTTCTAAAAAAAAGGTACTCTTGTTTAGAGTCAACCAGATGCACCGTTTTAGAGAAAACTCGATGTTAATTTGTCCTGTTTCCTTATTTTAGCTCCTGCATTTATTACTAGTAATTACTAGAAATTAAAATAGGCTGTGGAATTTTATGAATATTTACCTGTCAAATTGTTTTTAGTTTTCATTATTGACACTTACATCTAAGAGCACATGTTTATATGAATTTTCACTCTATTTTTGCATGTTCTACATGCCCTAAAAATCTGTAACACGTATTCATTAACACCCGATATAACTGCATGCCACTTTTTGCAGTTAGATGAGTGACTATAAACTTTTTTAAGTTAAATATTTTCGTTAAATAGAAAACAAAAATAAATACTTCGAAACAACAAACCAAACAAATCTTAATTTATCACAGGAAGTAAAATAAATAGTCGTGCTCAAGATATGCAAATAAATGCATCAGAGTTACAAATGATTTCCTATATTGGCACGTGAATGGCAAAACAAAACAAATAGGAATGAATAATAAACTGCTAAACATTGAAAACAGAGAAGAATATGCAAAAGGTGAACCGTGCAAATGAAGTAATCCGACAAGATTTAAAAGAGTCGCTCGAACACATGAACATGTTCAACCTCCTACATAGCTACTTAGTATTTACATAAAATAGAACTTTTTATTGACATCGTTAACCGCGGTTAAAGTCTTTGTCCTCTTAATAATCTGAAACTGGATTAGGAATCGACCTATTTCGGTTGGGTTGCAAAGAGTAGCTACTTATATATAAATTTTAGCACAATCTATGCAAATCTTATATATAATTTTGTACAAAATAAGGGCAACTTTAAACGGAAGGCAATTATTATTAATTATTCAATTTTGATCAAACTAATTTGATAAATAATTTTTTCTATACCCACATGGATATTTGCTTATCTACGCACAGACAAATCTAAAAAGTATGCCATTAAATTCAAATGAATGAATTTATTTCATATCCATTCTGCCTAGTAAGAATACTGCAAAAAAATGAAATCCACCAATCTAAGTTCATATTTTAGTCATTAAATTGTAAATATGTGATAATTCTATCAAGCTGTCAATGTATTACTAAAATTAAAATGAGTTACTCTCATGTAGAATCGATAAATAATAGCATTTCCATTTTAATTTCGTCTAAATTTACAAATAATCCATAAATTTAAACAAAACTATACGAAATTCAATTTAAATACGAGTACTAAAACTAAAATTACGTGTTGCGATAGAGCAAGGTCTGAGGCATCTAGCTTTCATGCACTTTCAATTAAAAGAAAAAATATATATATAAATGCACAGAAATCGGGAATAGAGTACAAAAATTTTATATAAATTGAACATAATTATGGATCCACATAGATTGTGCTACAATTGTTTAAAAACCATAGGTATATACAGTGTGTCTACGTAAGTTGGCTACATATGGAAAATAGTTTTATTATTAGTTTTATTAAAAAAGATGTATTCTTTCTAAAAAGGTCTACATAGTCTAAATAAAACTTAAAATACAACCATCACATATGAAATTCGAGAGACGCTAAAATGGTGGTTCCCACCTTATCGAGACTGAGGCTCACAAGGGTAAACTCGTAGCATAACACAAACGAGAAATGATTTAACTTGGAACGAAAGACCGAAAGCCGATAGTAGTATAAAGACGTTGAATTTTTTGTTTTGTGAAGCATTGGCATTACTTAAGTTAAACCATGTGATGATTTTCAGAAGCCTTGATTTTTAAAACCATTCTATATCGCCTTTTGATTAGTGTTTAAAAACTTGTTCAAGCAATTTTTCCAATAATAATTGGCACCTTTACCTCTTAAGCCTGCTCATGTAAAAAATTTGGGCTTATTATTTCGCCTATTTATATTCTATTAATAAAGGACAGATGGATGAGTATTGCAACTATGTTAAAAGAAATAAATTGGCTTTCAGTTCAGAATTATATTCATTAAGTACATGACTGATATTTACTTAAAAAATAAAAATGACATAGTACCATCGCATCAGATCTATTAGAAAAAATTCAATATCATTCGCAATATCATAACTATAATACAAGAAGCCAATCTGACTTTCATGTACGGCAAGCCATCACTAAAAGTTTCCAAAATATAATTTTTATTAAAGGTTTAAAAAATTTAATAGACTGCCTACAGAAATGAAAAAAAAAACAACAATAAATGTATTCAAAAGTAACCTCAAACAATACTTGATAAATAAACAGAACGGATATACTTTCTTGTGATAATACTCTTTAAACCTGCCCTTTTTAAGTATTTCCCTTAATTTATTGTTATTTTATCCCTCGTTTTACTACTTACTATGTTTAAATTATTTATAGTTTTGAGACGATAGGTTATAGCAACGTATAGCCACAAAACAATTTTTGTGTTAAAGTAGATGCATAGAGAGCAATGTAATTTACAAAGGCCTTCTTTCAACATACAAATAAATGACAACTTTATAATTAAAATGAAAAACAACAAAATACCTCGGTATCATAATTGATCAACATTTGAAATGGGTTCATCACATTAAGCCATTAAAATCCCAAGCAGTGGCGGCTTGTAGTAATTTGAAATGGGTGTTCACTTTTTCCAATACTTTTATCATTTTTGTGAGTTCGGTCCAAAACTTTGTACAAGAGCCAATATTAAATGTAGTTATTATCAACATCATACTATTTTCAAGCTCTATAACTATTAATAAATAAATATTTTAGTTAGTGTGATATTTGTTTTGTTTTTAATACATTGAAAACCACCTATAAACATTATTAGTTAGTAAACTGACTTTTGTTCATAATTTGAGATTATTTTTAAATATATATAAGGTTATGTAAAAAGCTTGACATTGATTTTTTTCTAAAAAATATATGAAACTTTACCTACCATTTTTCAGTTTTAATTGTAAATTTAATCATTTTCACAATTTATCACAGATATCAAATAAAAAATGTTTTTTAAATACCTTTTATAATAATAACTTTTAAATAAAATAAGAACTAAAATGTTTTAAATGTTTATTTTATGAGATCAGTCCCATCACAATACATACTATTACACAAATAAAAACTAGAATAAAGATATATAATGCCTGGCATTCTAAATGATACTCTTCGCAGTTTAACAGACTCCCTTAACTACCCATTTTCTACCAGATTGTTTTCACAATCAATAGGCCTCATCTCCTTATCTGTGGCAAATGGTTTATCCAATGCCATCCTTTTTCCCTTCACACACACACACATCTCCTTATAGGGCTTGATTTTTACTAAAAATTTCATGTTGATATCGCTTTTCATTTTTGTCTTTTTGTTTTTAATTTTAATTTCAACCCCCCCCTTAAATCCCCCATATTTAATTAGATTTTTATAATTAAAGCCGCAGTGGCGGCTTGTTATAATTTAAAAAGGGTGTCCACAATTTTTAATTCTGTGCTTTATAGAAGAAAAAAAATATAATTTACACAATGTCGGGTACAATATTAATTACTCGATTAATACAGTGCAAGAAAGAAACGTCAAGTTTAAATTATAGAAATAATGCAAAAACATGCTTACTTAATATAATCAGTGTCAGGTTTTTGCTCGGTTCATTGGGTAGTTCAGTAGTTTAATATTAATAAAAGTGTTTTTTTAATTTTTGCTGATAAATGAGATAAATCCCTAACACCCGTTTTTGTCCTTTCTGATTTAGTATTTTCATTGTTTGCAAAAACTAAACAAAGCATGTTGTTTGTCACACCCGTACAACCACGAAGTTTTTTTATATTGTTCAATCTTAAAAGTATGTTTAAACTTTCTATTTCTTATGGCACATTCTTGAACAATGTTTATCTCCGATCGAGGTGGGCCATTCTTTTTTATAAGCACTCGATTCTCGAAATTATGTTTATTTGTTTTTATAAATTTCACCGAATACGATTCCATCGTACATAAACACTAGTAAATTCACACAGAACCTAAGACCAGTACAGCCAACCTCAAAATAACGAAAATTCGGTTCACGGAACACACAAATCCATAAAAAGTATAATTTGGAAAGGGATCTCGTGTCTCACTGAGTGTATTCTCACTTTCTTGTTTTATATATCGATAAGCAAGGATACAAATATATTCATGTCCATATTTATAAACAGAACTCAGCTGAGTCGGAGTTGGATAAGTCGTCCTTGAACTAAAATCAAAGTTCGGTTACAACGTCTCTAAAGTTCCAAGTGATTCCGGTGTCACACTGCAATTTAGAGATGGATATTGGCAAATTTGTAAGTGTTAAGTAGGTACTACTCATCTCTAAATTCGCGCTATATAACCGAACCCCAGGTAGACGAATGACTTTTGATTTGGTAGTGTTGCCAGAATAAGTTTTTATTATGTACCAGATTTGTCTAAAAAATGTACCAGATTCCTTAAATGTACCAAATTTTTCGAATTCTATTTGCAGTGACATCTAATTTATTGAAGAGAAAAAAAGGGGATTTTTATAGATAACGAACCCAAACAAGGAACACAATATATTTTACACGTGAACACTGCCTCTAGCAGAATGTACTACATCTAGTACAATTGTGAATTGTACTAGACTGGCAACACTGGTTTGGCAACATTGTTTGTGAGCGGCGCGCCAATTAATGTGTTCCTTTGACGTTTGAAGGATATGCTGGCGTGTTGTTTTCTCTTTTTAACTTTATGCATTCACCAAATCGTCTCACTCGTGTTAGGCTCACTCATCATAATGCGCCACAGACACAGTATACTTAGGTATTCTGTGCCACACAGACGCGATCAGCCAGAGGGCAATGATGTACCAAAAAATATAGATTAACACGTATGAAAATAAAAATATTAAAATTAAATTTATATTTTTATGTTATTTATGTAATTATAAAATAATGTGTTTTTATGAAATTTAATTGGGTGTTCACTGCACAAATGAACCAATAGAGAAACCGCCCCTGATCCCAAGGTAAGAAGATTCATTTTTAAATTTTATGAATTGAGGAAATTTATGACTAGGAGTTTACTAATTATTATTTACAATTCGCTGGTTGAATATGTAAACCAGCATTATATCCTACCTCTCTTTTATATAATAAAAAATTGCTTTGTATAAGAACATTATATTATCTGTCTTGCTGTACCTTTATTTATGGAAAGCCTTAATTGAGATACACTACAAATTATTTGCAATAAATATCAAAAGAAGCATACATTTTTAAATAATTTAACATTTAAGAGCCATTCTCACATCAGAGTTGACATCTTGATACTTGACAGGCACAGCCAAGCATTATTCTGATTTTTGCCAAATGAAATGGCCGGTTTATTATTCTATGGGGTTGCGACAGAGAACCAGAAAATTTGATGAAGGTGTTTCTGTGGCTAGGGGCGAAATAGTAGTACGCTTAAGTTAGCACCATCCTAAAAAAGTAATTTTTATGAAACTGCTTATATATTTTTCATAAATTAGCAGGCTTGGCGACTAATTTCGAATAAAAATAGCCTCCAAAATAGCTATAGTTGCAAATATGAATATTGCAACCCGCCTTAGAAATTTCACCTTTACTATCAACAGCTGTTGTTTGACAGGTCGTTAGAGAATGTTTGCAATTTATGGAATGTAAAGAATGTTAGGAATGTTGACGTTAGAAATAATTGGAATTCCTAAAATTGTCACATAAGAAATGCATAAGCGGATTTTAAGAAAATTAATATTAAAGTAGTTAGAAGTAATTATTCAAGAAAATCAAAACCGCAAGTCAATCAGAACTTTCGTTCTAGAGTTATTGTGCACACACAGACGACCAGACAAACAATTTTTTTGCCTTTTCGGACTCAGAATGATCGGAAACATAAAAAAAAGTTTTAAAAAATGGGGGTAAGAAATTTTTTTCGTCTGCACGAATGCAATACTGAGGCTCCATAGGAAGGGCCTCAGTAATTTAAGAATCGTATTCGAGGTTTGTCAAAAAAACTTTACATTGTGAATTGTGGCACAATGAAAGACGAAAACGTGTCACCACTTCAAAATTTGGAGACATTTGTAAAAAACGAAATGTTTTCTTTAAAAAATCTCATCAAATCTTTTATTCTTTGCTAAAGCCACCCAATATGGCATGGACAATAAATCCAGATTTGGAAACTTATTTACAAATTTATTTATTTTTAAATGTGGACTTTTTATTGATTCCGAATTTAATGTTGCTGACCGGATGGAGTTTAAAACAAAATGTCCATATGAAGCTAGAGTGCTGACTGTAGAAGAATGAATATGCAGTAGATAAATAACTTTATGGGAAAAGGAAAATACCATTATGGAGGACCACAATTGGTATTTTCAGATTCAAAGCTAGCTGCACATTACACAAATGGAGTTTTGCATTTTGTGCGTTTGAACTCCTTGAGGAATAAAAGTGAAGAATATTCCTCATGACAGATTTTGAGACGAAAAGATGCAAAATTTTTATAGACAATATGCTTTACCAGAACTATTTGACAGCAGAGCTATTAGAGACATGGAAATACGGGACAGAATACCAAATAAATGGTGAGAAATATTGTTTAATCTTTATTAACATGACGCAAGGATTCTTAAATTATTTGGAATATGTTTATTAATTTAAGAGTTACACTTTATTTGTATCTATGTATCTATTTATGGGTTATATGTATAAGAGGAGATTACTCATATGCTTCAATTAATTCTCAATTAAACTTAAAATCACTTGACTTTAGGAGAACATTTTCTGATATAATTTTTATAAATAAATTGTTAACAGGGAATATTGATTCTCCCCAAGCAGTAGGTCTTATTAATTTTAATACCTTTAGTAGGACTAGACAATTCGACTTATTTAATATACCACTACATACCACTAATTATGCTTTTAATTCACCATTCAGTAAGTCGAATGTTACGTGAATGTAATAAGTTGAAATGTAAAAATTGTGATATTTTTGAAACTATTAATGCTCTCAGGACCTATTTAAATAATATGGAAGTCTAACATTTTATGTCTTCATTTTCTAACTGATTTTATAATTGTTATTTGATGCCGTTATATTTTATATTTTGTATTGTATTTTATATTACATATATTAGTATTAGTTTAGTATTTAGTTCAGTATTTATTTTGCTGTTTTTATTCTACTTAATATTGTATTTTTTTTTTAATGGGGTTACCCGTGAATAAATAAATAAATAAAACATTGTGGTAAGCGAACTATTTAAAATATGATTGTCTTATTATTATAATACGCTTTTTTAAATTTTAGATTTTACCAGTGACATTGGCAATTGATGATATATAATTATTATATCAAATATGTTGACTAGTGGATCATGTTTTTGAGTTCACAAATAATATTATCAAGATTTTGATTTGGATTAGTAGTTTTACTACAAAGGGTTTTGTACCAAAATGTGAAAAATTGAAATTTCGAAAAACCCTTCTAGCGTTATCTAGGGAAAACGATTATCTAACGAGAGAACTTTGATTTTTTTTATATCTGATGATCCAGCACCGAGTTAGGAGAGGCACCACAATTCTACTTTGTTCCGAGATGCTTCGGAATAATTAACGTATTTTTTAATATTTCTACATGAAAATTTGACGCAATATTCTTTAAATGTTATACTTTAATGTACCTTTAGCTTTAATAAACAGATTTTAACTGTGCCGTCAAAAAAAATCACAAAAATGTGCGTTTTTTGTAGTAATTAACCTTACCCCCCGCCCCCTTAAAGCATTCATCAAGTTCAAGTAGTAATCCTATCTATTTCAAAAACGGTGGTCTTGGTTATCTTTATTCCAGATCTTTCTTCCACCTACACAACTAATTCTATTTTTTTGTACCTATTTTCGCTATTTTTCAATTTCCTGCTTACCTATTATAGGAAATTTTCTCCAACTTCACGTCCTATATTTAGATTTTTCAGATTTTTCTTAGTTTATGCTCAGTGACTCAATTTAGATTTCAAACTTTGCTCTGGAAACATAACTGTAATTATTTTCAATACAAACTTTCGATCTGTGATATTATAAGACAAACTTATTGAATTTCTAATGTTATTTAACCGCTTCGATAAAAACGTATTCCAGTATAATAGTAAATCTAAAAAGAAATTCCGCTATTTAAAATAAATCCGGTTAACATTAATGGCCAATAGATCATTTCTTACTTCTGTCCTGTCATCAAGATATATTAATTAAGCCAATTATTTTAATTGAAATACGTCCGGTAATTTTTTACTGTTTTCTATAAGTCTGTATATAGATAGACTGTTTTGACCTGATATTAAATTATAAATTATTTACTTTAATACAAATAAAAAAGATCCTATAAATGTTTTTGATAAAGTTTAGCCTCATAAATCTATAAAAGTAACTGATATATTGATCACATTCTTTCCACTAATAATTTTAGATAATCCGCATACATTAAAACTTTTATATCCTTCATGTTAACCCTCTATTGCATGAATTTATTTGAAATTTTTAAATTGTGCGAAAAAAAATTTATAGCTACTTTTAATAACACTTAAAAGATAAAACATGAAATTATGTGATAATTGTAACAAAAAGCAAAATTTTAGGGGTAGTTTTGATTTGTGACCAATTGGTAACAACATGCACAGAAACAACTTTTATTAAAAAATAAAATTACAAAGCATTTTTATGAAATGACAGAAAAGAGTTATTTTTTGAGTGAAAACATAAATGTACTTTACACTTTTGACATTTTACCCTAGATTTCCCCTTACATCCCAATTTCTTACACCGTTCTCTTTCTTCGGTCCATTCAGGCTAATGCGAAAATTGGTTAGTTTGAACAAATTGGTTGGGTCGAGTTTCTAGACATCTCTTTTTTGGTGGTGGTGGCTCTGGAGTTCCACTGCTGGGTCTTCCACCTTTAGGGGGATTGACAACTCCACGATTACATAACTGTTCTGCCAAATTTGTCTTGAAGATAAGCAATGGGACAATTTTATCTTTTTGACCAAGCTGAGTTTTTATTCTTCGGTCAAGTAGCCATGAATTGACAGTAACTACGTCTAGCATGTGATAGAAAATACGGTGGTACCACTTTTTGCTTCTCACTTTTATGGGATACAGTCCTAGCAGTGAATCTTGCAAGTCTACCCCCCCCCCCCCATATGTCTATTATATTCTCGAACTATATCTGGACGGTCAATTTCTTTTCTCTCATTTGATGACTTGAAAAACCTTTTCACTTTCAAAAGTGGGGCGGTACCACAATAATCAGACATTGGGGAGACGATTTTATTGTCAAACCATTGCACGGCGTGTATGTTGATGGTATCAAATTTTGCTGTTTGTTCTATAAGAGTCCCTCTTCCACGTTTTTTCATGTCTTTTTCACTAACTGTTTGGTAAGCGCGTAAACGATTTGTACGCACCGTTGCCACAGAATGAATTTTTTTCTTTGCTAAATAAGAAACCAACGGTATTCCAGAAAAGTAATTGTCGTAATATAGTTTGTGGTGCATGTTAGAAGGTATTGGTCTGCTAAGCCGAACAACAACGTTACTTGCGGCTCCAAAATCTGGCTCGTTGCTTACAGTAGTATAACCATCTTTTCCAATAAATAACTCAAAATTATATGAAAACCCAGATACTCCAGATAGTACCCACATTATATAGCCCCATTTGTGTGGTTTTTTAGGATTATAAGTCTTTAGCCTTGATCTTCCTTTGAAAGAGATAATTTGTTCATCACAAGACAAATTTTCTTCAAAGGGAATATTGAGGCATGCATCCCTGACTTGATTGATGACTGGCAAAATATTATCAATACTTTTTGCATTCTCTCTGCTGTTGTCACTAAAGTGTAGGAACCGTTTGATTGTCTCAAAACGATTGACAGGCATTACATCAGCAATCTGAGAAATACAAGTTTGTGGTGACCAGTACCTTCTGGTTGTAGGTTGTCTGATAAGAGATGTTCACAGTAATATACCCATAAACCGTTCCATTTCTTCAATACTGATACATATTGGGCGATTAGGATTTACTGCAACACTATAGATACATGTCTGCCGTACAACTTCTCGAATAAAGTCTTCAGAAAAAAGTAGTTGAATAATTTATATGGATTATTCAATTGCAAGATATGTTCAGGTAATAACTCACTACCTTGGAATGATATTTCTTCCTCAGTTTTTGTAGTCACAGTCCTCTTCCACTTTATCTTTCCTTTATCAGATGTACCAGATGTGGTGGCCTGGGACTGAAGAGTTTCTTCATCATCCTCATCCTCATCATTATCATCGTTCAAATCAGAAATGTCCTCCGGTGCTGTTATAGTAGATATTTGTTGGTTTGAAGAAAAACATGGTTCAGTGATTTCATCTTCCGAAAGCTCAGAATCATCACTTTGAGAAGGTATATCCCGGACAATAACACTTTTCACCCCCACCTTCCTTCCATAAAATTTTGCACAATCCATTTCTCTATAAATAAAAAGATTCTATAAAAAATATCTATTCGAATCGAAATAAGTTTTGTAGTTTATTTGCACGATGTTTCCAAACAGGAACATAAATAATTGTCAAGGTATTTGACAAAAATTATTTTATAAAAACGATTTCATGATTAGGATATCTAATATTATGTCCTAGGACCCTAAAAATAATTTTTCACAAAAAACTTACCGATATTTTAGCTAATATACAACGACAAAACACGAGTAAAAAAAGAATACAATATCATATGCTCACAAATGACACAACACTAATATTCGAATCTACTACCGACATACTACCGACATCTGTTGCGCAGCGACCGCACCAATAAATTATTCAATGTTTCCAATTGGGAACCGTATGCACAACGCATTCGTTAGACGCATCGGAAATCCCACTGTAAAATATTAAGTATGAGTTCCCAATTGGGAACAATATGCAATAGAGGGTTAACAACAATATCATTCAAGAATATAGTAAACAGAAGAGGCCCTAAAATTGATACCTGCAAAATTTCCGATAACTGTTAGAACATATTGATGTATGTCCTGTAAATAAAAATACAACAGCTGAGTGCTACATTTTCTTAGGTAAAATCACATAGTCAATTCTGTCGAAAGCTTTAGACTTGCTATTTTGTAGAAATAGTTATATTTATTTTATTTTTTCTATGTTTAATTTGAATACTTTACATGTTGTTTTTGGTTGACTGGATTTGTAAAAAATATATGAAAGTCAGTGTCATAAATAAAAAAACACAGATTTGACATCACTATTATTTTTGGTTCTTCGACCTGGGATTTATACATTTTATTCTAGGTAAGACCACAAGAATAAAAATATATTAATTGAAATCACAGAAATTCAACATTTTAAGCATAATAAAACAAATATCCCTATCCAAACTATTTAAATTGCATAATTAGCCGGCATTTAGTTTGTTTTACTCTTTTAAAGGGTCGTATTCGAATTCTACTCCTCCCTATAGACTTTAATTCCACCAAAGTATCATTAAAAATTGTTAATTAGCCCACCCAGACGTAATCTTCAGTATTTTTCTGTTACCAATACTTCTAAAAGAAAAATAATTAAAAATTGATGGCCGCCGTCAAACGTGTTACAATAGCAGATTTATCTTGAATACCATACGAACACCGTGAGGATAAAAGGCACTACTGAAAATATTTGAAGCATTTTCTTAGTAGCAATGTGTTAGATTTATACGCGCACCTATTAGTGAGCCATTTGTCACAAGTTTTTCTAGACGCGATAGTAGGTTGTTGAGATTTAAATTATTCCCGCTTTGTAGTCAATTAAATAACAGCTGCATTTTTTACAAATAGAATATTTTTTAATAAGCTTTGAAAGTATCACTTGGCTAAAATACATTACAGAATAATAATATGTGTGCTATGGATACTTGGCACGAATAGGATTACTATTTGATCGTTTGGAAATTAAATGATCAAACTAAATAAAGATTAGTAGGTATAGGTCATTCACTGAATTTACACCCAATATCGGATTAAGAAACAGATGCACGACTGAGCCGGTTTACAGGATAATTTCGATCAGGTAGTTGAGTAAAATAAGCGTAGTCCTCCGGTGGGTAGAGGGTCAATATTCAGTTTCTAACTGATTTTATAATTGTTATTTGATGCCGTTATATTTTATATTTTGTATAGTATTTTATATTACCTATATTAGTATTAGTTTAGTATTTTGTTAAGTATTTATTTTGCTGTTTTTATTCTAATTAATATTGTATTTTTTTTTAATGGGGTTGCCCGTGAATAAATAAATAAATAAATATATTTTAATTATTAAATATTTATATAGTATGTAATTATGTTTATTAAAATTAAATTACTAAAGTAATACCCGAAAAAATGAAAATATTTATAATTTTGTTTTGCACATTTTTTATGGTAATACCATTTTACCCGAATACAATAAACGCTTTATGGTCAGGAATTTCCGGAAGTCCCCTTCTCAGGTATAAAATTAAGATTAAATATTCTATTTTTGTACTGATGTTATAGGACTAATTGCGCTAAATTATTTAGTTTAGTTTTGGATTTCGAAGAGAACATATGTCGAAACTGAAAATGCCGAAGCGCGTGTTATGTGTAGATGACTTAATTTGTAATCTAGCCAGTAGTGAGTGTGCATGAACGAGTCTGTACAGCTCTCGGTATTAGTGATTCAAAATGAAATATGTTTTGAAAAACGTCAAAAGCGGAGAGAGCAAAAAAAAGAAAAAATACACACCTCGCAAAAAAACGAAAACGTCGGATATATCTGGTGGGACAAAATTTCGTATTCGTGATATGGTGTATGAAATACATGCGAAAAAGGAACATGTCAACTTAGACACTTAAGAGAAATACAAATTGGTGAACTTGGCAGAACAAGTATTTGGAAGTTGCTTAAGGAAATAGGTTTCAAATTTAAGAAAGAAGATAATAGAGAAGATTTATTTGAAAAAAATAATGTTGTTCACAAAAGAATACATTTTTTAAGAAAATACACTCGTTTAAAAGAGAATGGAGCTTCGTTTATATATTTGGATGAAACCTGGATATTTTCCAAAGATGGGACGAAAAGAATATGGCAAGATGGAAACATAAAATCAATAAAACATACTAATGGTGAGGAAAAGCGACACATAATCTTGCACGCAGGTGGAAAGAATGGATTTGTGGATAATGCAGGATTAATATTTTCCACTAAATCAAAATCAGCAGACTACCACGATAACATGAACTCGGATATGTTTATCAAATGGTTAAATGAAAAACTATTACCAAATTTAAGTGAATCGTCTGTTATAATGTTAGATAATGCGAGCTATCACACAGAACTTTTAAACAAGCCGCCAAGACAGAATTGGACTGTAGCCAAAATACAAGAATGGCTACGTAACGAAAATGTTGCATTTCCACAATACGCCCTTAAATCTGAGTTGTTAACTTTAGCCAAACGGCATGAACCACCACAAATTTATATGGTAGATCAAGTCATACATAGTTATGGACATGATGTGTTACGGCTTCCACCGTACCATTGTCAGTTTAACCCCATCGAACACATTTGGGGTATATGTAAAACGTATTATGACAATCATAATGGAATTAATGGTTTCAGTGACGAAGCAGTAAGGGAAATATGGAAACAAGCACTGGATACATCAACCCCAGAAATTTGGCAAAAAAGTGTTCAAAAATGTGATAAATTAATTGACGACTGGTGGACACGTGAAAACAGGATAAACGAAATTAACCCTATAATTATATCCCTTAATGATGACAGCGACGCTAGTGATACAAAAGACAATTATTTATAATAATCACTGTTTAATATAGAATTTTAAAAGTTATGTTATTTTTAATCATCGTACTTACTTAATCGCAGGGTAAAACTGTGTATGTAAATTAAAATTTTTATTCTGAATAAACTATTATTAAACAACAAAATCATGTAACTATATCTCTTTTAAGCTTTCTAAGGCAAAATTAAATACCTAAAATTTATATTTATTTTGTTTCTATAAGAACCCCTTGCAGTATACAAAATAACGCCACCCATGAGTAAATGTTTAAAATACAACTGACCAGTCAAATCTTTCATTTATTTCTTAATCCGATATGGGTGTAAATTCAGTGAATGACCTATACCAATATTTATTAATAATAAAATTCGATGAAATGTTGTTTCAGGAACTAGGTATACCATGCAAAGCAGATTTTAAGGTTATACCTATCTAATGTTATATTTAATTAAAATATAGTGCGTGATCTACAAAAAATTTCTAAAGTAAGACGACTGACAAAAGACAGAGATAAAAGCCATATAAGCTTAAACGTATCTCAATCAAATACTGTCATTTAAAAAAGAAGAATTGTGTAGAAAGTAGTTTACCGTTTTAAATTTGGTCTCGAAAGGCCATTAGGAAAATTCTTCCTTCGTTATAAGTTTTTCTTGATTTTATAAAATATTTCACAATTTTTACAATAATAAAGTGTGTTATTTGATTTTAGAATGTTTTTTGTACATTACTTATGTTAAAAGTTCAATGAATGAGATTAAAAAATTGTGAATAATTATTAATTTTTAAAAAACTATGGTCGGAACAAACCAGTTTTGTTACTAGATGGCGTCAATTGGTCCGTATTTGATAATGGCGACCATTAAATGATCTAACCATATTTTATTGTAGTCAATTTTGAGATATATTACGCCCTTTCACTTTTTGACTTCAATCTTATGAGCAGACCGAGATAAGCTACATGAATGTTTCAACAGTTGAGCTCGTGCAAGTTTAGAAGCTTTTAGTTTTCAAATAACTTAATATTAGAGGACAACCTACATTAAGAGGAGGACACACCGACGCTATCAGATGACGTGATATTTTTTGCGCGCCTTTGTAACGAAGTGTTCTATTTTTATATGTGATGTAAGTATTGTCTTGATAGGTTTGCGGAATCTCCTTATTATATTTTTAACCGACTTCAAAAAAGGAGGAGGATCTCAATTCGTCTGATTATTTTTTTATATATTTTTGGTCAACGATAATTCTTTATCACGTCCGATTTCTATGATTCTTATTTTGTTAGAAAGGGAGTACATCAGGGGTGGCCCTATATAAATTAGGTCAAGATCAATAAAATTAATAGCGTTTATCTTAATAGTCCAACTAAATAACGAAAAAAAGCCCCTTCGAGCTTACATTAATTTGTAATTGGATGAAACAAAAAGGACCTTGTGTATTTTGATGTGATCTTTCCGAAAAAAAGAAAAAAAAGATGTAGCAGTTTTTCAATTTTTTTTAAATTAGGAAAAACCGGGTTTTCCGGAATTTTCCATTGTAAAAATGCTAATTATCTGGGCAAGTATTATTCCGATAGTGAAAATAAATGCACCATTCGAAAGAGGAGGCAAAAATAGTTCGGAAATTCATTGCACAGGTAGTTTTAAGGGCGAATTTCTCGCCGCCAGAAGTGCTTTTACCAAAAAGTCGTTTTTTCGTTTTTTTGATCAGAACCATGGACATGAAATTTGCGATGAATTTGTGGCAAAATTATAAATGTTAGACATATGTGCCCATGAGAGAAGTTGCGTAATTTTTTGTTGGCTCTCAAATAAAATAAGTCCCGCGGCGAAATCTGACATAATTTTTCGGGAATTCGCAGGAAACCAGAGGCGTAGTTTTTTTTTAATTTTTTTCCCATGTGATTTTTTCCGGGTTTTCCGAAAACATCTAACAAAATAAATATATTTGAAAAAACTTCGCCATCGAAAAGAGCACAAAAAAATACACAAAAAGGTATACTTTAAAAATGTAAGGAAATTAATCCTAAGCCTGAGTGTAAGTTCCAACTTGGTGATAAGCTTGCTTTTTGTTCGCTAATATCTGGTAATTCTATATTTTGCACAAAACTCAACAAACGTTTTATAACAAGTCAGTAAAATACAATTTAATAAATTTTAAGCCTAATAAATTTAGATATGCAAGAAATTTAAAACTGGAAATCGCAAAAAAATCAAATTACAGTAATGTAGTGTATACACGAGTTTTGGATCCCGCGGAGCGCGTGTAATGGGACTTTTGTCGGGAGAATTCTACAACTTAGAAGAAACATACACACTTTAAACTTTGTATACACATTTAGAAGACATGAAATTTGGGTTTGTTTAATTTTCAGACAAAAAAACTAAAAATTGTCAATTTTAGGCAACTTTTCTCAAAAACCGTGTTTTTTGGTCGTCACTCAATGAACAGTGGTCAAAAAAATAGATAAAATATATTTGCAGAATTTTCCGTAATATAATCGTATTCTAGACACAATAGAGTACTCAAAAAAAAAAAGTTTTGAGCCATTGGGTGCATTTTTGGCATTTTTGTGCCACTTCAAACTTTCGAAAAAACAATTATTTTTTTTTTTTTTGAAAAAAAAATTATTTAATTGTTTGATATCTTAGCCAATTATGGTCCGATGTCGGTGAAATTCACACACACATAAGATTTCACATTTAAGAGTAAGCTTTGTAAGTGGCATTAAAAAAATTCAAATAGTTTGGCCGTTATAGGCAAACAATGAAATTAGGACCGCGGTGTATTTTGCCCTTCCGCCATATGCCCAATTTTGGGATTTCTCTTGCCCCCTTCTGGGAATCACTAGTCACATCCCTTAAGTTCAGAACGCATTTTGGTTTTTTCAAATATCTTAATTTTTACCAATGTTATAAAGACTTTAGTGTTTGAACATTTAACAAATTCAATTTTTCGACCTTCGTCGCCTCAAAATACTAAACAAATTTCAATCGTCCATACCGCGAGAACGGTGCATCGGATCAAAATTTCTCAAGAGACATAAAAATTAGCATTTTTCCTAAGCTTTCAAATGTCGTAAACTGCGTTTTAAAAATATTGATTTATCCGACATGCGCCTGCGCAAAATTGAAAAATTGACAAAATCCAAAATTTCGGCACTTTCGAAAAACTGCTACATTTTGTTTTGCCTTTTTTCCAAAAGATCACCTCAAAATACATAGAATCCATTTTGTTTCATCTAATTACAATTTAATGTAAGCTCAAAACCCGTAATTTAATTCGATTATAAAATCATTTATATTTTTTATGTATTTATTTAATTAGAAAGGAGACACGATTTCAAAGTCGGTTTTTTAAAAGTTCTTTATATCCAAATCCATTTTTTACTAACTACATTAAAATAGAATTTTCTGAACTTACCAAGACTGCAATTCAAATTTTATACAAAAATAGTCCTTACCTGTAACAAAAAAAAAATATATATTACAATGGAGTTATAATATAGCACCTCATTTGTATCTTCCGAGGTGCCGTTTTTGGTTCTTTTTTAGAATCAACGAAGGTACAATGGAATAAATTTAACCCTTATAGGTAGTTTAAAAAACGTTTACTACGTTAATTCTAACAATAAACAATTTTTAAATTTTAAAAAGGTTTAAATTCTTTCATTTGGACTAATTACAAAATTCAATTTTCGACACTTTTATGAGAATCATACCTAAAGTGAGCTACCACAAAACTGAAATTAGGAGAATGGATTTGACAGTTTACAAAAACGTTCCTAAAATAGATTTTCTGAGTTTGAAAAAATATACAGGGTATTCGATAAGTACGGTACATAACTTCAGGAGCGTATTCTGGAGTTAAAATAAAAGTATTTATGTCTCAAAAAAGGTTTCGTTACGGAAATACAAGGTATAAATGTTTCATAAAAAAAATACAATTTTTAAAATATTTACAAAACTACTTAAGATATTTTAACGCAACATTGTTAACTCTCAAAAGCTGTAAAAATTTAATTAAAATATCTCAATTGGTTTTGGAAATATTTAAAAAATTGTATTTTATTTATGAAACTCACACTTCGTATTTCCGTAACGAAGCATTTTTGAGACATAGTGTATATGACAAAAATACCTTTATTTTAGTTCCAGAATACGCTTCTGAAGTTATGTACCGTACTTATCGAACACCCTGTATATAACAATGTTTTCAGAAAAAAAATACAATTGTACAATACGCGGTTAAAATTAAACTTTGTTTTAATTTTTACTCTTGTTTTTCTATGACTAGTTGATGCTAACTAAAGTTTAATATATAACATTTGTTAACTGGCCAAATTTGAGCTGTTAAAATTGTAACCCTTGTTTTATAATATTATCCTTCCTCCATGTTTATAACCTAAAAAGGACAGTTGTTTGGGTTGATTTGGGTATTTTTGTTGAAAATTAATATTGAAAATGAATTTTAGTTTGGAAGAATATACGGACGATGAAAATTTCAATGAACTTATTAATATTTATGTTCATTCAAGAAGAAAAAAATAAATAGTGATTGGAATAGTCATTTTGCCCATTGGACAGACCAGGAATTTTTGGAAAGATTTCGGTGCTCTTACAAATAATTATTAATGATATTACCCCACAATTAAGTTCTTCTACAACACCTTAAGTCCCTAAGCATTCAACTTCCTGTTAAAGAAATTTAATGTATTTTTGTAACGCTTTCATTTGAAAAGTACTAAGCAAGGTATCAGTGTAATCACATGTAACATAAGTAACTAAACATTAATTTTTTAAAAATAAAACTCTGTCTCCCATAGAAAAAGTTCTTGCAACATTAAGGTATTTGGGAACTGCTTCCATGTTGCAAGTCATTGGTGATTTTCAGAGGCGGCTCGTGACCAAAATTTTGGGGGTTCACAGTAGCAGAATTTAGACCCCGGTACATATATAGGTAAAAAACTGTTAGTGTTTTAGAAAGGTATATTATAAACTTTCTAAAACACTGAAAGTTTTTTCAAACATCTGTACTGATACCTATATTCTGTCACTGTGAACCACCCCACGAGCCGCCACTGGTGATTTTTATATAATCAATTAGATGACAGATTGAATGTATTGGCAATTTTAAGGTCACAATTGATCAATATGCCAAGTATACTACAGAGGAAATCATGACGGTTAGATAAGGGTTATGCTACAATATTGCAATATTTTCACATTGCATTAGACTGTACCCACATAAGAATTAAGGTAATAAATTAAGTATTTTTTAATAAGGATTTTTCTCTCAATTTTATTTGTTTTTAACGTTATATTTATCATTCTTGACCAGTTTCAAAAAAAATCGCCACACACTTAGGTTGTGTGACAGTGAATTACGAATCAATATTTCTTGTTGGCCTGGTTTATCTGCTAATTCCATAATTTTCTACAATAATGCAAGTATACGACAGAACATGGAGTATTATGTACAATATCTATGGAGATACTGAGCCGCTACCTCTAAACGCATTTAGGGGAATATCGTACTCATGCTCAAAATCTATTAAATTAATCCCAAATAAGGACATGAAACCCCATCGAAAGGTGTTTTGAAGTTTTAAAAAAGATATTAGCTTTATATATTGGTCAAATTTAGTGAAGGTCTTACAGTGGTTCCCAATGGGGGCGGTATCGCCCACTGATATGCGATGAAGAGCGCTAAGGGGCCACTTTTAATCCAAGGCATATTTAGGGGGGCATTGAAGAACAACTGTTACCAACTGGAAAATGTACTAGATGAAAAGTGTTTTTTTTTTAATGTAGGCCATAGGCCAAAAGAGGTTGGGAACCTATGGCTAAAAGATTTTGGCATCTTTAATACTGCATAATATTACTATACATTATAAAGATAGAATGCTACTAATACAACTAGAGAAGTTGAACAAGAAATCAATATATTATTTGATGGTATCATGTGTGAATTAATAATAAAGAAGTAACTCGTTTTTAAACATTGCTTATTTTCATGATTTATTACAAAAAAATATTTTTTATATATTCTATTTTTAATCAAGTTTATTCCAAATAAAAAAAAAATATTTTTCAAAGTAGGTATATTTGTATTACTAATTAATAAATATCGTAAAAGAACAATAAATAATTTTGTTTTAAAATAGATGACATTCTAAGTTTATGCTCTAAATGCATATGTTGGGTCTTATGCATATGTGGGGTTTTTTGCACATCATTTTTTTAATCATAACTTTTTTTAATTATTTCAGTGTCCTAACTTTGTTTTAATGGATCATTATAGCTTATTAACCTCTCTAACACCGGTGGAAATATGGTTTTGTTATTTTTAAAGACACATATTATTGCCTGAATAATTAGATGGCTTCCAGATGATGATGTTTTCTGGTTTTTCATGTACTAATTGATCTAAAAAGTAAACTGCATTGTTAGTTTCATTTTTATTAAAACTAGTTTACACAGGAATAAATAGACAAAAATACTGCAATATTATATTCATTTTAGGAATACTTTAATTTAGTAAACAATTACATTTGATACTCATTTCAAATACTCTCAAACTTTCTTTTAAATGGTAAAGTATACTCACACTCTTCACTTTCATTACAGGATGTTTTATTAATATGTGTAAATACTCTAACAGGAAAATTTTGATCTAAAAATATGAAGATTTAACCCAAATTACTTAGTCAAAATATTGTTCCTTACCGAGTTTATTTATTTAAAATATAAAAATAGTATTCGCTTCTCGGTCTTTAATGGACCTCGACAAAATAACTCACTTCTCTACCGTGGCTCATATACTATTTTTTTCACTGCTAGCATTTTAATTAAAAAAAAAAATTAAGTTTTTAAAACTAATAAAAACGATTTCAAACTTCTTTTCAAATCAAATCATCCATGCTTGTGACAATTAATTGTAAAACACAAACGTCGATTTAGTACTGTCAAAATATGAACTGATATCATTTCACATACTTTGATTTTCTTTTACTATACGGAGAATGGTCGCACTGCGCAGCTTTCTGAGTGCCTTTTAAAAGGAGATAGAAAACTCCGCCATTTTGAACCATTATTACGTGTTGCCTACATCTTGGCGCAATATTTTTAATAGGTGCGTTTTAATCATCCGCTTCTGTTTCAGAATTGTCGGTTTTCTTGTTTTAATCTGACAGGTTAAAACGACTAAACCGACAATTCCGGAAGCAGAAGCGGATGATTAAAACGCACCTGATATTTTGCTTGCTGCTGTCAGTGTCAGTGAATATTATTTTTGAAGTCACAGTTTATTGCTAAAGAATTAGTTAACTCACTCGGACCAGTTGAAAGTTCCAAAATAACATCCACTCCAGGGATACAAATTCAGGATACGCAGAAGACTGCTGTTTTATTATAGGCGGTTGTCATATGTTGTATTATCCGAGTATAAACTGAAACATTGAAATCAAAAGTGCCGACGCAGAGTGAGCGATCTGATTCTTTAGCTGTAAACTGTGTCACAGGGTTCAAAATGGCTGCGCCCTATGTTGGGCGTGTCGGACCTCTCTCTTGCCTCGTATAGTAATCAAAGTATGTGTATCATTTACATAAAATATAGTAGGTATATAGTTATCAGGTAGGCTCTGTAATTCTCTCCCTAGGTTAATAATGAACCACTTTTCTACCTGAAAATCAGTCAATAAAGTTAGCTTCTAAAGCTAGTAGTGAAAAAATAAATATTAATCGTTATTTTATTCATTTCAATTGTGAACTGTACCTATCTAATGACAATAGACACCGACATAATTAATATTAATATGAACAATAAATAATATTAAAATCAAAATAATTGTGCAACCTCCAGTGGCGTAAAATACAGGAAAATAAATTTTTTCCTGTACCCCTGCCGTACAAATCCAGTGATAGCAAAAGAAACTTTTATTACTATATAATTTGATGTGTATCAAACTACTGATTGAACTTATTACCAAATGTAAAGAAATGTTTGGCAATAATAAAATAACTATTAAAATTCTTTTTTAAATATTAAAATAACTAACTCGATAAGGAGCAATTTTTAATATAAGTGTTATAAGTTAAGTCTTCTTATATTTCGAGTTCAACATTTTTCAGTTAGAATATTCACACATATTATAGAAATACCCTGTTCGTCCCATTTTATACAATATTATAAACAAAGTTTATCTTATTACAAAAAAATCCTTTCTTTATATCACTTGCGATTTTTCTTGCAATTGCAGAAAACAGTGATGGGTTATTCTTTATTATAAATCAAATTGTTTTTAAATGAATAAAATTAACATTTATTTTCAAATCAGTTTCACGAATGACAATTGACATGTCTGACAGATACTTATTGCACAAACTCAAACCTCAATTTTGAATCTCTTTATCGGAACGTAAATTTTGAGCGAGAATTGACATCAAACCCATTCCCCTAATTTCAGATCTGTGTGAGCTAACCCTGCATTTGGATTCTCATCTTTCAATTAGCTACATGTTGAGACAACTATATTCGTTCCATAGAATTCGATTCGTATGTAATAATAATAATAATAATAATAATAATAATAATAATAATAATAATAATAATAATAATAAAAATAATAATAATAATAATAATAATAATAATAATAATAATAATAATAATAATAATAATAATAATAATAATAATAATAATAATAATAATAATAATAATAATAATAATAATAATAATAATAATAATAATAATAATAATAATAATAATAATAATAATAATAATAATAATAATAATAATAATAATAATAATAATAATAATAATAATAATAATAATAATAATAATAATAATAATAATAATAATAATAATAATAATAATAATAATAATAAATAATAATAATAATAATAATAATAATAATAATAATAATAATAATAATAATAATAATAATAATAATAATAATAATAATAATAATAATAATAATAATAATAATAATAATAATAATAATAATAATAATAATAATAATAATAATAATAATAATAATAATAATAATAATAATAATAATAATAATAATAATAATAATAATAATTAATAATAATAATAATAATAATATTTATTCATAAAAGAATACATAAAAATACAATAATAATAAAAAAAATGTGAACAAACAATTTATAATCACTGAAGCTGTAAGTGCGCTGACTTACAGCCAGGGTTGGCAGATATATATCACACGATATATATCATGATATATATCGTGATATATATCATGATATTTATTGCTAGATAAATATCAATGTTGATGATATATATCCAATATTTAAATATCTTTAAATCTGCTTAATATATAACAACCTGGCAACGTAGCATTGCATCAGTCTGTTAACAACTGTCTGGGATTTTTCTGGGTAGAGTGTTTACATTTATCGATTTATTCTCTGTTGTGTGCTATTTTTAGTTACAGTTAGGCATTGTGTGTTGCAACTATTATTTTTCTCTTTTCTATACTGTTCATTTATTATTAAAAAATGCCAAAAAGTAAACATTCAGTGTGGGTAAATTTTCGATGCGTAAATAAAGATCAGAATAGTGGTAAATGGGCTATTTGTAAAAAATGTGAAAAGGAGATGCAGGGAATCCCACAGAGAATGTTAAAACACATTGAAAAGTGTCTAAATAGTGAAGCTGGAACAACGGATATAAATACTATTGGAAATATTAATCAAACCTTGACCCTGGAACAAGAAGAAACTGAACGTGTTAAAAATAAAAATGGTAAGTTATTTTATTTAATAAGCGCTTTTTAATAACCAAAAATGAAAATTGCATGGTAAATAAAGAAAATGTTACATTCTAAAAATACAAATTTGTATAAGGCTGTTGGTTGGCATGAATAAAAAATATAAAATAGTTTGTTATATGGTGTTAGCTCAGACATTTCCTTTTTTGAACTGTTTAATTATTACACCATCTCTTTTTATCTGCCGACCAATAATTATATCTATATTTAAAAAATAATATTTTACTTTCTCTTTCAGTAATGATATTATTATCAACAGTAAAACCGCCGAAAAAAAAGCCCTGCTTAGATATAAATAAATTAAATGTTGCTAAGGACGTCAGCGTAATTTCAACATTAAAATCATATGCACACACCATTGATTTACAAATTGGCAAATTTTTCTTTGCGACGAATACACCATTTAGACATGTAGAGCATGACGAGTTCAAAAAAATGTGTAAAGTTTTAAGACCAGGATACAAGCCTCCTTCCAGAAGGCAAATTGGAAATGATTTATTGGACGAAGTATATAATGATGTTACAGAACTATGTAAAGATAAATTAAAAGGAGAAGTTGTATCAATGTCAGTTGATGGATGGTCAAATGTTCATAATGAACCAATAATTTGCTGTTCTGTTATAAATGAATATGGTGAATCGTACTTAATTAAAACTGTGGATACCTCTGGACATTCACATACAGCTGATTACTTAAAGGAAGTCGCTTCTGATGCTGTTATACATATCGAAATATTTTTTGGTGCGAAAGTAAGAAGCATTGTGACTGATAATGCCAAAAACGTTGCAAAAATGAGAAAACTTCTAGCAGCCACACCTCAAATTGATGTTATACAATATGGTTGCTCGGCTCATATTCTCAACTTGTTGGCAGAGGATATACAGATTCAGGGCCTTAAGGAACATATTATAAAAGTTATAAAATACTTTAGAAACAAGCATTTACCTTTAGCCTAGTACAAGAGAGCGCAAGGGAAAATGCTTGTCCTTCCTCAAGAAGTTAGATGGAACACTGTAACTGATACATTAAAATCGTACCTAGAAAATAGAGGGATACTTGTACAAGTTTGTCAAGATCATAAGGACGCCATTGATCGTGATATATTCCGTATTGTAAATGATATAAATATCACAGTAAATGCAAAAGAGTTTTTAAAGCGTATGGAGCCGATTGCAATTTCATTGGATCGCATGCAAAGGGATGGAACTACCATAGCCGTTAGTGTAGAAATTTGGAAAAAACTAGAAGAAGATTTACAAGGACAACCACGTAATGTGCTCGAACACTTTCGAACTAGAAAGGAGATGGCCTTAACACCAAGCCATTATTTAGCAAATTTATGCGACCATCGCTTTAGAGGGAGAAATTTAAATAATGAAGAAAAGAATCTAGCATATCAGTATTTAGAGACTATAAATAACAATTTTATACCTATTGTAATGGCATTAAATTCAGGATCAAAACCGTTTCCTCAGTTTATGCTTGCGTCTGCTTTTCAAAGCACGCCCCCTATGACTTGGTGGAAGGCACTTACTTTAGATTTAGATGACAAAAAAGATTTCGTTTTTGATTGGACAAATTTACAACCCACCTTTTTAGAAATGTGTTCAAAGCTACTGACTGCAGTAGCATCATCTGCCGGATTGGAACGAATTTTTTCCACATTTGGACTTGTACAGTCCAAACTAAGAAATAGACTAGGAACTGACAAAGCTGCCAAATTAACTTTTATTTTTAAATTTCTTAATCAGGACTGTTCCAAGAAAGCCACCAATTTGGACTGGTTATACAATCAGCAACAAGACCTTGAAGTACCTGTGGCATCCTGTAGTAAATATAACCCAGAGGAACAAGAACCAAACTCCGAATCGAACTGATTTTCTTCTTCTTATTTTGTTTTTATAAAATTAATTTGTCATAGTTTTTATTTGAAGTAAATTAAAAGTTAAAAGTAACAAACATTTTCTAAAAATAATAAATGAAAACAAAAACTTATTAAAAAGTGTGTAATTATAAATAAAAATTTAATTCTGTTATTAAATTTACTGTCAAAAATACTCGACAATCTGCAAAAATCGAAGAAATATATTAATATATTTTTTCATCATTATACACTTTAAATACTTCTTTGTTTTTATTACTTATTAACCACGCCTATTATCCTCCAAAAGGATTTTCTCAAAAGTTAATTGAGACAATCTGATATATATCAAATTTTGATATATATCCGATATATATCGTATATATCCGATATTTTGATATTTATAATAAATATCATGATATTTGCCAACCCTGCTTACAGCTTGTACGTGATATACGAATATGCTCATACATTAGACATACATAAGAGTATCGACGACAACAGGTAAGTTATATTTTATCAACAAATAATGTCACAATAGGGATTTCGTTTCAATAGATTAAAAATTTACTTTATAATAACAACAACAACAATAATAATAAATTATATTAATAAGAAAAAAGTTTTTGATTATTTTGAATATATTCCTTGTTTAAATATGATTTACAATGTTGTGGAAAAAATCTCTATTTTTTGATTTCATCCATATTTTTATTTTTCTTTAAAATAGCCTAATTGGGACATATTTTGTAGATCAACTGGGATTTGATTAAAAAGTTTTGGGCCCAAGTAGTCAAAACAGCGCTGACATATAGTTTTCTCTCGCTTAGGTAAGTTATACGTTCTTTCTTTGTTTCTTGTGTCATGGATATGTGCTAGACGTTGTAACTTGTTTTTATTTTTTTGATAATATAAAAATATTTTTAGACAATAAATTTGTCTTACATCCATGAAATCACTAATGTTATAAAGCTCATTACTGGAAAACAATATATTTTTTTTATAAATTATTCTAATAATCCATTTTTGAATTACATTTAAATTTTCTAAGTGACAGTCAATGACTCCTCCCCACCCAATAGTTCCATAATTAAGATGTGATTGTATTAATGAATAATATAATATTTTTAAATGATTTAAATCTAGAAATTCTCTTAAGTATTTAAATTTTGACAGAAATCCCCTTAACTTCTGGGTAACATATTTAGTTTGCAGGTCCCATTTTAAATGACGGTCAACAATTAGTCCTAGATATTTAATTTTTTCTGTTTCTGGAATTTTTAAATTATTGTCTATAAGTAGAGGGCCAAAATTAGGAAGTCCAGGAGAGTATGATGCAAATGGCATATATTTAGTTTTCTCTATATTTAGAGTTAATTTGTTATAATTAAACCATGTTAGAATTTTTTTAAAGTAATTTTTGGCCTCATGTTTAACAGCATTCCAAGTATTAGATCTATAGAAAATGGCGGTGTCATCAGCGAAGCTTATAATTTTTCCTTCTGTATTCAGTGTTAGCAAAATGTTTATATATGTAGTGAATAGTATAGGCCCCAGTACAGTACCTTGGGGTACACCATAAGTAATAGTTCTAGCCTCGCTGATGTTCCCATCAATCTCTACGTACTGAGTTCTACTACTTAAGTAGCTTCTAAAAAAATTATATGCGACGCCTCTTATACCATAACATATTAGTTTTTTTAATAATTTCTTATGATCTACTGTGTCAAAGGCTTTAGAAAGGTCTACAAAAATACATAAGGAAGGTGTTTTTTTATCTAATGCGTTATATACATCCTTCATAAGTGAGCAAATTGCATCCTCCGTAGATTTTCCCTCTCTAAAGCCATATTGACTATTAGACAATATGTTGTGTTTTTCCAAAAAACTAATAAGCCTCTTTTTAAATATTTTTTCAAAAATTTTACTTATTGTTGAAGTTAGTGTTATTGGCCGATAATTACCTGTTTTTGTTTTTTCTCCTCCTTTAAATATAGGCTTAATTAATCCTGTTTTTAGTGATGTGAGAAAAATACCAGAATTAAAAGATCTATTAAGTATGTACGTTAAGGGTACCGATATTGTCTCTCTCTATTCAATTCGTTACGTGTTGAGTACATAAATAAGAATCCCTGTCTTGTTCTAGATCTTTCCATTCATAAACTTTGACATTCGACATATTTACACATGTCATGTCATTAAAAATTGATAACACTTGTCATTGCCACCTTGCCTCGACGTGGACAGGTGTTAATAAAAAAATCAAAATCGAAACGTTTGTATATTTCAATATTTTGTTATTGGAGAACGACGACGACGACGACGACCGATAATATTATACTTAATACCTTAATAGTCTCGATGATGGCTAAATTTCCAAAAGCGCCTGACAATATTATTTAAATATAAAACTGGAAATATATTAGATATATTTCTGCACACGTAAAATACTTTCATTTCACCTCAACCTTTAAAGATTTTGGATCTTAAAAATTCAGCACTTAAAAGCTGCTTATGAAACATAAGAAAAATCATGAGAAGGCACTTATCATCAAGTGAAATCTACAATTTTCTTCGCGAAACACCCAGTATACCTACAATTCAGGTGTTAAGCGGAAGTTAGTAATTCAATCGCACAATTAAAATTTTTCAAATAAAATTAACTAGATCTAAAAAAGCACCTATTTGCCGACAGTTTTAACAAGGCTTAATACCATAGCGTGCTACTTGGAGCTTCTGTAATATTTCAATAGTAGGTATATTCATTTAATTACGTAACGTATAATCAAAAACAGTTATTGATTATTTCGCTTCTTTTGCAATAGGTGAAATAATAACGATTGTAATTAGGTAAAATACGTTAGATAATAATTTCTTTAATCTACAATGAATATCAGTTGTTTTTGAAAGCTTTAAATTTTAAATAAATAAAGGGTTCTACAAACTTTATAATAGTAATAATTTAGTACCCAAGCAATCATTTCTGTATTGTGAAAACTTTAATTTTTGGAGTGTGATGTTAGACATAATAACACCCTGTATATATTATGAAGGAATATGAAAGGGTACACTTGTCATCCATGATAAAAAAATTATAAGTTGAATAGGTTACTTTTGAGATATATTAGTTTAAAAATTTTATTCTTTACGGAACATCAATAATTATAGAAGAACAAATATGTGAAATTTCGTCCCCTAATGTTTATACTCACCCCAAAATTCAAGAAATTAAATTTTACCAGAAATAAAGCCATCAGAAAATTTTATTCATTACGTAAAATCAAGCTACCTATGGATTACAATTATGTAAAATACTTACTGTCTTACCTCAAAAATTTAAATTTTACCACAAATAAAGCCATTTTCACTCGGTATACAATAATAATAATATATATAATAAATTGGTTTAGTGCCGCCTAGTACAAATTCCTTAAATTATGATCTGGTACATACGCTTTAAAAGTTATACCAATTTTTGGGTTTATTCCCTGGATTATTTGGATGCCTTTATGTATTATATATGGACCCCAGAGATTTTCAATGTCAAATTCAACTGGAAGGTGTCTTGCAGAAAGAGCCAACACATAATCCATCTTTATAAATGCACCCTTCACTCTGTCTATGTCACTTCCTTTGACTATTACCGTCGGAAATGACAGCTTAATCGAGAAATTACACGCGCATTTCTCTTTCCCCGAATAATTATTTTCCAGGTTATAAACATTAAACGCGCGTGAAACTTAATATGATTTGATAGGTTTTTTTATATTAGTTGGACATGAGAGATCGGATGATTATTATTATTGAGTTACAAATAGTGGTCTCTAAAAAAGCGGACCTTAACTTATCTTAACAGATACGTCAGTTACTCTTATATCCCACCTTGTATAAATAATGAAGAAAAGCGAACAACAATAACATCATAGTTCATTATTAAATTCATAGTTTGCATTACCTAATTTAATGAAATAAAATCAAAATCATGTTTCAATCACATAAAAAACAATACAAAAGTTATTTTTAGAATCCACTCATCACAACAACAAACACAAGCGCGAAGAATTTTCCTTAGTAACAAGCTGTGAATTCCACGAAAATAAATTCGCATAGTAACAAAAACCTTTAGAACAATAGGTTTCTCTCTTAACAATTCAAACCACATCTCTCTCTTCATATAAGTCTATTTCCGTCACTCTTATTAAAGTAAGCAAATGAAATATTCAAAACAAATTTGCAAGCAATGTTGTTGTCTCTTTCGTCGCCGAGTAAGATCATACGATGTTCTATTGGCCAGAAATTTAACAGTCTACTCAAAGCTCGTCAAGTGCGAAAGCTCGGTCTGGAATCAGAATCTCTCTCGCTGCCGCTCAACTTTTAATTTCTCTCTTGCGACATTCTCAGAACAAAATAAGATGTTATAAGCCAACGTTTAATTACAAATATGATGTAAATAATAGATTAGAAACAGTGTTCCCAATTAATAGTAAAGTTAATCAAGATTAAAATAAACACATTAAAGAAAGGTACATTTTTAATTTCAACATCAGTGAAGGTGCATGCAAAACCTAGAATTCATTTTCTACAAGGACAGTTCATAGTCCACTATAGGAAGGAAACCCTGTGCAAGACGTGGAAAGTAAGTAAGGAGGAAAATCTACTAGCTTGCAACTATCATTTAAGAATTTTCGAATTAAACAAGTTCTTTTTAACACAAAAACTGATTTCAAAATTGTTGTCTCTTCCAAAAATACCAAGTATACCTACTTGATTTATGTATAATGTGTTGCCTATATTCAAGGAACTGTCAACGAGAACATTGAAGTTTATTCGCAAAGGCAGGCGAGTTTATTAGCGAATAAATGTTGACAAATGAGAAAAATAATTAAGAAATTAAATTAACAATAACAAAAAGCAGTAGTATTTAATTCCTCAAATAACAAAACCAATAGAAAACATAGTAAACTACTTTATTTAATTAAATTAATTAAAAAACAATATGACAGAACGGAGTAAGAGAAGTACCATAAAAATAAACATCCTTAGAATAAAGTATTAGTTTTAATCCCTGCGGTACAAAAAATAGCGTATGTACCACGAGACTAAATTGAGTTTTAATCCCTCAAGTAATTGTTGCCCTCGCTCCGCTTGGGCAACAATCTTCACTCTCGGGATTAAAAGTGGCACTTTGGTCTCTTGGTATATAATATACTATTATTACATTTGAATAAAAATCCAAAGGATTCTTCTGTAAATATCTTGTCAAGGACAAAAGACGCTGCATTCGATCATGTATTAGGATAGATACGCCTTACCTGTGGAAGTAGTGGGTCAAATGATTATCTAGACGAGGAGAGAGGAAAGGTACACAAACGGAAAACTTGTCAGTGCCGTACCGTATGGAAGGGGTTATATATTGTTAATTACTATAAAATGCTAGATGAAAAATGGTTTTATTTGGATAGTTGGCTATTTTTTAAAAATTTATATGCAAATAAAAACCTACAATAAATACAATAAATATATTTTATTCAAAAATTAAGTTCCATATTAAATATAATTGAAAATAAGCTTCAAGATTTAGCTTTTAAGACTTTATTTTCATTTTTTTTTAAATAATATTTAAAGTAGTTCATTCGTAAAACGGCTTTTCTTAAGAATTCAATAAAATTGAAATATTAAGGTTAATGAAAGTGTCTTTTACGTACCTAACTAAAAAAGATAAATTTTTTGACCGTCTGTGAAACGAGATATTAACAATGAAATTGTGCATAATTAACAATCTTGAAGCCAGTCATGTACACAAGCAATGCATTTATTTCAAGATATCTCGAAAACGGTTCTTACTATATTTTTTAAAAAGTAATATAAAGTAAATCAAGAAGTTATAAAAATTTTCTAAAAACGCTAAATTTTTTAACCGTTTTGGTAAAAAGATATAGATGTTTAAAATAAAAATATTTTTAAAGTAGTAGACACGTAGTGGGGTACAATGATTACAACTTGGCAACATTGTTAGTTTAGAATCACTGAATTACATTCGATCAGCTAAGAGGTTGTTATAACCTCGTGACGTGTTCTTGAAAAATTAATTTGTCTACTGTATTTGAGAACTGGAATCGACGGTTCTGTTTGAACCAAAACAAATCCTTAAAATTAGTATGAGGAAGTCACAAATTTCTGTAGGTATACACTTGATAGCGCCCCATTCATATATTTGTGACGTTGCCGGATGGATTTTACTTCAAATAATAACGTATCCGTACATAAGCTTACATGTGTTGTATTCAGTCTCTTACAAAAATAACATTTATTTGTTTATTTTATATCAATATTTTACTTACTTGTTTTGTTGAGCGACTTTTTTTTTATTTAAATGTTTTTCTATTTATTACCCTTCTATAAAAATTAATTCAACTCCGGCTATGCTTTTCTATTAAATACCCTAATCAAATTATCTGATATTTCGCATGATATGCTCTCGTCCCAGGAGTCGGTTCCCAAAATATAAAAATATTATTTTAAATTTAATTTGCCTTATTTTTTTGTATTTATATTGTTGTAGACCCTGTATATTTTTTCAATAAAATTCATTTATTTAAAAATCAAATTTAACAAATTTATTTAAATTACAATTTCAAAAAACCAAACAATTATACACAATCATAAAAGAAATCATATTATATTAAATTAGAAATAAATCCTCGTTGTTATTGATATTATAATAAAATTGTGATTCTTTCAATGAGTCTTTATTTAACCATAAATCTGCAGATTTGTTATTACTTAAAAATACATAGTGGACAAAAGATGGCGTCGAGTATAATAGTATTTGCACCCTCTATTGGGTAATAGGAAACATAGTCAAAACGAAAGTAGTTCACCACACATAACTATTTTTTTATTTTAAAGTTCTAAATAAATCACACTAATCACGATCTGCAAACTGTCATGCAAAGGAACAGTACCTTTGATTCTTTTTTACTAACTTAACTATGAAAGTTTTTATAAGTACAAAATACTATATTATTTTGGTGTGTGATGTGCTCGTTGCTTTCTTCACAATGATGAATAGTTAAAACTCAAAGTCACTTACAATAGTGCATGTAGTTTGCACTCTGAAGAATCCACTGTCTGATTTCCAAGTATAAACGAGAGTCCAGAGTCAGATTTTCTTTGTTGGTGATGCTTCTATCATACCGGTCTCGATATGAGTTTTCCTGGTGAGTAGATTTGTTTAATTTGTCTTCCTTCATAAAATTTAGCTTAAATCGATCCTTAATTACTTCTGTAAATTTGAAAGTTATATAAATGAATTATTCTATCAAAATCTTTAAATTAATTTTAGATTCAAAATTTTCAAACTCTTTCCAAAACGACAAAATGGAGTCCCATATTCAACAAATTCGTTGCCTATCAACCGATTAAACCGCTACCACAGTTTATTCGCTCCGTGCGCGACAGCAGCGCCAAATTGTTTTGGTATTAAAGGACTATTTCTGCCTATACTGACAAATACAATTTTTAATAGAATTCTTAAATAAAAAGTATATATGTTAGTTTTAATAAAAGTATATGGATTTATAAAACAATTAAAATATTAATTTATTATTATTATATATTTTTCACGCTTATATTGAAGAAAATTATGTATAATCATTAAAAATCAATAATAAAATATATGTAGACAACAGTATTTACTGGAAAATGTATGAGAAGTTGCCTAAGTCTAATAAGTTGTCATTGAAGAAACCATTTATAATAGCGTGAAGTTAAAATGTATAAAAAGGATCGCTACTTATATTTTCATTTTTGTTCTAAAGAAAACATAGAATGAATGATTAAAATTGGTTTCCGATCAGTAAGTCACAAAATTGCATACCAGCCAAATATTATAATCAACGGCAGAAATCTTGAAATCTAGTCCTTGCTGAATGAACATTTAAAAATAAAGGGATATTAAAGAACATCGTAAAATGATAATTTATTGTTTATTTAAAAACTTTCTAGTTTCTGATGTCTACTATTTCCAGCATTACTGTTATTATCACAAAAATAAAGGTAATTTTTCTTCTTATTGTACACCTATCCATTTATTTCTTTGATTTAATTTCCACTTTGTTAGTGAAATTTGTTATATAAGTTTCACTGTTTTTTTTTTGCTAGTATTTGTACAATTTTCAACACAGCAACTCCGGTTGCTTATTGTGTTTTGTTTTTACCTACTTTTTAAAAAAAAAGTAAAATGTATACGTGTATTTGATATGCCAAAATTACAAAATATCCCCCTAAAATGCACGAATTATCCGCAGCTAGTGCTAGTATCGCTTTTGCTTCCCTTTCCATGACTTCGCACGGAGCGAATAGCTTAAAAGAATCAGTTCGCTCACTCCGCGTCGGCACTTTTGATCTCAATATTCCAGTTTATACATTGCGCAACTCGGATTTGTATCCCTGGCGCATACAGAATCAAATCATAATAGCCCAAGGGCCTACTGTAAATTTTTACCGCCATCTGATAATGAAATAAAATATACCCCAAAAGCTTGTAAAAACATTGTACTTTACCGAATGGCACCTGTGACAATCCCAATCCTGAGCAAAGTGTTTAAAAAAAAATATTTTATATTAAAAAAATTACATAAGGCATGACAGCGCTAATTTTGTTTGCCCTTAAAGTTTTCCAGATAATAACATTCAAATATATCTTGATATATATCGTTAACGGGAAACATTTTCTTCCTCTTAACATCGCACAAAAACATCTACACACGATTAGTAGGTAAAAATCATTAAAAATATGAATCAATTTTTGCTGATTTAAAAATTTATTTGTATGCCTATTGTTGTGATTCATTTTTACAGGTTGTCATAGAAACGACAAAAAAACTACTATGATTATGGTTTAAAAGAATTGTCTAACAAGAGTTTATAATTATTATTGACTATCTCTGCCAAAGTTAGGTAAAAATATTAATAATTCACAATGAATTAGGATTGTAATTTTCAGAGAAAACACAATTATCGCTGTCATGTCTTATGTAAGTTTTTGAATATAAAATAATTTTTTTAACCATTTTGCTGTGGATTACAGATTGACACAGGTGCAATTTGGTAAAGTACAATGCTGTTACATGTCTTTGGAGCATATTTCATTTTGTTATCAGATGGCGGTCGTAATTTGCAGTGGGCTCTCTTACTATTACCAATTAAGCATTCCAACGACCTGTCAAACAATAGCTGTCAGTGAGAAGGTCTGGTATATCTAAGGGGGTAGAGACATAGTCTTGCATCTTGAACGTTTTTTTTTATTCGAAAAAATAGTCACAAAGCCTGCCAATTTATGAAAAAATGTATCTTATTTTTATTGTGTTTGACATAAAATATTTAAATGAAATCCATTATTCATGATTTTACGTATTGTAAACAGAATACATCGTATGTCGCAACCCTTGGATATATCAAATCTTCCCACTGGCAGTTAATTTGTTTGGAATGCCTAATACAATATATGACAACCGCTTATATTCAAACAGCAGTCTTCTGCGCATCCTGAATTTGTATCCCTGGAGTGGATGTTATTTTGGAACATCCAATTAGTCCGAGTGAGCGAACTGATTCTTTTAAGCTATAAACTGTGCCGCTACTAGATATTCAATCCTCCAATCAAAGATTTTTATGGGTCTGATACAATTCAAAGTAATTTTTAGTTTTATTTTTACTGTCTGAGCAAAGAGTATATCATGGTCATTTCTTATAATTTAAAACACATTATTTTGATTTTTCCCTAGTCAGATTTCACCTATAATCCCAATTTAAATTTCTAGTTTCTTAACTGTCACTTTTTAATCCAATTGACCACAGAATTATCAGTAAGCAAACTAACTTATTTTGACAACAGAAAGATAACAAGTAATGTCACTTATTTTATTAAAAATTCTTAAATCTTTCAGTATGTAGTTTCATTTGTTTATTTGAGCCTTTTCCAAACAACCGATTCAATTATGAATGATGAATATTACCAGAAATTTAAACCCAACAAGATCCTACTATCGATTTCAGTTTTAATTAATAAAATTGTAAGTAATACATAATTGTGTTGTTAATATTAATCGTTTTATTACAAATTAATCTGAATAAATTTTCTAGTAACTGGACATAATTTAATGCATAATAATATCTAACGATAATAGATTCGGTCTATAAAATGTGTTTAATTTCTGCATTGCTTGCTTATTTGTTATAATGAATATAAAATAGTAATTTATAAACTTTTAAATAATATTTTAATTATGCTCTTATAAGCAATGAAAGGTAAAATATTTTTTTTTATGTTCAGTCATTTCTGACGATCTCAACTTATTTTAATACGCCATAAATATATTGTATAATATATTGATGTATATATTTTTTCTAATTCCACTCTTTAGTAATTGGTTTTGAGCATTGGCCATATTTTCACTTTTTTATAAGCAATAAATTGTTTTTCTGTGTATTTTCAGTTTGCCATAAATGAACCCGTAACATCATTCATTATAAAGCCCTTTTAAATTAAATAACGCAAACATCATGACTAGGAGGTTTTTCAGTATCCCCACTAATTACAGAAATAATCAGCGCTAACAATGTTCCACAAATTGTACGGTGGAATCCCTTACTATAGCGTTTGGGGTTGAAATTCGAAATGACAGGAATGCTGAAGAGGCAGGAAACGTGTAAATCATTTCGATGAGGGGATGAAATTCAACGTATGACACGTCCAGAATGCTCTTGTCGTGTTATACCGAAGAAATAAAATTGAAATCGACAACTTAGGTAGTAGAAACGAGATAAAATTGAAGTATAACAAAAATATTGGGCAATTTAATAAGGTTGTTCAGAAAATATAGGAACATTTTAGATAATCGACGAAACTATTTGAATTTTATTTGTATTCTTTATCATTAGTAGAAATCATATATTTGTCTTTTATTGAAGAATAAACAAAAAATATTAATAACAAAACAAAAACAATGTACAAGTCATTGTCATCGACGACAGCTGTCATCTGTCAACATTATTATTGTCCTCTCGTTTCATTCTATTACTGTTCTTTCATATATTATTATGATATTCTTTTAGTAAATGCATTTTTACTTTTATAACAATCTGTTCAACAGATGCCATCAATATCCAATTAGTATGTAGACACACTTTTGTTAATCTTCATCTCCAGATACATTTTTGGGATTAAATTAACCTATTGTTCATTATTTAAAGATAAGATTGATGAGATTTGTAAATTAAACCTATAACAGAGCACGTTTTACATTATCATCCTTAGTAATAAGAATAATAACTTTAAATTCATCTTAAAAAAACTGTATCCGGCTTATTCCTTTTTAAATTTTGAAATACATCCAATTTAACTTAGCTTAAGATGATACCGTTAGTAAAATTTGTAGTAACCAATTTTATTTTTTGTTGTATTAAATTTTATTACTCTAATTGATGATGATACTTAATTTGGCAGTAAGTTGTTTTGTTTCGAATTAACGGTTTACTGATATTGAGGCTAATGTAAATATACATGCAGAGGAAGAAAAAAGGGTTGATGATTGTAAAATAAATAGATTTTTTATTGAAGAAGATTTAAAATATGTATGATGTTTATACAATGTGGTAGTAGTGTTTTTCTTAATAATAATAATAATCTTTATTCATGTGCAAATTGGTTACAGTGAGAGATGAATATGTGTATATAAAAACAGGTATTATTTTTTAAATATTAACACATAAAACATTACTAAAATATATCTTAAATTAAATAATTAATAAAAGTTTAAAAAAACTACATTTTATAAAGATAGAACACCGATAAGTGCTAAAAGACTTGAGTCGGTTTCCACTAAGACAAAACATAATAAATACTAATCTAAAATGACTTTAAACAGATTTAAAAATATATTAGATACTTAAAATGAGAAGATATGTGGTACATTCTCCATTTAATTTTCGAAGAAATGGTTTATGGCTCCATCGGGATTTTCTATAATGAATTTTCTTACATTCTTTTTAAATATGAACTTACTGGCAAGTGTTGTAATTTCATGAGGAATCATCATGTTGTAAAGTTTAGGAGCTACAGTCTGTTCGCTATACTTACGCGGGTTTCGAATTAAAAATTTTATGAGTATTTCCAGGTAAGTACCCGAAAGTTTGATCTGTTCTTTGGGGAAATATCAACTGGTTAAATGAAATGAAAAATAATGTACAACTTTTTAATTAAATAATAATGGAGAATCTTTTGTATAATTGTGAGCAGAATTAAACTTCTTGAGTAATGGAGTCTAATGTGGCTATTATAAACATAATAAAAATTTTATATTACACTTCACACAGAAAATATGGCCTATGTATAATAAGAGGGTTATTTAGCTCAAATAAAATATTTTCTAACATAAAAATTTGTTCCATGTAGAGAATTTCAAATGAAAAATAAAAAAATTGAACTTGCCAACAAAAATAAAAATCAGTCATTATCATCCAAAATATCATAATGATTGAACTTATTTCGTTTATTTTATTTTCACGAGTCCACCAATCTTCTATTAGTTTCTCGCACTTGGATATACAGTTCCGCCACACTTCTGGAGTTGCAATTGAAAGTGCTTTTCACCAAGTTTCCTGAACTGCGTCGACACTATAACCATTAGGCCCAATACGGTTGTCATAATATTGTTTTGCTATTCCCCATATATATTCGACGGGATTAAACTGGCAATGATACGGTGGCAGACGTAAAACTTGATGACCGTAACTTTCAATAATCTGATCCACAACAAAGGTTTTTGGTTTTGCGTGTATATTTGCCAAGCGTAATAATTCTGATTTTAATATATATTGAGGAAATGGTATGTGTTCCTTTGTCAACCATTGTTTAATTTTATCAACAGTCCAAGAATTCGTTGGACTTTTGTTTAATACTTCAGAATGGTAAGGTGCATTGTCTAAAATAATTAGGCTGAGCTCACTTAAACCTGGCAGAAGTTTTTCATGCAAACATTTTACAAACATTTCTGTATTCATATTATCGTGATAGTCACTGGATTTTGATTTAGATGAAAATATTAAATCAGCACCTATAAAATCCGATTTCCCTCCTGCATGTAAAATTATATGTCGCTTCCCTTCTCCATGTATGTTTGATGGATTTTACGTTATCATCTTGCCATATTCTCTTGGTTGCACCCCTAAAAATATCCGTGTTTCGTCTAAATATATAAAATTCGCCCCTGCTTCTTTAAATTTAGAATATTTTCTTAGAAAGTTAATTCTCTTGTGCACGACAGAACTTATTTCACAAAGGGCCTTTCTGTTATCCTCCTTTTGAAATTTGAAAACCAAGTTATGTATCACTTGCCATAGACTTGTTCTGCCAATGTCGTCAAATTTTCTATCTATTAATTCCGAGAGAATTGTATTTAAGGTCACATGTTCTTTATTGGCCCTCATTCGATAAATGGTTTCACGAATTTCAAATTTCTTTCCATCTAGAATATCTTTCTTTTTCAATGATGGGCGAGTTTTGCGGTGATCTTCTTTCGGCAGTTACACTATTGTGATTTTGTAATACTCCTCTTAATTTGGTTCCACTAATTCCTAGAGCATCGCATACGCGTTGTTGTGCAGACATTACCGATTTTAAAGGACCGCCATTTTCTTTTTCATCCGTAAAATACTTATGTATACTACAAATTAGACTACCTTACATCTAACACACGTCTAGGCATTTTTAAAATTTCCACTAAATTTACAATATACATACAATGTCAACACTTGCAAAGAATCAATTCAACTGCAATATTTGTAACAAATTTAGTACCTACCCTAATGTTATTTTAATTTAAATCTGACCATTAGGGCAATTTTACCTAATTTCTTGGGAAGAGGCTTATTGGAACTGGTTGTCAATGACTAATTTGAATAATTTTGTTAATCCGAAACCCGCGTAAGTATAGCGAATAGACTGTAGGTATGTATATGTTGATTGTGTAATTTTTTCAATATTAAAGGTGCAACAAAATGATGACTTTTTCGAGTATTGCATGGATGTGACTGATGGACATTGGGCACTATATTTATCGATATGTTGTTTATAATAAGACGCAAAAAAGTCTTAAATTTAAAATTTTTGTTTCAGCATGAAGCAATTGGGTTGGATACCTGGCGATTTTTTTTCAAAAATTAATTTTAAAAATCTACGCTGAATTACTTTAATCGGATGCATGTGCGTTTTTAAAGCTCCTCCCCAAGCTGTAATAACATACCGAAGATGGCTTTCAACAAGTGAGAAATATAATGTTTTTAGGTGTTTCAAAGGTAACAATGATTTTATAAACCTAAATCTATATAAAATCGTTCCCAGTTTATTTAAATTATGTGAAATATGTATGTCCCATCTTAGATGAGGACCAATAATAATTTCTAGATATTTAATTTGTGTTTTAGGTAAAATGGTAAATATTTCGGTATTAATATTAATTTTTATATGATTAAAGTGAGGAATACTAGCGGAGTTGTAGCTAAACGGTAAATAATTAGATTTTCCACATTAACCGTCAGCAGTTTTGACTGTAACCACTTTAGAATAAGGGTACATTCCTGCTCCACTTTATTTTTCAAAGAATACAAGTATTCATCATCGTAGTAGATGGTCGTGTCATCCGCAAATCCTATATTACCTTTGGTTTCTAATGAAAACAAGTCGTTAAAAAAAATATTAAAGTGCGTCGGTCCTAGTACCGACCCCTGTGGTACACCAAATTCTATTTGTTTTGGCACACAGCGCGCATAATCTATTCTTACAATCTGGAATCGGTTGGCTTAAATAATTTTCGAATCAATTTGGGGAATTTCCTCTAATTCTAATGTCGTGCAAGGATTGTACAAGAAGTTAATGGCTTACGCTGTCAAAGGCCGTTGATAAATTTATAAATACACACAGACTTATCCGAGAAGAATTTAAAGATTCTTTAATTTTAGATGTTAATGTTAATATAGCATCTTCAGTTGATCTTTGTTTTCTGAAACCATACTGATTCTTGGATAGGATTTTATATTTATTTAAATAGACATCTAATCGTATTTTTATAATTTTTTCAAAAATGTTGGATAGATTTGTTATTATTGATATCGGTCGATAATAATCAGAGGGCACAGTAACATGTTTTTTATATAACGGAGTAACAACCGAATATTTAACCCTTAACTTGGCAAAAGTTTAATTTTGAATCTAAAAATCTGAAAATTTGCATGTGTTCTGTTTGGTGGTCATACAAATATTCTATGATAACAAAAAAATTATATGACATTTGTATGTCAAAAATTTTGATTGTATACCAGAGTATACATCGCCAAATAGCCCGATAAATGGGTATGTATAGCATATTACACATTGCCAAGTTACGAAGTAAAATCAAACTATCAAAAATTATTCAAAAATATTTATTTGTTAATATGAACATCCATAAAACAATTTCTAATCGGGACTAAACATAGCCTTATATTGCATTTGCTACAAAATATGGCGGTTTGTCCCTTCTTGCAATTTCTACACCTGCCCATTGCACCATAAATTGGAAAATGATCTAGATGATCCAATCTAATGTCATCTTGGGGTCTAGGCTTTACCGGGTTTTTAATTTTTTTTTAAGTTAGTGGTAGCTGTTCATTACTGGCACGTCCTCTTTTTACTCTGTCAGCCTGCAGTAGACTTTTGGCAAGTTTAATTCGAAATTGTTTGAGTGGAATTACTGTTTTTGGATTTTCTTGTAGAATGTTTGAATCTCGTTTGTATAATAGCCAAGCATTATTTATAGATATATCTATAATTTGAGAAAAAATGCTCATATACCATCTATGCGTTTTGAAGCGTATTATATATATAGCAATCAACATGTCTGCCAAATCCACACCACCCATATGACTGTTATAGTGTTTTATTAACTGTGGGCATGGAATGTGAATTTTTCTATTTTCCTCTTTGGAGAATCTTTGGATAGTTGTCATTGGATTGGAGGCCACATACGAACTACATAGGGTTACGGACTTGTTATCGTACCACTTTACAACAACAATGTGACTGTCATTGTCTACTCTTTGGTCAAAACTACCTCTTCCATCTTTTTTCAATTTCTTATCCGATTCAAGTGGGCAATCCCGTAGTCTGTCTTTTCTAACAGTTCCCAAAGATAGAATTCCAAATTCAGTTCGAAGATATGTTATAAGTTCTAAACTTGTAAAATAATTATCAAAATATACCATCGATAATGGTTTATTTTGGATTGTCGAACATAGTGCTAAAACACATTTTGCACCAAATCCCATGTTATTTTCAACTTCTGTAAAACATTGGTTTCTAAACGTATCATTTCTTCCATAGGGAAAGAAATCATACACTATCCCAGATACGCCACAGCGAACAAACATTTTGAAACCCCATTTTTTTGGTTTATTCTTCATATACTGCCTCCTCGAGCCGGCCTTTTTCCCCTTGTATGGAATCATCATTTCATCCACTGAACATCTAGACTCTGACTCAATTGTAAGACAGTTTCTTCGTACACGATCTAGAATAGGCCTTACTTTAAAATATCTGTCATCATTCAACTCCTCGTTATTGACGAAATGAAGGCTGCGTCGTATTGCTTGATACTTTTTTAGTGGCATTATATTTGCAATAAGTTCTTATCGTGTTTCTTGAGCCCAATAGTCCGTGTAAGCCGGCATGTCAACAATCCCCATTAAAATTTCGATAGCCAACAAATCGTGCATTTCATCTATGCTTGTGTCTACACATTTGTGAAATGTTTGTGTCGAATACAGTAGTTTGATCTACGATTAATTCAACGATATCTGGACTAAAAAAGGTTTTAAAATATTGCAAAGGTGTTTTTATATTTTAGGGTCTTGTAAAATCATTCGTTTGTGCCGTTGTTACTTCATATTCAAAATCATCAGTTATCCACTTAAATGGAGGCTCATCTTTTTTTCCTTTTCTTTTTATTGAAGAGTTTGGTTTTTTTTTTGAACTAATGGCGAAAACGGTGGCACAACCGAGGGAGTAGCTGCTGCTAGTCTTTGTTTACTGACTGAAATAGGTAATAATTCTACAGCGTCTTCTCTATTTTCTTCAGGAGTGTAATTTTCCTCATCATCATCATCATCTGGATCTTTAATGAATTCTTTCAGTAAATTACGGGATAACACCTCTTGTTCACCAATAAATTGGAATAAATTGGAATAAATTGGAATAAATTGGAATAAATTGGAATAAATTGGAATAAATTGGAATAAATTGGAATAAATTGGAATAAATTGGAATAAATTGGAATAAATTGGAATAAATTGGAATAAATTGGAATAAATTGGAATAAATTGGAATAAATTGGAATAAATTGGAATAAATTGGAATAAATTGGAATAAATTGGAATAAATTGGAATAAATTGGAATAAATTGGAATAAATTGGAATAAATTGGAATAAATTGGAATAAATTGGAATAAATTGGAATAAATTGGAATAAATTGGAATAAATTGGAATAAATTGGAATAAATTGGAATAAATTGGAATAAATTGGAATAAATTGGAATAAATTGGAATAAATTGGAATAAATTGGAATAAATTGGAATAAATTGGAATAAATTGGAATAAATTGGAATAAATTGGAATAAATTGGAATAAATTGGAATAAATTGGAATAAATTGGAATAAATTGGAATAAATTGGAATAAATTGGAATAAATTGGAATAAATTGGAATAAATTGGAATAAATTGGAATAAATTGGAATAAATTGGAATAAATTGGAATAAATTGGAATAAATTGAATAAATTGGAATAAATTGGAATAAATTGGAATAAATTGGAATAAATTGGAATAAATTGGAATAAATTGGAATAAATTGGAATAAATTGGAATAAATTGGAATAAATTGGAATAAATTGGAATAAATTGGAATAAATTGGAATAAATTGGAATAAATTGGAATAAATTGGAATAAATTGGAATAAATTGGAATAAATTGGAATAAATTGGAATAAATTGGAATAAATTGGAATAAATTGGAATAAATTGGAATAAATTGGAATAAATTGGAATAAATTGGAATAAATTGGAATAAATTGGAATAAATTGGAATAATTGGAATAAATTGGAATAAATTGGAATAAATTGGAATAAATTGGAATAAATTGGAATAAATTGGAATAAATTGGAATAAATTGGAATAAATTGGAATAAATTGGAATAAATTGGAATAAATTGGAATAAATTGGAAATAAATTGGAATAAATTGGAATAAATTGAAATAAATTGAAATAAATTGAAATAAATTGAAATAAATTGAAATAAATTGGAATAAATTGGAATAAATTGGAATAAATTGGAATAAATTGGAATAAATTGTAATAAATTGGAATAAACTGGAATAAACTGGAATAAACTGGAATAAATTGGAATAAATTGAAATAAATTGGAATAAATTGGAATAAATTGGAATAAATTGGAATAAATTGGAATAAATTGGAATAAATTGGAATAAATTGGAATAAATTGGAATAAATTGGAATAAATTGGAATAAATTGGAATAAATTGGAATAAATTGGAATAAATTGGAATAAATTGGAATAAATTGGAATAAATTGAAATAAATTGAAATAAATTGAAATAAATTGAAATAAATTGGAATAAATTGAAATAAATTGGAATAAATTGGAATAAATTGGAATAAATTGGAATAAATTGGAATAAATTGGAATAAATTGGAATAAATTGGAATAAATTGGAATAAATTGGAATAAATTGGAATAAATTGGAATAAATTGGAATAAATTGGAATAAATTAAAATAAATTGGAAATAAATTGGAATAAATTGGAATAAATTGGAATAAATTGGAATAAATTGGAATAAATTGGAATAAATTGGAATAAATTGGAATAAATTGGAATAAATTGGAATAAATTGGAATAAATTGGAATAAATTGGAATAAATTGGAATAAATTGAAATAAATTGGAATAAATTGGAATAAATTGGAATAATTTGGAATAAATTGGAATAAATTGGAATCAAATTGGAATAAATTGGAATCAAATTGGAATAAATTGGAATAAATCTGGAATAAATTGGAATAAATTCGGAATCAAATTGGAATAAATTGGAATTAATTGGAATAAATTGGAATAATAATAGGCCATTCGTTCAAAATTCTTCCCTAACTATTCCAAAAAATCAAGAATGCACAACGTTAATATTCAAGTTTTCACTTCTGCCGGCACTCCCGGATTGCCACCCTTGTTTTTTTTATGTAATTTGTAATTGTATTTAGGTACTTTTTTTCTCAAAATAATTTGGAATTTTAATTGCATCAAAAATCTGTGGAGGAAGTGTAATTATATTATTTTTATATTATATAAATGGTCTAAATACAATTACGTGTCATAAGTACAATTACATTTCTTTTTAATTTCAATTACTTTTAAATGCGCGTTTATGAGATGCACGTGATATAAAAACAAAAAATTTTCTATTCGAACCGGTTACTAGAGCTCGGACTCGCATCCATATCATTTGTTTGAATGCATTTGAGGAAAGCGTTGTGCCATGAAGCAGTGAAATTGTTCAACCCAAAATATTAACAGTAAGGGGTAAGTAGATGCAGATATCTTTATTTTTAAGACATATTATGTAATTATATTTATATTATTATAAACATAATTTATATTGCATAAACATTACAAACTAAGGAAATATAGTATGAAGTGGTGCAAATAGCAGTTTTTATGAGGTAAATACTAAAAACTACTTATTTACGTTGCATAGGTATTTTTAGTTATTATTCTAGTTTTCTACATTGAAATGAAGAACTAACTATTTTAATAAACGTATTCTAAGTTACTTTAGCGTTATAAGTATTTGATTTTAACGTAGAAAATGCAATATTTTTATTAAATTAATAGTACTTGTAACAGAATATAAAAATATTTTATGTTATAAGAAATTATTTGATGATGTAGATCTATTTTTTTGTACGAACAAGATAGAGAACGATACATTTCCTTAAGTTGAGAAGACCTTAAATGGTACAGAAAACAATACACTTAGGGCTGGTTGTAGAAAGCTAACATAAAATTAAGCTCAGTTTTAGGTGATACATTTCAATTTCCGATGCTATATGTGCAGTCTAAGGTTTGGAGAAACAATCCCTAAGTGCTAAATGGTGTTTAGACTGTACCTGTGCCATACAAAATTTGTCATGTGTCATCTCAAACCAAGTTTAACTTTAAGTAAGATTTATACAACCCGCACTTAAGATATCTTTAACTTAAAGGAATCCTTAAGAAAGTCGTTGCAAACGGCTGTTAGTTTGGCACTTTGAATTACCTATTTAAAAATGTTATTTGTACCGGTCTGGTTAGTTCATGGTTCCTCAATTCTATCATAATTTGTTGTTTTATTAACAAAGCAATTATAAAAGTAATTATAAAAGTAATTGCTAATTCATTTTTTCATGTAATTGTAATTAAATTGATATAATTCCTATTTGTACAACATGTATTTTGTACTTGTAATTAATTCCTTTTTTGAAAAAGTAGTTTGTATTTGTAATTATTTTTAAAGTACATGTAATTACCCAGCTCTGGCGGTAAGTAGGCGTTATGTATGGCTGGCCTATTTAAAATCAAGATTGGGTCAAGCCTAAAAATTTATTTTTAATAGCGGACTCGGGCCAGGCCGTAGTGGTTAACGTTCGGACTCGAGCCAGACCGGGCCTGGAAAATTAGTCCCATGCAGTGCTCTAGTACGAATAAAATAAGAAGTGAATGTCACCCATAACCCGACAGTGTGATGCGGTCGTCATAAGTAGAAGTTTGAATTTTGGGGCCCTAAGGGACAGAACATTTTTTTTAATTTAATGTTTAATATTAAAACCACAAATATTTTTACAAATAAAAGAACTATTACACTATTTTGATAATATAAAAATGAACAGATCGCAAAAAGCACTATTTTCATGAATGATTATAATTTATTTCTATCCTTTCTTCCTGTCATACACACATAGTTTAAAAGGTAGATGTAGATACAAATAATAATAATTCAAGTTTAAAGGGTATATTCACAATGAATTAGGATTGTAATTTTCCAACAAAATTATCCCTGTCATGTCTTATGTGATTTTTTGAATATAAAATATTTTCACTTCACTTTGCTCAGGATTGTGATTAACACAGGTAAAGTACAATGTTGTTACATACATTTGGAGCATATTTCATTTCATTATAAGGTGATGCTCACAATTTGCAGTAGGCTTTTCTACTATAAGTCACTTCCGGTGGCCATTTCTTCTCATAGAACTATCAATGAACCATATTTTATGCTAATTACTTGCGCCCCATCTGCGTTGGGAACGCATTCATCATTTACAAAAATAAAATGTCATTTATCACATAATACCATATAGCCAAATTCGATTAAAAAACTGAAGATTCTTATGAAACACCCTATATATCATAATATGATATAAACTATTTAACTATTTTACGAATAATTTAATAGTTATAATATAATAACTGTATTAAGCAGAAAAAGGATTGATAATTAAATGAGACGCAGAGACCGCCTGTGAAGTTTCTTTTAGTCTCTTCGTGTTAAGAAAGGTATCCCAGGAACCCGTGAATAAAAAGACAAATAATCTAAAAACCGAACCTTTTAAGACCTGCCTAGAAATATTTGTTTTCATCACAATTATCCCCACAGGGAATCTTTTGTTATGGTCTTGCGGTTCACTTATCACTTTTTTCTTTAAATAAACGTGTGCTTAAAAATCTCGTTACACTCGACTGCGTTCCATTCCAAAGCTAACACAACACAAATTGAGTTTTTTGTTTGATTTTTTTTATGAGCTACACTACGTACAGACAAATGAGCTTTATATCTCTCGATATTTCCGGATTGAATTAACAAGATTTTGTTCTTATCTTTGAAAGCGTTAGACAGGCGTATATACAGTAGCTATTTCACATGCTTTAATTAAAGGGTACGAGTATACAGGGTGTCCCGAAATTCCGTGTACATAGATCTACTGTATGTTAGTGAGATCAAAATAAGTCGATTGAGCCAAAATTACCTATATCACAAAGTCCATCGTTTGCCTGTGAGGAAGCTTCAAAGTTGGAAAAAAAATTTAAGAACACAAAACGGTTCGTTCGATTTTTATAAAATTTGGTGTGTAGCTATTCTAATTGAAGAGCCATTGTTCAAAGCAAAAATTACACCAACTGAAATTATGGAAGGGTAAAAACCACCCTAATCCTACCATAAATGACATCGTATTTTTTTTTTCAGGGCCGCCCCTGTTCCCTGTTTTTTGTGGAGAGCTGTTTTCATTTGTAGCATTTTTTCTCTCTTGCAAAAAACCTGTATCTCTCATGGTATTTGAGTAAAAAAAATTTTATGGACTGATGGTTAGTCACTTAAAATTTTCAAGAAAACTAAGTTCGCGGTTACTACTGCAACCCGAACACGATTTTAACGTTATTACAATAAAACAATCATTAATAGGCATAGGTATTTATTGAAAAATAACAATTCGAAAAGAAGGATAAATTTTTTTTACAATAAATGTTCAATATGGCCACCTCCTTCGTTCATGCAGATTTCAATTCGGCCCAAGAAATTGAAGTGTACCCTGTAATCTATTTTTGGATGGTCCCTTAACCCGAGACGATTTCTGGGAAACCAAAACATCAATAAGCACGGCGGCCGAGAAAAGGGTCGTGCGGTCAGTGCAGAGACAACCCAACGTCAGGGGGACAACTATTTGGATAAGCAGATTATCGAACACCGTTGAGGAATGCAGTCAATTTCTTTGTTAAGACTGTGTTATTCCATTTGTTTTAATAATTATTATTTTTGTGACGTTATTTTAATATTAATAAACTTCATACGTAAAATAAACATTTAATTATTTGTGTAGTTTACAACCCTTCTCAAAATGCCTAGATCATTTCGCATAGAGTTCACAGCAGTTTGAATCCTACCCCATAATTGTTCAATGTTGTCGATAGGAACTTCATAAACTTTGGTTTTCAAGTGACCCCAGATAAAATAATCACAAGGATTACAGTCCGGTGATCGAGGTGGCCACTGAATAGGAGCATCGCGACCTCTCCCAATCCATCTTCCATGGTATTGGTCGTTTAAATAATCTCTCACAATGCACGAAAAATGAGGTGGTGCACCATCGTGCATAAAAAACATGTCACGGCGTAAATTGAGCGGTAAATCTTCTAACAGTTGAGGCAAATCTTGACGTAAAAAATGCAAGTAACTGTCACCGTTAAGACGATCTGGTAATCTAAAAGGACCAATCAAGTAGGTGTCAATAATACCCACCCACACATTAATTTTAAACTTTCGTTGAAAGTTTTTCTCTTTAATGGCATGTGGATTTTCATCTGCGTAAACATGTTCGTTATGTGAATTTGTTATACCACGTCGTGGAAAGCATGACTCGTCTGTAAACAAAATTTTTCTGTGAAAAACTGGATCGGCCGCTCTGTGCTCTTGAATAACTTGTACAAAATGCAAACGCAAATGCAGACTCATAATCAGGAGGTAGGAGTTCCTGGACACTTTGAATGTGAAAGGGATACATAAGTTGTTCTCTAATTATTCTGTTGGATGTGCTTTTTTAAATCCTAGTTTGGCGTGCCAGTCGTCGGGTACTAATTCGGGGATTATTTTCAACTATTTCAAGTATTCCCTCCTCTAACATGACGAGGTCTTCCAGCATTATTTCTGTTCGTTTTCAGTTGAGAAATTTCTCGAAGTCGCCTCTCGATAGAAGTAAAAGTCTGGTGATTCGGAATCTGTCGATTTGGAAATCTTTCATGGTATACCCGAACACTCTCACGGCAGTTGCCATTATAGAAACCAAGGTACTGGCAACATATCAGTTTGTTCATTGAATGTGTACTCCATACCAACCACAAAATGTTTGAAATAACTCCTTCACAAAAACTTTAAATCGAAACAGAAAAAATACAATACATAAAATGAGTAGTATCGACAATTTTTACAGTTCTACAACATACATATCTGTTAAAATTATCAAATTGTTTATTGTAACGTTGACAACCGCCAACTTAGTTTTCTTGAAAATTTTAAGTGACTAACCCTCAGTCCATAAATTTTTTTTTACTCAAATACCATGAGAGATACATGTTTTTTGCAAGAGAGAAAAAATGCTACAAATAAATGTAGCTTTCCACAAAAAAATTTGGGGAACAGGGGCGGCCCTGAAAAAAAAATACGATGTCATTTATGGTAGGATTAGGGTGGTTTTCACCCTTCCATAATTTCAGTTGGTGTAATTTTTGCTTTGAACAATGGTTCTTCAATTAAAATAGCTACACACCAAATTTTATAAAAATCGAACGAAGCGTTTTTGTGTTATTAAAAAAAATTGAAAATTTTCTTCCAACTTTGAAGCTTCCTCACAGGCAAACGATGGACTTTATGATATAGGTAATGTTGGCTCAATCGACTTATTTTAATCTCACCAACATACAGTAGATTTATGTACACGGAATTTTGGGACACCCTGTATTATGTATGCCATCAATTTTTAGAAAGTTACATCAAGAACTTTTAAAATAATTTATTTAAGAGAGCGCAAATAGATATTAAAAATCAGAAACGTGTATAACGATCCTTTAGAAATTAAAATTGGAAAACCACAAGGCACAGTACTCGGTCCTCTCCTTTTCATTTCATGCAATAATTAATTATTAAATTTAAATATAAATGGTGATTCCATTTCCCATGCATGAATTAAGTGCAGGTTTTGAAATAGTTAAAACACTGGCTTGATTTTAATAAATACGAAAGATGCTTCCCACCTTATCGAGACTGCATCCCATAAGAGTAAAAGAAATGATTTGATTTGGAATAGCGAAAGATCGAAGGCCGATAGCAGTATAAAGATATGTGAAAAATTAAGCGAAGAAGTACAGGTATTTTGCAAGAATTTAATTAAGGACATTAATAAGTATAGACATCATATTATCTAAGATAGACTCACACTGTATACCCAATACACCTTCTGTCCGCATGTTTTATCAGACGGGGAAAGGGGAATCGTACGTCGCACATTGACGTAGTGTTTCGGGAGGGTTTACATATATTTTTAGTAAAAATTATTTAATGACCAAATCAATAACCTATGGGTCTTCGGAATCAAAGGTAAATTTAAAGAAAACATATTCAATTTATACAGGGCATTCAAAAAGTAATTTTATATATTTTCTTATAGATTAAAATAGTAGGTAGCTCAAAGTGGAAGAACATTTTTGTTAGTATTTTATTATAAATTTTTTTTAAATACATGAAGAGCAAAGAGCAAGTAAAAATATAAAGCCATTTATTATTATTTTTACATGGGTACTGTTTGAAAACCTTTTCTACAGGTCGAAAAAAGAATAATTATATTGCCGGACTACCTTTTTTTATGAAATAAAAAGATATTAAAAACAGAACAATTTTATTTCAGATACATAAATATACAAATATGATCTTTCTATTACATACCATTTGGGTTGCATGTCACGACACCTATTTTTAGAATTATTTGTGTAATGATATAATAACTCATTTAGGACAGTAATCAGCAATGATTTTATAATATCTGGACAAGGCTAAAACACATTAGCTTAAGATTATCAAGAGATACTTTATTTCTAATTTATCCGAATAGAAAAAAACACTAAAGGAAGCTTCTTTTGTGACATTTCGAATGTCATTTTATTATCAATGGTTACTCCTACAAACACTCTTGGTGAAGAATCTGCTCAATAGATTTATTTAGTGTTATAAGATAACTGATATTTTGTAAAGCATATTTTGGAATAAAATACATAATAGTTATTTGTGTATTAAGAACAGAAAGTAGCACCTTTGACAGTTGAGACAGAAAGTCTGTCGAAGAGAAAAGATTTATTTTATATTTATTCAAAAAGGAGGAAAAATACAATATCAAAACTGTTATCTCAGTTATGTAATCATCATTTTCAGTATTTGTGTTTTTCCAACAACTGACCATTTATTTGTTATAGAGATGAAAAACCGTACGAGTCGCAGATATGTACGGTTTTTCAACTAATTTCACGGGTATAATCAGCTGTACTACATTAACAGCTAGGTATTTAGTACGGTTTTTAAGCTCAATCGATGAAGAGACAAATTTTAAACGAAATGGCTTATTTTGAAATGTCAAATTTGAGACTTGTACGGTTTTCGAACTCACTGGTTCAATTGCAGAACACTGCAGTGAATCTTTTTCTTTAAGGATTTTACTATAAAACCAGAAATATAAGCAACTACATCCTGAATGTATTCGCTCAGAAAATATATAGATAGGTAATCATGGTCACGAAGCTCATTTGTAAATTCCAAATTTTCTTTAGTGTCTGATTCGTAACATTTTAAATTTAACGCAATTTGGGTACTAGTGTTGCTACAATCCAAGATGCTGGTGCCATCTAAAGCAATTGCATTGGCAGTTTTTTTTGACTTTACTTCATTATGAATTAATAATTTTTTATAACAATTTTGAAACAATCTCCATGTGAGATTGTTATTGAAGCATCTGTTACGAACTGCACTAAAAAAAGTATTTTTTTCTTCTTCAATTTTCGCCTCTTCAACTACCTCTCCCAAAATTCTGTAAAATGTGATGATTACTGTATAATTTTAGAGCTTACATATAATAAAAATACCCATAATAAATACTGTACTTACTTTATAGGTATAACATTATGTTTTAAGATGTGTCTACCATTTAAATTTTCATAAATATCTGCCATACAAAAATGGTATACTAAGGCTTCTTTCATTTTCATAATGTTTTCCTCCACCAAGCATAGATTTTGCAGCCAAATTCTACGTTGAATAATTTCTCTAGGAAACCTGATCAGAAAATATAGAACATCATTATTTAAATAAACAATGCTACTGCTAAATGCCTTTACACTGTTAAATAAATTAAGCCTTATTCCCTGTATATGCCTACGTCTATGCTAACATAATCTTATTTATGAAATGACCGAATAACATTCTTATTCTGCGTATTTCGGCACACTATACATTTCCTTCCCATCGTAAAAGTCCTTAATAAAAAGTTCAGGGTTTAAATTATTCTTGAAAACTACAAAAAACCACAACAATCACAATAAAACTTGATCTGTCACTTTGACAACATCAGCAAAATGTCTTAGGTTGCCAAAGTTAAATGATTTATACCAAAATGTTTAATATTCCCATATGATACACATGTAAAAATAGCTACTTAAAAGTCTTAAGTGATTGCAATTAATAAAAAACTCATATTGATGCTTTCAATTCTTTATTTCCTTTTTTTTTTAGATTGTATTAAAGGTAATAGTAACTTTTTAAATAAAAATTTAATGTTTGATATTTGATGAAAGAGATCTGACAACATAGGAAGAGCGTACCGTCAAAAAAAAGTTGCGGACAAGTGTAATGTATACAAGGCGTATCTATTATCCGATATCTTTGTTAATATTAGACGTAAGGAAGGTGTCGGTAACTGGTATAGTCCGAACCGCGTTTTAGTTTCAAAGAATTAGCGCTTGTAGCGCTGTACACACAATTTACAGAAACCTACAATTGATGCTGGAAAGAGTGGGAGTTGGGGGAAGGGTGTCATTTGTCATTGGTCTGTCATTGGTAATTAGCATCCATTACCAATATTTATTGTAAGTAATATCATAATATTATCAATAATTATTGTTTGTTTGTATTTGGAAGTATCCTATATCCTGGATAAATAAATAGTAAGTATTTTGTAAATTATTCTTTATTGTGATCTGTGACGTAAGGATCAGTGGCGGCTCGTGGGCACTAGCGGCAGTGGGCACACACTGTAAAGGAATCCCGGGATTCGTTTTTCCCTTAGGAAAACAAGTTCTACGCTTAATGAAAATAAAAAATATATTTCAAAACAAATTAAATATTACAAAATTGAAGACTAACTGCTAGGTACCGCTGCAGTTGTATACTATTTCTTATAGTTAAAGTCCATTCTTCTGGATTTTTGGCTAGCGAAGTGATCGATGACCAGATAATTAAAATTTGGAAAGGACCGAATAAGTTTTTTTTTTTCGATGGATAACATGGCTAACGCGCACAATCTATCTTGGCACATAGTGTTCCTAAAAAATGTTTTAATACGTTTTAGTGTCGAAAAACATCTTTCACTCTCCACTGTCGTCATGGGAATTGTACACAGGATGGTAAGCAGCTCCACGGACTCTCAAAATGTAATTGTCAAATTGTTCTCAAAAAACATTTGTAATAACGGTACGGCCCCATTGTGTTGCACAAAGTCATCTCGGGTGTAAAGTATGGACAGTTGAATTTTAAGCTGTTTACGTTTGGAAATAAACTACACACAGTTTTAACGTCCTTATTTGGAAAACAACCTCGGTAGTCTTTAAATTTTTCACTATCAAATAAACTTGCAATTGTTAGGTGAGTAGTAAAACCAAAACGTTTATTTACCTGCACTACTATTGTATCACAAATTTCCTTACATATCCTTAAATTAGAAATGGGGTCCTCCTTTTCAACAAACCGTCTCTTCTTGCTTGTACTTGGACCTGATTGGGTGTTGTCGTTTAAGTTTAATTCTTTTATATTTTCAAATTAGAAAAAATATTTATATCTCTATTTGATAGTTTGTCAACTAAGCCTGGAATTTCCAACGCATACCTTTTTGATATAGCATTTGGTTATCCTTGCCAACAATTTGCGAAAATGTACAACATTAAATTATTTATAAGACTTACAATTTTTTATACTCTTAAATATGCAAACACTCAAAAAAGACAGACAAAACCAAAAGAAAAATTTTGTCCCATTTATAAATAGTATGGATTTTTTTTCATCATATTTTTGACTGCTTTATAAAAAAAGTTATTTTTCTTTGTAGTTTTATTTCTTAACTATTCCAAAGGTCCAACTAACGTTTTTTTCGTAATCACAATAAATAAATTATTATCATGGTACAACAAACGCGCACCTATTTGGTCTAGGTAATCTGTGCCATGAGTACAGCACGTCACGATGAGGAAGGTCAGCGCCCTGCTTGTGACGTATAATCCATCGCATGTGTTCATCTCTTGCTAAGCGATATTGCCGTTGTCCGTGGTTTTCGCATCATAATGAGAGAGAAAGCAACAGAGGCACACATTTACTGTGCCCTATGCCCAATTAATTTCGGAATTCTCGGAATGTCGCTCAACTCCCGGTCGTCTAGTGTCGTGCCAACGCGGTTTGTGCTGAATATTAGATAAAATAATAATAGGCATTGAAAAAAATATAAAATATATAAGTTATTTTTTTTTGTTTATTATACTAGCCCAAGTGCCCTTCTGACAAACCGTCACTGGTAAGAATATAAATATTGTTACAAATAAATTAGCAAAGGTAGATAAATTTAAACAGGATTTTAACTCTTTAAAACATATTATTAAGGATAAAGACTTAGATAGTAAAATATTAGAATATTACCAGGAAGTAAATAAAACTATTTACCTAGCTCAGAAAATATTAGAAAGTAGATTAGGAGAATTAGAATCAAAGCAAATATTAATTTCCGAAATGTCTGAAAAATTTTCTTTAGAGAAGTCAGTGTAAATAACATTAACCTGACTTCTTCTATCCAAAACTTCAGAAATATACTGAGTTATACAGATAAGATTAGTTACAGTAGAGCGACCAGCAATAAAACCATGTTGGGTTGGACTAATGATTTGGCGAAACTGAAATGAACGGAAAATATTCACAAATGTATCAAAAACTTTAGAGAAATTGTTCAGAATTGTGACAGGGTGATAGTTGGATATATCATTTTTGCTGCCATTTTTAAAGATTGAACTAACTCTAGCTAACTAGACATCTCAGGAAATTGTTAAGTTTTAAAAATAAGGTTGAAAATAATAGGAAGAGGTTTACAAAATACCTGTGCACAGTATCTCACCAGAAATGCCGGAACATTATCCGATCCACTTGTTGGCTTAGTTTTCCATTTTTTAGAGCAGTTAGTACTTCAGCTTCCGTTACTTGGGTAATGTTAACTATATTGTTATAATTTTGTAACAGTATTATTAAATGGTGTATAATTTCCTGAACAAAATATTGCAAATGAATCCACTATATCTTTAGGTTGATTTAAACGTTTGTTTTCGAAATTCATAGTGTAAGGTATCGTCGACAGATCACCTTTTCTGAAATTTATAAATGACCAAAAAGTTTTAGGATCAGCCTGAATATTTTCTTCAGAACATTTCACATAACAGTGAGCTAACTTAGTTTTAATTTTAATTTCAGTTCTCAGTTGACTGCAAATAATATAATCTGAATTATATTTAGTAATCTTAAATTTTTTACAAGCTTTACTTTTTAGTTTAATACTATTTATGATTTCAGAATTAAACCACTGAGGATAATGTTGGTTAGTTGAAGTCTTTTTTGGCACATGTTGGGTAAATATAGAGTTTAACTTATCGTAGAATGCGTTTAAGACTTCATCAACATTATAGCAGCTATTTAGGAAAGACCAGTCTGTCTCTAATAATATTTTATAAAGATTTGGAAAATCTGTTTTTTTAAAATTGAATCGATTTGGAGAAGCAGGTGAAAGCTTTTTGTGCCGCCGAAAGGGTAGCTCAATAATTAGTGCTGGATGATAAGGATCAATTGGTACAAGTGCGTCTGCTGCTTTTTCTACTTTACAATCTTTTATATTAGAGAGAACAAGATCTAGTATTCGATTAAAATAATTTCGTACTTCATTGAATTGCAATAAACCAAAAAAACTTATTTAGGGATAGCATTTTTCTACTTAAATTTATCTGTGACTAAAATTTATATGTTGCATATTCAGTAATGTTAAAGTCACAAACAATCAATAATTTATTATCGTACAATTGACACAGCGCTTCAATTCCATCCAGCAGAATTTCAAAATCCTCATTTGATGTATTGGGTGGAATATACAAATTCAGGATGTACAAGTATACGTTTTCGTACCTAATACTTACAGAAATCATATTAATGTTAAACAAATCTTTTGGAAAATCATAACAACTTAAGTCATTTAAAGATGCAGATAATGTTTTCCTTACAGTAATAGAGAACCTCCTCCCCTGGTATTATTCGTCAAAGCATAACGTCTATCCGATCTAAAGACATCGTATTTTGTGTTAAGGCCAAGTTCAACGCGTTGTCAATGACAAGTGACGGCGACTTTTTTATCACAAGAAATACAGCTCTGAACGATAATATTTTCAAAAACTGTTTTCATAAATGGGTTCAAAAAACTGTAAAGAATGATGGAAAGTCTATGGTTTGTTTTACTTTTATTGCATAATATTTTAATAAGTGATATTTAACAAATATTTAAAAGTTAAAACGCAAAATACATTCTTTTATTTTTGCCTAATTATTTCAGGATTCTTGTGATAAGATTTAAAAATGTAGGGCCCATAAGATGCTGCCATCTGAACAGACGGAATAGACACTAAATTGATAAATTAACAGTTGTAACATTCCGCTACTTACAGAAGAGGATGTCATGAAAGGTCTTAAAAGATTGAAACCTAAAAATACTAGAGGCCCAGATGATATTCCGGCATTTTTAATAAGAGATTGTGCAAATATTTTAACCAAACCTTTAACCATGGTCTTTAATATGTCCTTACGAGAAGGCAATTTTCCAAGTAGTTGGAAGATATCTAAAATATGTCCAATCTTTAAGAAAGGATCCAAATCTATCATAGAAAACTACAGACCTATATCCATCCTTAGCAATTTTGGAAAAGTTTTCGAAAATGTCATTTATGAAATACTTTTCGCTCATGTAAAATCGATTATATCTACGGCACAGCACGGCTTTTTTCCAGGCAGATCCACAGAGACCAATCTGATATGCTTTACACAATATGTTGCGCAAAACCTTGATAGGGGTGGCCAGGTTGAAACTATATATACTGACTTTTCCAAGGCCTTTGATCGCCTCGATCATAGTATACTTTTGAACAAGCTTTCCATTGTTGGACTCACTACGTCTTTTCTGCGTTTCTTTGAATCATATTTAAGTAATCGTAAATTGAAAGTTGAATACCATGGTTTTCAGTCAATTTGTATAAAAGCTTCTTCCGGTGTCCCTCAAGGTTCAGTTCTAGGACCACTTTTATTTTCCATTTTTGTAAATGACATTACTGAAAACCTATCATGTAATACTCTACTCTATGCCGATGATTTCAAATTGTTTAAATCAATCTCTAGTATTGATGACTGTTTGATTATGCAGGAGAACCTAAATAAATTGAACCTTTGGTGTAATTCTAACAACTTACCACTAAACATATCTAAGTGCAATTCTATCAGCTTCACTCGCAAACTAAATCCGATTGAGTATAATTTCACTGTCAACAATATTACCATCAATAAATGTCTTTCTTTTAGAGATCTTGGTGTTCTTTTCGACGCTAAGTTAAATTTTATTGAACATGTCAATACTATTCAAAAAGAAGCATACAGAAATTTGGGTTTTGTCATTCGAAATGGACGCCAGTTCTCTGAGCCTAACACTTTAAAAACTATTTTTAACGCTTTTGTACGTAGTAAGCTAGAATATGCGTCCATTGTTTGGAGTCCTGGATATGAAGTATATAGCCAAGCATTAGAAAAAATTCAGCGAAAATTTGTCAAATATTTGTGGTGCAAGCTAGATGGCGTCTACCCTACTCGCAATATTCCGCAAACCATCTTGCTGAATAGATTTGATATCCTTGAATTACGTACTCGTAGGAAATGTTATTCTATCTGCATTCTTTACAAATTATTAAATTTTAAAATTGACTGTCCCGAACTACTTCGTCAACTAATGTTTAATGTTCCTAGTATCAGAACTCGCTCCCCTTTTTATTTCTATTTTCAAACACCCAGGACAAATATTTTAAAATTTTCTCCAATGTATTTTATGTATCAAAATTTTTTTGAACTTCAAAATGATGTTGATTTATTTTCTATTTCAATTAAAGAAATAAAACGCTTAATTGTGGACTGAGTTAATTATCATAAGACGACGTAATTTTTTCTCCTAACGGAGTTTTTTTTGCGTTTTCTTATGATGGTTAAAAACGTTTATTAAACTATTTTTTGTTTACATATTTTTATGCTATTATTAGTATTTAATATTTTGTTATCATTTTTATGATGTAAATTATACTGTAATTGTAATTATTTTTGTGCCCATCCTGTAATTGGTTTTATACTGTTGGATGGTGTAACCCAAATAAATAAATAAATAAATAAATAAATTGCAACATCGCTCCCTATGCAGCCGAATGTAAAATTTGACCATGTTTCTGGGTGAGGGGCGAGGTGGTGTGCGGGGAAAGGTTAAATTATTCTATAAATGCTATTTTCTGTTTGGAACACAACACAAGCATGTTTGTTTTGAAAGTTTGACGTTTATGGTTTGACGTGTCATTTCAATTTAATGGACTTTAATAACTTAAAAGATGCAATGTACTTATATTATTTATATATATTATTGTAGATCCAGGTATGTTTTCGGTTTTTATTTTCTTTATTTGGCTAGTTTACTAATATCACAATTATTTTAAAACATTCTAAATAGGAAATGTAATTTAACTGCAATTGTTTTGTTAACAGTATTTGCATATGGTCTGTGAATTTCATCTGTTTCCGAATAATTATCCTTAAATATTTGAATTTTTCTACTAACTGTATAGATTTTCTTCCAATTTCCTATATTGTTTTGTCCACAAACTGCATATAGTTATTACTTATCAGCTTATATTTTGTTTTAGGTATTTGTGTTGATTTTTAACAAATGATTACAACATCATTTATAAACATTTTACAGAGTTTCATTGACAATTAACGCTTACTAAGTTATCTGAATCCTAACAACTTACAAGAAACATAGATAAGGACATCATAGGCAAACAGGTAAATGTCATATTGATTATTGCGACATCAACAATCATTAATATGAATTAAAAATAACAGGGGACCTAATTTTTTTTCCTTTGATGTGGTTAATTTCTTCTGATCAGGACAGCGATTCTTTTGTGAGAACTCGACACATTACATACAGAATAGAGAGTAACATTACATTAAAATCCCTGTCTCTCGAACGAAGATAGGAGTCTCGATAGGAGACGTACTGAAAGATGAGAATCCCACTAGATATGTTATTTAATTTTAATCTCTCTGATCTGATACTTAGATAATCTACATGCTACTCCAATGCATGCTTTATAGCATAGATATAAAAAACCACCTTTATAACAATACTTTTTAATTTTTTTATCGAATGGTTTTGATCAACAGAATCAAGTGCATTTTAAAGAAATACAATAATTTTTAATTGTACATATGGCGGGTTGTACAATAGGCAGTTAAACTGTAGACTTAGTTTAAAATGTGAACCTTGTCGTATACTCATCGGTTATTATTAAACATAGTTTTAAAAATGACATTTGTTTTTAAATATAACTAGTTAAAAATAAAACTCTTGTTAGTTAAAATATGTTTAGAATATTTTTTGTACAACCTGCTCATAATGTATTTTGTAATAATTAATTAATAATCATAATATTCTTGTAAGGAAGTTGGAAAGCTTAGGGTTTGATCAGTCGCTGTTGAGATTATTTTCATCTTACCTAAATCATCGTTTTAATTATGTCTTTTACAACGGATTTTCATCTTCACCCCTCACAGCAACATCTGGAGTTCCACAGAGCTCCAAGCTGGGGCCACTATTATTTAGTATATTTATAAATGACTTGGCAATAAATTTAACCTGCTCTTCGCTGCTGACTTAAAAATATTTACCTCAATCTCATCAATTCCAGACTGTTACTTTTTACAGACCCAACTTGGGAATCGTTGAAAATTGGTGTAGTGAAAATAAGCTGTTTATGAATGTGTCTAAATGTAAAGTATGTTCCTATACTAGAAGTATTAACAAGGTGAAGTTTGATTATTTATGTAACGGCCTACCTTTATCGGACTTGTGCACAAATTGAAGATTAAGGTATATTATTCAACCGGATTATATTGAAAATTCCACACCTGTAATTTTGAACCAATCAAAATACGTGTTTTTGATAGATCACCATGGCAACGGAGGTATTTTAGTGGAAATTTTTTTTCTCGTGGGGTAACCAACAGCGAATTATACTGGAAATTTTTTGACGTTTACAATAACAGACCATTTTTGACAGACTGGTTTTTATTTGTTCACATAATAGGTTTAGTTTTGATACATTTTAGTTACAATGCTAAGGTGTTTTCTATTTTCTTCGGCCACTTCTTTTCTTCTTAATGGCGAAAATGCAGGACTTTGGATGCTTTGAATTATGTGTCTGTCTAATAAAATATATATAATATTTAGACACTAATTTATTCACCTTTTTCCCATTCAGCACTTTGAATTTTGCATAGTTTAGGTGCAAATATTCGTGGACAATTCGGAACAAATTTTCGTTTTTCAAGTTGGAGCCACAATCCTCTATTAATCCGAGTAAGTAAGTCATGGTGCAATGATTGATCATTACATCAGACAATTTCACGCATATTTTGCATAGCGTATAATTTTCAAATCGATTCATTTTTAAACAAATAGGTAATTTTGTTGGTTTTACTTGCTGTGCAATATTCTTTATCGCAACAAAACGCGAGTTATTTAATGTTTTGAACTGTCAAAATACAATGATCACAGCCTCCTACGATTGATGCTTGCTAACGCTGGTTATGAATTTCATACCATTTTAAAGCGCTCATAACGCATGTTAATAAAAACGCAGAAAAACAATTTTCTACCACTTGTAGTTATTCAAAACTTACGTAAAATTAAAGAATATACTATTTTCTATTTTCAAATGGTATTCCCATGCAACTACAATGAGTAGAAATAAGCAATTTGAAGGCCTAAATAATTGCAGCGAAACATTTTTTTACGTCGGGCCGCTTGACAACTTCAAAACTGAAATTATATTCGAGGTTAGGGTCTCACTTAGTTACCATGACAACTCAACAATCAAGGCGACAACACCTTTTATGTTTCACTGGTGACTTGGAGAAAATAATTTGCATTGTTGAGAAACGAAAAATAAATTTTAAAAATATTTAATTTTCAACCATAATTCGGCGTGGAATTTTCTTACCGAATACCACGCGAGGTCAAATTAATATCAGGAAATTTTTTCTCGCTCATGAATATTTTTAGAAAATTTCATGAGCTCGAAAAAATTTCCGGAAATAATTTGACCTCTAGTGGTATTACTAGTGAAAATACCGTTGCTTCTGCGTTGAAAAGCTTAGGGTTCTTAATTCGTAATACTCGTTCTTTTACAAACTCTTAAAGCTTGGAGATCCTTTACTTTTCTTTAGTTCGTTCCAAGCTAGAATATGCATCTCTTATTTGGAACCTTATTTACAATGTTCATAAAAGATCATTGGAAAATGTTCAGCGGCGATTTCTCAAGTACCTTTCTTTTAAAATAGATGAGCTGTATCCCATTCGAGGTATTGAAGAATCTCTGCTTCTTTCGAAAATAGAAGGGTAGTTTCCAATATTTAATTTTTTAATAAAATATTACATAACACTATTGATGTACTATTTTTGATAAATTAAATAAATTTTAATGTTCCCCAAACAGCCATTAGATATCATAAAACATTTTATACAGCAAGTATTTGAACGAACTTGGGAAGAAATTCACCTATAACGCTAATGTGCTCAAATTTTAATTAATTTTGTTCTGATTGGGATATTTATTTCGATCATTAGTTGTACTAATTTGTAGCTAATGTATTTAGGATTCTTTCTTTTTTTTTCTTGCTGTTGCTAAAATTATTTTCTGTCGAAATATTATGTTTAACATTTATTTCATGTATTTTGTTCTGTAAATGGATTAATTTGTTGGGCAATAAAATTATTTTTATTTTATTAAGCAAAAAAATGTTTATTTTGATGCACCTACCACTTTTAAAAGTTTGTGAGTATATTAACGAGAAATCTTATATAATTCCCAAAGAAAAATATTTTTGGAATAAATTCCGAATTCTATTTATTGATATTTGTTATTTTTTAGGTTCGATGACTCGAAACATGATGATTAGCTACACCAAGAATATCCTTGATACTTAAAAAAAATGGTACGAGATTAAGCAGATTTGATGCTATGTCACATTGTGGTGCGAAGACGTGGATTGTATAAATTTGGGACATCAGTTGATAGAAAACAGTACGCAAAAATAAATTTAAATCTGCATATGCATCAGAGATAGTCATATTCCATACCACAATACGTCATGCGTGAACTCGATGAGATTTCATCGGCTAAGTATCATTCCTCTGTAATGTTTTGTATCATTAGGAACACCAACATTGTAAACAATTATGACCAGGGTTTTCTAACCTTTTTCCTAGGTCAGAAAAAATAAATGAAAACTAAATAATGCATAGTAATAAAGATTGAAAATATATATACTTTTAAGAGTTTTATTATGTCAGCCATAGTTTTATACCAAAAATGAAAATAAACTGAAATTATACATTAAAAATAAATTCATAAATTAACTATATTTATAACACTCAACGACTCTCTCCTAGCTAAAATATTACTTATCTATCTATTCAGCTCTGTTCCGTCTATTTTTTGCCTTTAGCCTCCTTCTGACACTTCCATTCGTTCTTATTCAGTGTAGTATGCATGGTTTTTAGAATACCAAGTGTTATACCTATCTGATGCTTGGTCCTGCAAAGTTCATCTCCAGTACACCTGCTTATGTGACATCTATCTCTATGTCAAGTTTGATTGAACACCCGTTTCTTGCCTATTACTCTTATACTTAACCAGAACTAGCTTAGACTCGAACGCATATGTTTAATTCGGCCAAAACACAGCCTTGGTACACAAATATCTATTTTACCGCTGGTTTCATTACAAAAAACTGGAGTAAAGGGTAAAATTATCTCTTGTTCAGTACACTCCTATACACTTGAGTATTAGCATATATTATTTTTGAATGAAGACGTATTACATTTAAAAATGTCGTTTACTTAAAAATAAACATTTAATTTTGATATTTTATTTAACTCAATCAAAACATTAAATTATTTTTTTCCATTTATATATGGCTTATACCGGACTTGTATGTACTCTAGTAGCCATGGAGTAGCTGACAGTGTTGCCGTCAGTTGCCGCCACATATTCATTAGTAACATACGTTTTATAAATGCACCGTGTTACATATTTGTTGACATAAAGAGATAGAAATTTAAAGTGACGTTTTGTATTACTTCGGATGAAAAAATCGATAATACAATTTTCTAACCTAAAAAAAAAATCGTGATTATATGTCAAACGAAATTGAACTTGGCCTTAATGTTAATACCAATACCCGAGGTAATACCATTAATTAAAATTTCGTATAATTTTTTATAGAAATACGAGTAATTACTGTTATTGTGTTCAGTACAAATATAAATATAATATTTATAGTTCTTGATTATTTATCGGGTAGAAAAAATAGCGTATGCAATTCTCATGTAATGGTTATTAATACATGGACATTAACCGGGATACGAAACAAGCCGAAGGCAAGTTTCGTATGGTTTATGCATAATAATAATAATATACTATTAGGTCAGTACAATATTTATTTATCATTATTACGAGTGTATAATACAGTGCTTTTCAGATAAAAGTATCCACCTTAAGTAACTTTTGAAGGACTGATTGTTACAAAAAAAAAAAAAATACGTCAATTAATATTCAAAGGGGGAGATATCGTGCCATATTTAAGTTTGCTGAAAAAGTCACCCTTTCACCCCTACTATCATCCCTTCAATTTTTTTAAATAGCTTCCCCCATTTTTTTATCCATTTTTGGATTGTTCTCGTTTAACTGATTTCAAAAATGTATAAAACATGGGGTTTAAAATAATTAGTTTATGATCTACAGGGTTCCATTATTTGAGTGACAAATTTTTACATCTCACCTTACTGACTGCAGCAAAATTGGATTTAGAATACATTATACCTTAATCGTACCGCTAAAAACTTGTTGAAGTTTTTTATGATACATGGTAAAGGTATTGGAGATTTGAAAAATGAATTTAAATTACTTTTATAGTGTATTTTGATACATTTGCACATTGATTTGATTTGAAAATGGTTTACAGTTTACAAGAAAGAATTGAACTTGTAGGTTTATACTACAAAAATAACAGTTCTGCACGAGCTGCTGCTAGAATTTTCAACGAAACACACCAAGGAGGTCATGCAACTCATAAGTATGTAATTGATCTTATGCATAAATTTACATCAACCGGGTCAGTTGGCAATAAAAAACATAACCGACTGGAACTCGTAAATAACGAAGCAATTGAAGTCGCAGTTTTAGGACAAGTAAGTCTTGAAAATCAACAAGCACAGTCACTGACAACAATAAGCAGAGAAGTAGGTGTTTCATCTTCCACAGTTTATCTAATATTACACAAGCATAAGTACCATCCATACAAAATTAAATTGGTTCAAGAGTTGTATGAAGATGATTTTGATCGTCGTCTTGAATTTTGTGAACTATTGAGTCAGCGCTTGACTGACAATCCACATTTGTTGCACAACCTTTGTTTTTCGGATGAATGCACATTTTCAGTTAATGGTTTAGTTAATATACATAATTGCAGATATTGGGCTGAGAGTGATCCACATGTTGTGCGTGAATACCACACACAGAATCCTCAAAAGTTAAATGTATGGTGTGGTATCCTAGGTGACCACATAGTCGGACCTTTCTTTTTAGACGGAAACTTAAATGGAGAGTCATATCTTGAGTTATTGAGAGAAGTAATTGATCCACGTATTACAACAATAATAGAAAATGATCATAATCTTTCTGAAGATTTGCTTGTCTTTCAACACGATGGAGCGCCTCCACATTTTGCTTTGCCAGTACGACAATTTTTAAATGAAACTTTCCCCAATCGTTGGATAGGTAGAAGAGGCTCGATGATGGAGTGGCCACCTAGATCACCGGATTTATCACCTCTAGACTTCTTTTTATGGGGTTATTTAAAAACAAAAATTTATGCTACCCAACCAGAATCTTTAGAAGATTTACGACAAAGAATAGAGTATAAATGCCTACATTTAAATGCACACGTGTACGGTAATGTCAGGGAGGCTTTTCAATCTAGGTTATACCATTGTATGGAAGTAAATGGTGGACGACATTTTGAACAATTTTTATAATAAATTTTGAAAATGAAATATTCGTTTTGTCATTGGAAACGCTTGTGACAAAATCATTAAAATAAAAGTTTTGCACAATTCAATTTTATTTTAATTTAAAATTCTGTAGATCGAAAACTAATTACTTTAATCCCCATGTTTTATACATTTTTGAAATCAGTTAAACGAGAGCAATCCAAAAATGGATAAAAAAAACTGGGGCAAGCCATTTAAAAAAATTGAAGGGATGATAGTAGGGGTGAAAGGGTGACTTTTTTAGCAAACTTAAATATGGCACGATATCTCCCCCTTCGAATATTAATTGACGTATTTTTTTGTGTTTTGTAATAATCAGTCCTTCAAAAGTTACTTAAGGTGGATACTTTTATCTGAAAAGCACTGTATGTACATCTATCACTAGATAAATTAAAAATATATTTCAAAATGAATAGAACCGGCCCTGAGTTTTCTACCCTTTAAAGAAAAATTTACTGTATGTCGTCGATCTAAACCTGTCCGCTTTCAATGATGACCATCACCATCACCATCGGGTATCCGTCGCAGGTGAGTTCAGGTGCAATGGAAAGAGTAGGTAATATCGAGCAGAGTCAATCGAAAATCCAATTATTTTTTTATAGATAAACGAGACCAGACCGGACACATAACGAGGGTCCGACAGAAATCGTTGGTATTATGATGGTTGTTCCAGTGACGTCACTAACAGAGAGAGAAAATATGATTTTTTTTTGTTTAGAAATATTTCCTCTTAATAAATAATTATAGAATTTCTGTTAGAATGTGATTTAAAAAAAAAAAAATAAAAATTATTCTTCTTTCTTCTTATGTCTCTTTTGTTTTCCTTTTTTTTTTTAATTAGTATCTAAGTAATACTTTTAGAAAGATAATAATTACCTGCCCCTAGTAGAATTTTTTGGTTATATCAGTCAGTAACAAGTTTCTATTTAAAAATACAACTTATGTTTCGAAAAATCTACATTTTTTGCATCTTCTGGTGCATAACAAATAAAATTAAAAAAAAAATCGAGGAAATATTCAGATATTTATTTATTTATTTATGGTACAGTATCCACGAGTCAAGCCCAGGAACAGGATAAGGTTAACAATACAAAAGAAATATATGAAAAAAAAACACAAAATTGATGTAGGCAATAAAAAAGGCAATCGGTTGCACCTAAACACCTAAAAAACCCATAAAAGGAAAAAGTGAATGTTTAGGAACGACTGTACCGTTAAAGACAAATACATGACTAATCACGAAAGACGGGATTGGTTGTAGTTTAGCCATTGCTTTGTAACTTAGATTGCTTGTTTTCTTGTCTGCTTGTAGGTAACTCTTTCTGCATGCCAATGGAGAAATACAATCATCGAGTGTCTGCCTCCTCGTGGCACCGCTGGATATATTAGTATTGCTGCTCTATGAACAGCACTATTAACTAACTAAATGGCACTCCATCAATAACCCAAGCTAAGGTGTAAGGCAACATGATGAAGGCTGAATGGCCGCTGGGATAGCGGTTGCGAATGTTCCTCCGGCGAAACCCCCTTGTATCCAGCCTTACCCTGTCATACGGGGCTCTGATTGGGTAGACATCTATTTTCTTAGCTACTCGTGGGACCAATATGGAAGAAACTAACCCAAAAACAACCGCGGACAAGGAACTCCCAGAAGGAGAAACCCTTCCACAACAAGCAACTGAGGTAATGGAAACCGAAGCGATTCCAGAAGAATTAACTTCGTTTCCATCAACCTCTGGACAACGCCCTGAGGTAGAACAACCTTCGGAGGCAAGTAGCAGTTCCAGAAACCCCAAGGAAGAAACTAGCCTGAAACGAGTTGCCTCAAAACCCAAAAGGACTCACCTGGAGCCGCATGAGCGACTCTCAGGTGCCCAAAAGAGGAAATTGGCAATTCAAAAGGCTAAGGCTGAAGGAAAACCAATCAGACCCAGAGCTGAGAGAAGGACGGAGAAGAAAGGAGCCAACCGAACTCCAAATCAAACTCCCCAACTCAAACGGGTCCGCCTCCAAAGTGACAGTTTGTCTTCAACGAAGGTCACCCCAAGAAGATTAAAATTGGGCCTGCAGCGCAAGCGGTAGAAGGTGGCTTGTCCTATAAAGACGCACTAACACCCATGAAAATGGTAGTAGTGCCTAAAGAATTTCCCAAGGAAAAACGGACTGAAGAGCAAGCGAATCAGACTCAGGAAAAATTGATGGAAGAAAGAGTGGGGATTAGGATCACAGTTCAAAAAGGGATATTTCCATAACGGAGCTCTCTTCTTGATCTGTGCCAATGGGACCGCTAAAACCTGGCTCTTTGAAATAATCCCCCAGCTCCAACCATGACAGGGAGCACAACTTATGGTGGGACCCTCTAGCGAGATGGTCCGAACCAACAAAGTTGTATCCTGGATACCCAAACCCATGCAGAACATGGAAACATCAAAGGTACTTGCTTTCCTCAAAACCCAAAACCAAGGGCTCCAAACGGAACAGTGCAAGTCATTCACAGGCAAGTGGAAGACAACGGTCAAACCATTGTACTGTTAACTGACGACGACTCTCTGAAGGCTTTAGAAAACCTGCAGTTAAAACCCTATCTGGGCCTAACTCAGACAATCTTCAGAGTGCAAAGGAAGAAGAAGGAAGAACCTTCAGATGCTCAGAATAGTGCAAGCTAATCTGAGACATTGCAAGGCCGCCTACGCAACCCTTGCACGTACCATTATCAGGGAGGACATAGACCTAGCCATAATACAAGAACCCTGGATCTACAAAGGGCATGTGATGGGGTTCGGACAAACCAAAGGTAAGTTAATATACATTACCCAATGTGGAAACACTAGGGCTTGTATATACATACGAAATGGTCTAGATAGTTGATCTAATATAATTTTGGTAATGTAATTCTGTAATGCTCTGATATTTTCAAAATTGACATAATCAGCTTCATTACGGCTCTTTCGATAATTTTTCCAGGCCTTGGACTTTTTTTTGGATAAGGGCAATAATATAACTATTGAACCAAGCAGGTTTGGTTACTTTTGTAAGTGGAACAATTTCTATGGAACATGTCGTTTAATAAATATAGAATAAATCAACAGCTGTATTTACATTGTAACAATGTTTAAGTATTGACTAATCGGGGAAGGCTGGATGGTACTTATCTTCTAGAACTAGTGGATCGATATGGTTGCTAACGATGTGATCGAAAAGCACGTCGCAATCTTTTATACAGTGTGTCCCAAAAAGTTTTATACACATGAGAAAAAGTTTTGTTTTTTAAAAATAAAAACAATTCTTGATAAAGAGATCTGCATTACTTAGGAATTCATAATCAAGTATTATTACTTTCGTCTTGAATTTAAGTGTTCAATAACTTCAAAAAAAAAAACCACTATTAGAAAAATAAATGCAACGATTTAAACTTAAGTACATAATATATTTTAATTCCTATTAACATTTTAATTAATATTTTGCTCTATATTAAAATTTAAAAGTATTTTTTTTATTTTTATTTTCCCTATATACCACCTAATAAATTTAGGTTTGATTATGGATACTCAAGTGATGCACATTTTTTTTTTTTTTGAAAAACAAAAAATTCTCGTGTGTATTTTTTTTTGAGACACATTGTATAATAGATTTCGACGTTCTCTTCGAGCACGTCGTTAACAACATTGTCTAAATACACTTTATTGTTAACGAAGTGCTCGAATAGCACGTAGCAATCTATTGTACAGTGTGTCCTAAAAAGTTTTAAACACTTGAGAAAAAGTTTGTTTAAAAAAAAACAATTATTTTTAATAAAGAGTTCTGCATGATTTGAGATTCCATAATCGTGTTTAAGTATTCATAAATTCAAAAAAGAATCCTATATTCGGAAAATAAGAGCAACGATTTCAAATTAAGTACATATTTTAATTCCTATCAACATTTTAATTAATAATTTGCCCTATATTGAAATTTAAAAGTATTTTTTTCTTTTATTTTTATTTTCCCTGTATACCATCTATATTTTACGAAATTTTATGTTTGACTATGGATTTCCATTTATTTTTTCAAACAAAAAATATTCTCGATTGTATAAAACAATTTTCGGACACACTGTATATTAGATTGCGACGTATTCAAAGAGTATATCGTTAACAACTAAATACACTTTTTTTAACGAGACGTGCTCCACGAGCACGTCGCAATCTCTTATACAGTGTGTCCCAAAAAGTTATGAAATGTCTTTTCATGTCATTTTATTTTTTAAATTTTTGACAATTTGTGTTCGTGAGAGTTTAAGTTACATAAAAAAGTTTTTTTATTAGTCCAAATAAATCAGGTCGCTCAAATGAAAATAAAATGTGATTTTTTTGACATGGTCTGTTTAGAAATAAAATTCATGGAAATGCCAAAGAGTCTTTGACGTGGAAAATTATTTTTTTCCAATAATTTTTCGAATTATGTACCAAAAAATTGAACTTACAGTGGAATCTACTTACGATAACGGTTATCATATACAATTTTTCATAATGTAACAGCTATAAAAAAAGATAAATAAAAATTTGAAGACTTTTGCAAAATGCAAGGTAATTGTAACGTTTAATAACTTAAAATCTCAAGTAAAATCCACAAACTAATTATTTATTTAAATCAAACCTATATTCATCTAAAAATCCCCGTAAAAACGCCAATGGTGACGAGGGTCCGATAGAAAACGCTACACATTATGATGCCTGTTCAAATACCCGAGTGGTTTATATTCGGTTTTTTTCTGATAGGAACGTCACGTCCCGATGGAGACGAAAAGATCATAAATTATTGCCACCTATGGAATGAATACCTTGGATGAATTTCAAAGAGATCTATTTAAAAAATCAGACCCTTTTTTTGCTGAATGCGTAACTCTATGCTGTCGATGTCGCTGGAATTATATAATTAATATAAGGTTAATAAGGGAGTTGATATAGCAGACTAACTCGTTAAGTTTTAAATTAGTATAGTTGATTTCAATGGCAAGACCAATTTGTAGATTATTCGAAAATTGGCTTCTCAAGAAGCGCTCGAAAATAAAACGATTATAAAATTATATCCTAGCATATCGATGATCCCATTCGTGTAAGAAGAGAACGTTTGGTGACATTATGAAGACTAGAGATAGGTGACTGATCAGAATGTATTCGATATTGGAAAGGTTCCTAGAAAATTGATCTAAAACAATAATTGAAAGATTATTTTAATTGGTATGGTAGACCGGGCTGGTTGTAACAGGCGTAAAAAGTAACGGCTCCACAGATGGAACAAAGACAGACATAGGTATGTGTAAGCGGGGAGGTTATGTGGCGACATCATAGCACCACATAGTCTTACCTTTAGTTTTGACTTTTACGTCAATTTATTTTAAGGTTTCTTAGTCAGTTTTTATTTGGGGTTGGTCAAGTGTCAATGTCAGATGGTACCATTATAATATCACATATATTATGATCTTGGTCGATAGCTGCGTATACTAGCACCTTACTTATCCGATGGATGGTAACCATGGAAAAAGAAAACAAAAAGATTGATTGATTACCGATTTCGAAATTAACAAGACAAGACGTACTTTTGACACAACAATTTTTATATAACGCTTTTCATATTAAAAATAAAATTATCTTTTAATTACTGTGATTCTGATTTCCTGCTACCTACAATTGGTGACCCCGAACGAGCACACTTCAACTGCAAGGAACCCCTTTGGAGCATCCCGGAATAACATTCAAGACTAAAACCTAAGACCAATGTGGCGACATCATAGCACCACATAGTCTTACCTTTAGTTTTGACTTTTACGTCAATTTATTTTAAGATTTCTTAAGGGATTTACGGAAAGTGTGATCCGATTAACTCGATCACTTGGATTAGTAATCTTCTCGTTCGAAAACTCAATTCTTATTGGGTTAGTTGTGTTCGTAAAGTAAACCGATTAACTCGGTTTTTACCATATGGTCTGATCTTACTTACCCTCCTCGCTAGCAGGGTAAATTGGATTACTAATATATCTGTCAAGACGAAGACAACGGAGTGAGTGTTTTGTGACCATTGTCGTGTCAAGGTCAAGTTTCAATCAGATAATGAGGTTATGTTATGTCCGGTTATGTCGGGAATGATTAGTAGCTTAGCCGGTTATAAAATTTATAATATAAAATTAAACACAACTTTCGTTGGTAATAATTTTTTTTAAAATGGAAACGATCACACTTGAAGATGAAACAGGTGAACAGTATCAGTGTCTGGTAACAGCAGAGGAATATGACAAAATAATACATGGAGGTAGGTTACATAAAATTATATTTGTTTTTGGGAGTAGGTAAAAAATAATTCAGTTTTAGATTTTGGTGTGTTTGTTACATTCATATAATATATTTTTTAGATAATGATCTTGCAAATGAATATTTAAAAAGGGAAGTTGAAAGAAAAAATCGACTGCTGGCCTTTAAACTTTTACACAAAGAACGTAAAAATGAATGGTCATTTACGACCAGTCAGGAGCAGGCTACCAATGATATTGAAATTGAGGAAGAGCCTGAATATATGATGACACAATCTTATGAATCAAATAATTTTGAAGATTTAGTTGAACTTGGAACTGACAACAGTTCTTCACTCTCTGATGAAATATGTAAGTATTTGTAATTATAATTGTTTCAATAACTACTTGTTACATTGTTTTTAGCTTTAACAAATCGATGGACAGACAATGAAACAAAACAACTCATCGAACTATATCATAAAAATATTGAAAAATTTCAAGAAAAAAAATTCAAACCAAAAGCTATATTTGCAGAGATCGCTAAAACATTTCCACGTTTCAATTGTGATCAAGTTGAAACAAAAATGAAAAATTTGAAGAAAACGTATAAATCAATCTATGATAATAATAAAGCTACTGGCCGAGACACAATTAAATGGCCATATTATAACAGTATGAATGAAATATTTGGGCAAAAACCAGAAAATGAACCACTTAGTATAGCTTCCAGCTCACTTGGATTTAAAAAAAGTTTAGCAATTGAACAAAGTACAAGTGGAAGTGATGATGTTCAGAGTTCTGAGACTGTCACTTCTGCTAGGAAGAGAAAATGTTCTCCTAAGTCTTCAGAACCAGAATGGTTTAGACAGCACAGAAAAGATATAGCTGACCGTCATAATGAAAAGATGGATTTACAAAGAGAATTTTTATCTACGTTTAAAGAATGGGTTAAAAAATCTAATTAGTGTTTATAAAAAACCGTATATATTTCTGCCCAAGTAATTTTTTTTTGTTTGTATTTCATGAAATGTTAATTTAGGTTCAAAAAATAAAATTGTAAAAATTTTTAAGAATTTTATTTTCAACTTTTGGAAAACAATACACACATTAATACCTGTATTGAACAAAAACAGTATTATGAATATAGAGATTATACAAACTGAAATAAATCAAATTAGATCTTACAGAAAAAAATTGGATTATGACAGTATTAATGTAGACATAGGCATTAAACAGAAACAAATTATAAGGTAGAAGAAAAATCTAATAAAACGTTTTCTGATAAAACTATACATAATAATAAATGGTGTAATGAGGTACCTAATAATAACTGCACAAAAATATAAAGACCTGCATTTATAAAATTTAAAACTACCATAGAACTGACTAAATTTTACTTGAAATTGAACCTTATAGTACTGAGCATAAATAGTTTCGTTTTAATACTCCTCTCTCGTCCTGTTCATGACAGAAATCCATAATATCTACTTCACCTTCTAATTCTGGTATATCATGCTCTTCCAATGAATCATTTACTACAATGCATAGATTATGTAAAATGCAGCAACCTAGTATAATTTTTGGAATGTCAATTGTGTTGTATACATTAACAAACTTTAAAATCCTGAACCTAGTTTTTAACAGTCCAAAAGTATGTTCTATACATATTCTATTTGAAGATAATTTTCTATTCATTCTTTTTTGCCTTACTGTAAGCTGGCCATTATCTCTAAATGGGGTCATTAGATTATTTGATAAAGGGTATGCAGAATCACCTAGTAGATGCATATTATTGTAGAATAATTCATCTGGATTTTCTTGTAACTTTCTACCAAAATCAGTCCGCCTTAAAACACGAGCATCATGCATACTTCCAGGCCAACCTGAAATATAGGTTACTTAATATATTAATATGTTGCTATTTTTAATATGGAAGTGGGTAGAACTCTGAAATTTTTAAAGTTCTATACCTTGTGGAACTTATTTTTTTAATGATCCGCTTAAATAAAAAGATAGAGTAACCCGAGGTGTGCACCTCTAATCACAGCCTATTAATAATGATTTTGTTGAAAGATACATACCACATGAGACATCAATAAATCTTTTTTTTTTATCACACACACCTTGCAATATTAACGAATGGTAACCTTTGCGATTGATATAGGATTCTTGATTTATTGTAGGTTTGGCAATGGGTATGTGACTTCCATCAATTATTCCAATGATATTTGGAAAACCATTATTTTCTCTAAAATGATTACTAGTTTTTCTTGCTTTCTCTAAATTTGGCCACTTGATAAATTTTTTTCTTATGATAATAAGAGCCTCTAATATCCTGTATACCATCTCATGAGCAGTACTTTTTGCCACGTTAAAACGGTCAGCTATACTTCTACAAAATTTAATAAGATATATATGATTACATCTATTTTATTCATACCTATTTACCTAAACACTTCTTGATTTCCTAGGTACCACATTGTAATCAAAAGTTGTTTTTTTAAAGGGTATGAGGGTCTTCCTGTTTCCTTCAAAGTTTGAGGTCCCAATTCTATTAGTATAAAATCTGCAGTTGATCTGCTTATTCTAAAATGAGATTTGAAATCTGGAACAAAAATAATCTGGCTATAGGTATAAAGGAGGCAGGTCTTAACATATTTTTAAAGTAGGTAGCTAAGTAATTATATTACAAAGGTAATTTTTTTTCATAGACTCTATTCTTACCATAATCTAAATATTTAGGAACAGCTTCTTCAAAATAATTTTGTATACATTGCCTTTTTCTTTTAGATTTTATTTCATTCTCCAATAACAACAATATGACCTCTTCATCATCATCTTCCTTTTCACAAAAAAAGACATTCTGCATAAATGTAATTATTTGTATATATATAAAAATATTAAAGTAAACATTTTTATTAAAAATTATCAGAAAATGGGTATATACTTACCTGCAACATTAAAAAATATTGTATATGGTACCTAATCTCTGGTATGTAGTTTACAACACACAACTATAGTTAAATAAAGAAAATAAACAAATACATAATATATAAACTTCAAAAACGAAAACAACACAAAATACTTAAAAAATGAAGAACAGACAACAATAATAATAATTATTTATTATAAAATGAAACTGAAACATACAATGACAGTACGGGAACCACCAAAAATAATAACACGCTAACGCCAAGAAATTACATACCACGGTTTAAAATTCAAATTCATGACTTTGGCGCGCACCTTGTAATCTATGCGTTCGGAAACATTTAAATATCTACCCGTTTTTTGAGTTAATCTGATATCAGCTGACAGTTATCAATATAACCTGAGTTTATTGTTTCCGTAAATGCCTCATGTCAGTTTTTATTTGAGGTTGGTCAAGTGTCAATGTCAGATGGTACCATTATAATATCACATATATTATGATCTTGGTCGATAGCTGCGTACACTAGCACCCTACTTATCCGATGGATGGTAACCATGGAAAAAGAAAACAAAAAGATTGATTGATTACCTATTTCGAAATTAACAAGACAAGACGTACTTTTGATACAACAATTTTTATATAACGCTTTTCATATTTAAAATAAAATTATCTTTTAATTACTGAGATTCTGATTTCCTGCTACCTACAAATTGTAGATAGCAGGAAATCAATACGCAGAATATCAGGATCTGAGTAAAATAATTTTATTTTAAATTATAAAAAAACGTTATATAAAAAATGTTGTGTCAAAGGTACGTCTTGTATTTCGAATCAGTAATCAATCAATTCTTTTGTTTCCTTTTTCCATGGTTACCATCCATCGGATAAGTAGGGTGCTAGTGTACGCAGCTATCGACCAAGATCATATATGTGATATTATAATGGTACCATCTGACATTGACACTTGACCAACCTCAAATAAAAACTGACTAAGAAACCTTAAAATAAATTGACGTAAAATTCAAAACTAAAGGTAAGACTATGTGGTGCTATGATGTCGCCACAAGGTATGTGTAAGAAGAAGGGAGAATTACTCACGCGGTTGGCTTCGGCCTGCGTAGGTTTTAGTCGAGGTCAAGTAGTTGATAAGAGTGTTGTGTATACCCGGTCATCAAAATTACAGTTTAGTAACATTTTATATTCGTCGTATTTTTGGGATAGCTTAGTATTCGAGCTAGAATAAAAATTTTAATACCTACAGGATGATTTACACTTTGTTTTATTATTTTTTGCTTTATATCAGAGGCTTGTTTTCTATTGAGGTTAGAATTCTGAAAAACATTTAGAGGTAAAAAGTAAGTTTCATGGGACAGCTTGTGACCTGTTACAACCTACTCCATAAATGTTATAACGTAGCCTTCATAAATTCAGCATTAAAGTTTTAATTTTTTTGTAGAATGAGGAACTATATATAGACGAAAGACGGAACGTGGTAATGCACCAAAAGACACGTTTAAGAGAGTTGCCGCTATTTTGAAAGAAGACGAGAAGCAAACAACTCCAGGAGTGGAAAGTGACTTAGGAGTATGTCACGTCACGCTGTTCAAATATTAAAAAAAGAAAAAAGCAACAAGAGAAAACGGGAACTCAGAATCTTCTATCACCGAACAGACAAGTATTCAGCCAGGAACAGGAGGCCATTCTAGTTGAATACCTGCTTAAATGTAGCAACATATATTATGGTTTAACACCCAAAGGCGTAAAAAAGCTTGCTTCTAAATATCATATTTCTTTGGCAGAATCATGGCACAACAATAAAGAAGCGGGGCCTGATTGGTTTGGAGCTTTCATCAAAATGAATGAAAATATTTCTATAAGAGCTCTAGAAGCTACGAGTTAAAGTAGGACTACTGCAATCAACAAATCGAATGTTTCTGATTTCTTCTCCAAACTGTCTTCACTTCTTGACAAATATAAATGCAGTCCGTTACATATTTGGAACTGCGATAAAACTGGTTTAACTACAGTTTAGAAACCCAGAAAAATAGTAGCTTCAAAAGGTGTGAAGGGTTGGTTTCGTGTCTTCCGCAGGGATTTTTTTGTACGAGATGGTCCTCCAGAGTGTATAGGTGCAGGCAAAAAATCAGGCTAGATGACCAATATTGAGTTTGAAATTTTTATTGCCCATCAAAAAGATGCTTGGTTACGAAATAATCCTGACAAGACCATGTCAATACGTGATCTCTTATCAATAATAGCCAAAATTGCACTACCACTAGCTTTAAATCCTAATAATATTGTCAACGGGTTTGTGACACCCTTTTCTTCGTCTCTAAAAATAAAGAAAAGGGGTTGGGGTGGCGCTAAGCTGTTCTTCGAACAAGGGTTGCTCAGGCGCCAGTTTTGGTAACGCAGTATACTCTGCGGCCCTGGGGTGCACCTAGAGTACACCCTCAGCAGACTCAGTGGAGTCCAGGTACAAACAAAAAAAAAATAAATAAAACGGTCAGACCTTCATTATTTAGTTGACCTACACTGGGGTAATAGAATAAATAAAATTTTTCACTGCACTTTTACCTATTAGTAACTAAGCCCTGAAAACGGAAAAAGTAAAGGAGTAATTCAAAATTAAACTCAAGAATTATAATTAAAAATATATTTACAAAATAAAATAAATAAAATAAAAAAATAAAACAAATGACACGAGGGTGAAATCGGTAATTATATATATTTAATAGCGGTAATAAAATAAATGTAGAATTTATGTGTTGTTGATAAAATAGACGGTCTCGGTGTTAACAGAAAAGTGCTATAACGGTAAAATTAACTATGACCTATGCTATACCCATGAGAAAATAAAAATAATAATTTCCTTTAAAAAAAAAATATAACGGTGGGCACTAACACCCTTAGCACAAATTCTTTCCTACTAATGCAAATAACCGGTTTTAGTCATAAGACAAAAAACTACAATAGTAAAATTAAATATGATTTGAACTATACCTTTTAGAAATTAAAAGTTAATAATTTATTCTCAGTAATCAATTATAGACAATTTATGAACGGCAGTGAACGGTATCACTTTGCACTCCTGAGAGAAAAAAAAATGACGGTTGCCTTTGTAAGAATGACGGTTAATATCCTCCCCGCAATATTATTTAGCTAGACACAATAGTCCAATACAGGTGACTTAAAACGGTATTATTCGACCAACACTTTAGGGAATATTGACGATTTTAACTTTATTTATTTTTATTCGGATTCAAATTTCTCTTATGTAGACATCTGGTAATTCATAGCTTCTACAAAAGCGAAAAAAAAGAAAACTCTGATTCTCGACGGGGAAGCAAGCGAATACCGCTATCACCCCTGATTCACGCGGAAATGGTTGAAGGGTACTACAGCCCCGGATCTAAATCCAATTTGTTACCCTGACAGGCACTAAGAAATCTAAAATACTGGTCAAATTTCTTAAGTAATTAATAGAGACGGAAATAAATGTTGCTGGGAGAATTATTAGACGGAATTTTAAATAAAAGGCCTACCTTGCTTAAGCTTTCACTAACTCGGTATTCACACACACACTTCGTAAAAGTACTTTTTAATTCCAATACCGACGGACAGGAAAAAAGAGAGGCCCTCTCATCGAAAACATCTACTTTTATCAAAAGTCGTACTTTTGCCGGAGTGGGGATGGCAGTCCCTTCTTTTCTGAAATATGTTGTTTTGCAAAAAAAACCTTAATTGATCAGCTTACTGATAAACCTACTAGAATTGCTATTTTACGACAAGATTTAATTTATTGTGATATTGAAAAGTTTTAAACTACGAGGGCTCTTGCAAAGGTTTAAAAACAGTAATTCAAAGGAAATATTAGTCTTGCAAATGTTCATAGACGGAAATTAATTTTAGAAATTAATTTATGGAATAAATTAATGGGAATTTTAGTGACTTCGTCACAGAGTTGGGTAGTATCCGGATAATTCTGTATCCGGATACTTTATGTGTATCCGAAAGCTGTATCCGGATACTTTTCAAATTTTATATCCGGTATCCGTATCCGTGACCAAATTGGTAAGTATCCGGATACTGGATTCTTTTTTTCGGCATTCGGATACTTTTGGAATTTGGAAAAAAATTGAACATTAAAAAGTACCCATTCTATAGACATTTCTAAAAAAAAATGCTGATAACTGAATATTTTCTAAGAAAAGTTGTAAGATTTTGATGTTCCTAACCTAACATTTTATAATTTTCTTACAGTTTTGCAAAGAGTTTCAGTATCTAACTGGATAAAATATGTAAATATTTAAAAGAATGAAATTTTCTTGAATCGTAGAATTGTTTAAAAAATATGGCAAACAAAATTTTTATAAATGAATCAAAATATTATGTATTTATAAAATAATTTCAATTATTTACAAAATAAAATATGTAGCTGCACACATTCTTTTGTAGATCAAAAATTGTAGATATACCTACCTAAGGCGAAATGCCTATAAAATTGTAACTTTAACAGAAAATTTCTTATCTGTATTTTTTTTAGAAATGTATCTACAATATGTAATACTTTTTAGAGTAACCAATGTTTTTTTTCCAAATTTCAACGTAAGTACCTAAATCGTACCGGAGCCAAAATACAGTTCTTAATTCATTCATTTCTAGCAATTTAAAAAATCTTAATTTGTAGAAAAAAGAAAATTTTCAATTGAATGTTGGTAAACAAATCTTCGAAAGCAGTGAAAAAATGGAATTTGTTAACAATACTAAAAAAAGTAAAATAACTACTGAACACCTTAAGATTGGAGGTTTCAAAGTCAATTTTACATAAACACAAAAATTTTAAAATAAATTTTTTTAATTCTGTTTGAAACAAAATCATCATAAAAGTTGCTTCCCAAGTATATAATAATTTCAAACGCACAAACGCAACACGTAAGGAACTCGGCAAGCCATAGGACTCGGGAGGATGGTTAAGAAAAAAATATCTGCGTACCGCTCGTCGGAGGATCCACAAAAAATGGATTGTCGAATATAGCACAAGTAGAATTTGGAAAGGCTTTTGCCAATTCTCCCACTTTATACACATAAATTGACAGGTTTGTGGCGGATATAACCGAAGTGGACGCAATATATTGGCGTACAAAATTATTTTGTAGATGTTAATAACAATTTCAAGTAAATAGTTTAATAAATTGTGGATAGCTGTTGAAATTTTGTAAAATTATGATTTGAATATTATAATACATGTTTAATATAATGGGCCTAATGAGGCCTAAGTACCGTGGGGGTAACCCACCTTCCACACGTTACAGATACAGAGAGATACATGTTTAATAATTATTTATTGTCCATAATAGTTACTAATTCTATGAAACGACACTGGCAGGTAAACATTACTGCGAAATTCTCGAAGCCGTCCGTCGTGGTTTGACGTTTACCCCTTCTCTACCTACCAAAAGCCTTTCCAACTTCTACTTGTGCTATACATCTGACACTGACGAAAATATCGAAATATTGTGTAAACATGGCAAGTCGCACCAACAACGAGCTTATTTCATTAGATTTATATGGACACAACACTGGCTAGTTTTTGGCGCGGTTCAGGCGCGACTTGTTTTATTTTGTAACGGTTGGAACCGTTATTTCGTTATTTCGTCAATCACCTCTTACTCAAATGTCATTTGTCGTTTATGCCCTGTGTCAGAAGTTTTCATTTTCATTTCATTTAAATAGATCACATGTGATAACAAGTAAATAAAATAACTAGATATCACGTTACAATTTACATGCACCTTTATGTTTTATTGTTCATTTTGTTTTAATGTTTTATATTCACAGAATAAAAATAAACAATTTATTGAGTAGTTTTTTTCCTCTTTCTATTATATCGCTTTCCATTTTCGATAATTTATTTATGCTTATTATTGTTTATTGTTACTCGTAATCAATCTTATTGCATAATTATAACTATTGGAATGAAAACATTATTTTAACTGACTTTAAAAGTATCCGTAAAAGTATCCTTTAAAGTATCCGAAAAAAGTATCCGGATACTTGTATCCGAGTACTTTTTAGGTGAAAGTATCCTAAAAAGTATCCGGATACATTGTAAGTATCCGTATCCGGTACTCGGATACTTTTTTCCTGTATCCGACCCAACTCTGCTTCGTCACAGGTTCAAGAAGATCGGGGTTGTGACTTTCAATAAATATATCTTCCAGGATTCCCACTATTTAACTTCTTTTGTTACTGACAGATCCCTAATAATTAATAATGACAATGTTGATCCTGGAATCCGTTTTATTTGAAAACCTGATGATAATGTGACTTCTGTCTTTGAGCATGACGAAGCAGTTTCAAGTCCGTCACATGCAAACGTAAATGTTCAGTTTTCTCCAGAACTCATCAGGCCTTTACCAAAAGCTGCTCCAAGAAAAATAAGGACATCCGGAAAACCAGAAAATCTGCAGTGTTAACCGATACACCAAAAAACAAGCTTTAGAAGAGGAACATTTGAAAAAACAAAAAAAAATCTTTGAAAAAATGAAGCGTGTCACAAGAAAGGTAGTGATTGAAGATGATTCCACCGAAGAGAATGCAGAATTCTGTTTAATATGTTGCGAATCATACAATGAAAGTCGTCCTGGAAAACAGTGGATTCAGTACAGAAACTGTCCCATATTTGATGCGCTGGGGGAGACACATTATTTTATGTATGAATAAATTGTGTGTCAGATTCTGAATAATAGTCTATTTTCTGCATTCTTTCTGATGAACCATTTTAGTTTTGTTTCAACATTTATCTAGTTTTTAAAGAAGATGTTTAAAATAACAATAACACTTTTTTTGTTTGATTTAAAGCCTCTAGCTGTGAATAAATATGTTTATTATTGATTTTTAAGTGTTACTTATAACCCCTTATAGTATTACTTTTTATAACGAAGATAAAAATAACACCTAAGACAATAAATACAAAATTTTACTGAAAATACGTCAGAACTTCTGAACTGTGCTTATGGTTTGAAAAGTAATTGATGCAACTATAAGACCCCATATATATCGTCGCCAATATCACGAAATGACGTAACTCGATTTTCACAACTTTACAATATGAAACTGAAGCTAGCGCTTAAAATTAACAGCTAATATGGCCGGCCGCCAGGGACGAACTACGTTAGGGGTCCCGTCAGGGCCTCACCAATTTTTTTTTTACTATTTATAAGTCGTGAGATAAAAGAATCAGAAAATTGAAAAATTATGAAAAATTCTGCGGAAAGAAAATAAGAAAATTTAAAGTTTTAAAAATTCTGTAACTTCGCAAATAATTCGCGAACTTGGTCAGCGACATGGTGAAAAAATTTCTTAGCCTCTGTAGAATACTCCTTTTAAAAATGAAGCTCTAAAAATTTTGCGGAAAGAAAATACGAAAATTTAAAGTTTCGAAAATTTTCTAACTTCGCAAATAATTCGCGAACTTGGTCAGAGACATGGTGAAAAAATTTATTAGTCTCTATAAGCATCTCATTCACAGGATCAAGCTTTAAAAATTTTGCGGAAAGAAAATACGAAAATTTAAAGTTTCGAAAATTTTCTAACTTCGCAAATAATTCGCGAACTTGGTCAGAGATATGGTGAAAAAATTTATTAGTCTCTATAAGCATCTCATTCACAGGATCAAGCTTTAAAAATTTTGCGGAAAGAAAATACGAAAATTTAAAGTTTCCAAAATTTTCTAACTTCGCAAATAATTCGCGAACTTGGTCAGCGACATGGGGAAAAAATTTCTTAGCCTCTGTAGAATACTCCTTTTAAAAATGAAGCTCTAAAAATTTTGCGGAAAGAAAATACGAAAATTTAAAGTTTCGAAAATTTTCTAACTTCGCAAATAATTCGCGAACTTGGTCAGAGACATGGTGAAAAAATTTCTTAGCCTTTGTAGAATACTCCTTATAAAAATGAAGCTCTAAAAATTTTGCGGAAAGAAAATACGAAAATTTAAAGTTTCGAAAATTTTCTAACTTCGCAAATAATTTGCGAACTTGGTCAGAGACAAGGTGAAAAAAATTTATTAGTCTCTATAAGCATCTCATTCACAGGATCAAGCTTTAAAAATTTTGCGGAAAGAAAATACGAAAATTTAAAGTTTCGAAAATTTTCTAACTTCGCAAATAATTCGCGAACTTGGTCAGAGACATGGTGAAAAAATTTATTAGTCTCTATAAGCATCTCATTCACAGGATCAAGCTTTAAAAATTTTGCGGAAAGAAAATACGAAAATTTAAAGTTTCGAAAATTTTCTAACTTCGCAAATAATTCGCAAACTTACTCAGAGACATGGCGAAAAAATTTATTAGTCTCTATAAGCATCTCGTTCACAGGATCAAGCTTTAAAAATTTTGCGGAAAGAAAATACGAAAATTTAAAGTTTCCAAAATTTTCTAACTTCGCAAATAATTCGCGAACTTGGTCAGCGACATAGGGAAAAAATTTCTTAGCCTCTGTAGAATACTCCTATTAAAAATGAAGCTCCAAAAATTTTGCGGAAAGAAAATACGAAAATTTAAAGTTTCGAAATTTTTCTAACTTCGCAAATAATTTGCGAACTTGGTCAGAGACATGGTGAAAAAATTTATTAGTCTCTATAAGCATCTCATTCACAGGATCAAGCTTTAAAAATTTTGCGGAAAGAAAATACGAAAATTTAAAGTTTCGAAAATTTTCTAACTTCGCAAATAATTCGCGAACTTGATTCATATCTGAAAAAATTAATAGCTAATATGGCGGCCGCCAGGGACGAAATGCGTTAGGGCCCTCAAGGTGCCATAATTGCCAAAGTGTTTGTAAAGACAAAAAAGTGATCGCGAATTCAATATGATATGGAGTGAAATTAATATTTACAGAGCAGAAACGGAAACCGACAGAGAAGAATTCTAAAATCAACTTTTTGTAAGCTGATAATAAAAAGATACGTTTTTTGAATTGTGCATTTTATATACGCGAATTTTGAGCTTCATCTTGTGTCGAAAAAATCATAACTAAGGAGATCACAAAACGTAAATCTAATCAAACGCGTGAATTGTTTGCGAATTTATAGAATTTTCAAAACTTTGAACTTTTGGATTTTCTGCCCGCGAAATGTTTAGAGTTTCATACTGACAAGGAGATATCTATACAGACATAGATATTTATTGACCATCCCGCTAATAAAGTTCGCGAATTATTTGCGAAGTTAGAAAATTTTCGAAACTTTAAATTTTCGTATTTTCTTTCCGCAGAATTTTTAGAGCCTTATCTTTGAAAGGAGTTTTCTACAGGAACTAAGGAATTTTTTCACCATGTCGCTGACCAAGTTCGCGAATTATTTGCGAAGTTACAGAATTTTTAAAACTTTACATTTTCTTATTTTCTTTCCGCAAAATTTTTAGAGCTTTATTTTTAAAAGGAGTATTCTACAGAGGCTAAGAAATTTTTTCACCATGTCGCTGACCAAGTTCGCGAATTATTTGCGAAGTTAAAAAATTTTGGAAACTTTAAATTTTCGTATTTTCTTTCCGCAAAATTTTTGAAGCTTGATCCTGTGAATGAGACTTATAGAGACTAATAAATTTTTTCACCATGTCTCTGACCAAGTTCGCGAATTATTTGCGAAGTTAGAAAATTTTGGAAACTTTAAATTTTCGTATTTTCTTTCCGCAAAATTTTTAAAGCTTGATCCTGTGAATGAGATGCTTGTAGAGACTAATAAATTTTTTCCCCATGTCTCTGACCAAGTTCGCGAATTATTTGCGAAGTTAGAAAATTTTCGAAACTTTAAATTTTCGTATTTTCTTGCCGCAAAATTTTTAAAGCTTGATCCTGTGAATGAGATGCTTATAGAGACTAATAAATTTTTTCACCATGTCTCTGACCAAGTTCGCGAATTATTTGCGAAGTTAGAAAATTTTCGAAACTTTAAATTTTCGTATTTTCTTTCCGCAAAATTTTTAAAGCTTGATCCTCCGAATGAGATGCTTATAGAGACTAATAAATTTTTTCACCATGTCTCTGACCAAGTTCGCGAATTATTTGCGAAGTTAGAAAATTTTGGAAACTTTAAATTTTCGTATTTTCTTTCCGCAAAATTTTTAAAGCTTGATCCTGTGAATGAGATGCTTATAGAGACTAATAAATTTTTTCACCATGTCTCTGACCAAGTTCGCGAATTATTTGCGAAGTTAAAAAATTTTGGAAACTTAAAATTTTCGTATTTTCTTTCCGCAAAATTCTTAAAGCTTGATCCTGTGAATGAGATGCTTATAGAGACTAATAAATTTTTTCACCATGTCTCTGACCAAGTTCGCGAATTATTTGCGAAGTTAGAAAATTTTGGAAACTTTAAATTTTCGTATTTTCTTTCCGCAAAATTTTTAAAGCTTGATCCTGTGAATGAGATGCTTATAGAGACTAATAAATTTTTTCACCATGTCTCTGATCAAGTTCGCGAATTATTTGCGAAGTTAGAAAATTTTGGAAACTTTAAATTTTCGTATTTTCTTTCCGCAAAATTTTTAAAGCTTGATCCTGTGAATGAGATGCTTGTAGAGACTAATAAATTTTTTCCCCATGTCTCTGACCAAGTTCGCGAATTATTTGCGAAGTTAGAAAATTTTCGAAACTTTAAATTTTCGTATTTTCTTGCCGCAAAATTTTTAAAGCTTGATCCTGTGAATGAGATGCTTATAGAGACTAATAAATTTTTTCACCATGTCTCTGACCAAGTTCGCGAATTATTTGCGAAGTTAGAAAATTTTCGAAACTTTAAATTTTCGTATTTTCTTTCCGCAAAATTTTTAAAGCTTGATCCTCCGAATGAGATGCTTATAGAGACTAATAAATTTTTTCACCATGTCTCTGACCAAGTTCGCGAATTATTTGCGAAGTTAGAAAATTTTGGAAACTTTAAATTTTCGTATTTTCTTTCCGCAAAATTTTTAAAGCTTGATCCTGTGAATGAGATGCTTATAGAGACTAATAAATTTTTTCACCATGTCTCTGACCAAGTTCGCGAATTATTTGCGAAGTTAAAAAATTTTGGAAACTTTAAATTTTCGTATTTTCTTTCCGCAAAATTCTTAAAGCTTGATCCTGTGAATGAGATGCTTATAGAGACTAATAAATTTTTTCACCATGTCTCTGACCAAGTTCGCGAATTATTTGCGAAGTTAGAAAATTTTGGAAACTTTAAATTTTCGTATTTTCTTTCCGCAAAATTTTTAAAGCTTGATCCTGTGAATGAGATGCTTATAGAGACTAATAAATTTTTTCACCATGTCTCTGATCAAGTTCGCGAATTATTTGCGAAGTTAGAAAATTTTGGAAACTTTAAATTTTCGTATTTTCTTTCCGCAAAATTTTTAAAGCTTCATTTTTAAAAGGAGTATTCTACAGAGGCTAAGAAATTTTTTCACCATGTCGCTGACCAAGTTCGCGAATTATTTGCGAAGTTACAGAATTTTTTAAACTTTAAATTTTCTTATTTTCTTTCCGCAGAATTTTTCATAATTTTTCAATTTTTTGATTCTTTTATCTCACGACTTCTAAATAGTAAAAAAAAATTGGTGATGCCCTGACGGGACCCCTAACGTAGTTCGTCCCTGGCGGCCGGCCATATTAGCTGTTAATTTTAAGCGCTAGCTTCAGTTTCATCTTTACAATATAACGTTTAGAAAGTTTTTTTATAAAGTCTCTTCGTGAAATTATCAAATACATCGGTTAGATACGTGCTATTTTAATAAATGTAATGAATTGAAATAAGCAATTTCGTGAAATTGTAGAGCATACTTTTATAGAGCATACTTATCTCAATTTTCAATTTTTTTCGAGTTTCGTCACTTCGTGATATTGACGACGATATGATACAGTCATTGAGTGCTTTCTTTTTAAGTGTTTAATGTTCTTAGAGTATGGAACCCTATGACGTCAAAAAAGAACGACTGATAACGGTCTACGGCGAACTCCTTTATTGACACTTGTCAGTTGTCAAAGTCAGTGCAGTTGGTGCAGTTATTTAAAATTTAAATCGTTTTATAAGTGCCATATTTTTATTATATGACCAAATGCACCTTTCCGAAGATGCTAATTGTACTTGATTTGCCACAGAAGTAGATGACTGGGCATCAGTATTTTCAACCACTGGTGAATTGAATGGCATTTTTGAAGTTACCCTACAATGATTTATTAGAGATCTGGCAAATTCTTCATCTGAAATATAAATTTATGCACAGTATGTATACATTTATTAAATTTTAATTCATTACCTATGTATGCTCTGTCGAAATCTTCATTAGAAACAAGTAGACGGTATTTTTTATTTAGTTGTAAATCATTAAGTTCAATAAATCTATTTTTGTATTCATTTTAATCTTTTGTTAGCGAAAATCCTCGTTATTATAATATATAAAAGATATATAAAATCTATCTGACATTAAACCGATAACCCAATGACAATTGACAAGACAAGTGACAATGTGCTTGAGGGGAGAAGAGAACATGTGGGAGTTGCTCCAGATCAACAAGCCCCGTTAAAAAGAACGGTCAATTAGAGTCAGGAGCAGCTCTGGTACTGCTCGCGAGTAACCCAGATGACATAAAAGAAAGCGCTCTATGATACAGTTATAAAATGAAATGTCTGATTGACAGATAGTATTGTCAAAGAATACCTACCCAAGAAGAGAAACAAAATACTGCCAAAGGACCCCGCAATAATCTTATGGAAATTGGGTTTCTGTCAAATTGTCTGAATTTTTGATATGTTGTAGATTTTGTCATCCTGAACAAAAGTCTTCATGGGCACAAAGTGTCAAAATGAATATTTTGGTAGCTACGGAGCTGCCAAAGCTCCCCTGACCCGTTGCAAAACTATTCATTTTCAATACTATTTACAGATGTCAAAAGCATATTTTAATTATTCTAATATATAGGGTAATGTTTTTGAGGTCACTGGATTCAACCCTCATGTCAGATTGGACAAATTGACTGTTGACAGCTGTCAATTCACTGTCAACGAGGAATATAAAAGTAAATATCCTCTTTTCACATTGAGAGTTTGAGTTTTTGAGGTTGCTGAATTCAATTCTCATGTCAGATTGGACAAATTAACAGTTAACAGCTGTCAACTGTCAACGACCTCAAAAACCCAAACTCTCAATGTGAAAAGAGGATATTTACTTTTATATTCCTCGTTGACCGTGAATTGACAGCTGTCAACGGTCAATTTGTCCAATCTGACATGAGGGTTGACTCCAGTGACCTCAAAAACATTACCCTATATATTAGAATAATCAAAATATGCTTTTGACATCTGTAAATAGTATTGAAAATAAATAGTTTTGCAAGGGGTCAGGGGAGCTTTGGCAGCTCCGTAGCTGCCAAAATATTCATTTTAGCACTTTGTGCCCATGGAGACTTTTGTTGAGGATGACAAAATCTACAACATATCAAAAATTCAAACAATTTGACACAAACCCAATTTCCATAAGATTATTGCAGGGTCCTTTTCGAAGTGTTTCAGAGGTGTTTTAACGTCAAATATAGCTATCAATTTATGTAGAGCAATGTTTGGTATATTCTTATTAGCGTTTTGTGAAAATTGCAGCATAGTTGTATTTAACTAGGTGTAAGATATTTATTACATGAAAAAATACAATAAGTTGCTAGTAAATTGTTTTACTTTTAAAATTTCTAAATCAATCAGTAATACCTATAATGATAATTTAGCCAAAGTTTAATTTCTTAGTCTTTAATTTAAAATGGTTTTTGTTTTTCAAACCATTTGAATTAAACCAGTAAATAAACAATAATATAAAACAATAATCAAAATATATGACAAACTCACTCCGAGTAACCAAGTCGCTGCTATCAGGATGCAATCGAAATATATTTACAGCTCCCTCCAGTACTTCTAGATATGTAACCTATGGAGGGTGAGTTACCCCACCGCATTTAGGACTCACTAGACCAATTGTGTATCCTCCTAAGACGATAGGCACCTCCTAGCTCGTGAGCCAGCCTACAGATTTAATGTAGTTGACAACGTCGCAAAGAGGTGCTTCTTTTATATCGGCCGGTACTCACCGAACACAAATCTTCTAATAAATTAGAGCTTCGGCCAATCGTAGAGGATATGCTTAATGGTCTCATCTTCTTGTTCGCACCAACTGTAAGGTGCTGATTCTGACAATGGCCAGTCAGAATGCCTGTGATCAGGTGGAGATTCTGTGTAGCAATAGTCAAGTATGTGTTTGCTGTAATGTTGTCAGGATAACTTAAAAGCTCTGTAATATCTCTGCAGTTTCTTGTTTCATCCCATTTTTCCTTGAATTGCACAAGAGAATGTTCTTTAATTAGGTCTGCCACTACCGATGTTGTCAGTCCAATAGAAGTGCCAGGTTCAAAAAACATTTGGCGCGCTGCCTTCTTGGCTAGTGAATCAGCAAGAAGGCTATCTTTCAATGTGGCGTGACCTTTGATTCATCTTAAGGTGATCACATTGTTTATAGATACTCTTGCCAAAGCTTCGTGACATTCTAGTACTAACTCTGAGTAAATTCGTAGTCTGTATGTTAGCATAGGTCTTATGATGGCCATGTAAGTCCATGTGACGACTCTGAGGGAGAAACCCCAGGTGCGCCTCCACGGTTTGACAGCATTGTTCAAAAGCAATGTATGCTCTTTTTGACTCTAGTTTCTAAATGTAAATTCTATGTTAACTTGTTATCAAAGGCTCTACCTCTGTTGCAAAGTTTTATTTTGGGTTTAGGAGTTCTGGAGGTTTTAATTCCATTTTTATCCTTTTCGTTGCGATTAATAGATAGCGAATGGTCCTTGTACCACTGTTCCGTACTTATTGTTCTAAAATTCCCTATTTTCAGAATGCCAGGTCATCTGCTTATGCTATTGTGAAGTGACTGTCATTATTGTACCTACAGTATTTATTTCGTTATTAAAACAATCTGTTTTACATAATGAACATAGTAAGAATGTTCTGTCTGTAATTTTTAAATTAGTATGTGTTTAATTAAACAACGAAAATTGATTAATTTTCATACGTTTCCCAGTATATTAAGTTCCCGTGCTTTGGTACTTATGAAAACTCATTCAGTTTCGCTTACTGTGTAGGTATTCTTTGGTATTGCTAAAAATGTTACAACCAGCCCTAGTCTCCCCTACTTGATAAAAATTAGTAGTTACATAGTACCAAAACTCCATGTATAAATTTACCAAAACATTAAAACCAGATCTACAACATTAAAATCTTTGACATAAAGATAGATTGCATTTTAATTTGAACACACTAATACACAAATTACAAAATAATTATACAAATAATAAGAAATATTTTTTTAAACAATATTAACGAAAAGCCATATTTAAACCGACAGCCTTGCAATTTTCTCATGGAGTAAAATGCTTTAAATATGGTTTACAATGACAAGGAAATATTAGTTATTCATTAAACTCGGTGAAATGAAACGATCTGAAGAAGTATGTTCGACAAATAAAAACGCAAGTGCAGCTAAAACGACATACTTTGATCTAAAATTATACGTAACGACTAACTGCTTTGCCTCAGGTTGCTACATTCTTCGTAAATTGACAATCCAGAGATTTGAATGCCTGCAAGAATCAGTTATTTTTGAATGAAATTTAATTCGTATTTACTCGAACCTTTAATAATCCAATTAAGACTATTATTGGTAGAAATAGTACATTTTAAAATTGCAAACAGGACTGAACTAAGGAAATCTACCATCCAAAAATATATACAGGGTGATTCTTAACCTATACGCATAGCTTTTGTGTGGTGGCCAAAGACACAGCAAAGGAAAGCAATAACGAGGCTAAGCAAGGTACAAAGACTTGCCTGCCTTGGAATAACGGGGGCAATGAATACAACCCCAACAGCTGCAATGCAATTTCTTACAGACCAACTAGTCGAAGCAATGAAGCACTAAAAAGGCCAAAGTTCCTGGGTTTTTCCGTGCAAGTCGAATCGGAATGCGGTTTTTTGTATTCGCTTGCAAAAATTATTTGTATCATTCCCCGTAATTTCCGGGTCATACAAACCGGAAATTGCATTGCTGCAGCCAAAAATGCATTCAAAAAATGCATTATTTGAGAGGCCTTTTGGATGATTTCAAAACTTGTTAAATAAGTGTCAGAACTAGCCCAGATCGAGTGCTCGGAGGTTTTCGAGGTCCCTGATCACGATTATGATGTCTAAATTGACCCACAGCCGACCTGGAGCTCAGGAACGTCGACGAACGTCATCTTCGTTGGACTCTCCCAAAATTCACGCGGGGAAGGAGGGCAACTAGGCACTCGGGGTTTTTTTGGGTCGCTGAATCCAAATATGGCATCGGCGAATACCCTCCGGACACCTGGTGCGCCCAAACCTCGACCTGTGGGGTGGGTTGGCTCAGTGGTTAGAGTCATGACTTTGAGATCGGAAGGTCTCAGGATCGAATCCCACCGTTGGCCGGGATTTTTTCATTTAATTTAATTATTTAAAATTAATTCTGATGCCTTGGTAGGATTCCCCACTCGACCATTCACTGTTGGGTTCAAATTAACAGTGCTGTTCCTAAAGTGGCGCTGGGAAACAGTAACAAAGCCTACACAGAACACGAGGCTAATAACCATAGTAGTTGATGCCGATGACACAAAAAAAAATAACTAGTATAATAATAATGAAAATAATAATATAATAAGAATATTAAAAAAAAAAACCTTATAATATAAAATCTTGTACCAATCATGACCCTAATAGCACAAACTATAAAAGACCAAAAAAAAAAGAAGAAGAAACTTTTTGGGTGCAAATATTCCTAGGACTACTCATAATAAATATTTCTTTTATGTATGTATTTGAATTTATTTTCCTGAGTAGCTTTTTCCCATAATAATATCCTTAGATATTTCAACTAATTCATAAAATACTATCCTTTAATATTCATGAAATTTCTGTTAATAACATATATTTTTCTCACACTTCGTCAGTATTTTTAAATTCGCGCCTATACAAACTCTACGCGTAACGTCATGCACATAGCCATCCTATTTTTAATACAGTTGATGTCCTACATTTTATGTTTTATACCATGACCTTCGGGTGTAGGCAGTGATGTATCATCTGTATCATCTGATTTCTAGTAATACTATCCCTAAAAATATTAAAATGTTATGTTTCACAATAAAATAATTAACGTATTTTCTAAAACCCGCCAATTTATATAAATAGAGACATTAATCACATCGAGTTCATTGATAATATCTTATTCAAAATCAAAGGCTCATTAATTAAAACCAAAAAAGCTTGAATGCAAATTATTATTTACATAATTAACGACAACCGTTCAAAAATGTTAACATTCTAATTTACAATGAATTAAAATAATCTAGTTAAATTAATCATAATATGAGGTAATAATATAATGTACAAATTTAAATATAGGATGGCCCAAGCCAAAACCACTTACCTCTCTTATATTCATAAGAATGCTGGGGTTGTTAACACATTTAAAAATATGTACAATACAACTGGAAATTTTCTTCACAAGAATGCTAAATGTATTTTGTATAACTCAAACTTAATCACAACTCAATAAAACTGGAAAGAATAAGTCAATTGTCTGCTGCATAGAACACTATAGTCTATTTTTATGTATGAGTGAGTAATAAAACAGCATTTCTAATTCACGGTCATTTTAAATATTTTTACAGAATAATCTAAATATTTCCTAAAATTGTAATAAATGTACCTGAGCTATTACAAGTTTTGGGTCTTTTATTGGTCATTTATAAACATAAGCTGTACATAACAATAGAAAAAGGTTTGGACAGGCCAAAAGCCCTGTGTATTAAAGATTACATAGCCCGTATCTTGATTATTTTCAATAAGTATCTATTTGCCAATTTTGTTTTATTTTAATTGCAAGAATTTCTTAAAGTAATCGAATTATAAGTAGATAAATACCTTCCCAACAAATTTCACCGAAAATGCGATTATAGGTTTTCCAATTAGTAAGGAGGTCCAAGTTGTGTATTCTTGACAGTTTACTAAATGTCGTTTAGTTGCAACTTGCAAAGTGCAGTTTGAATTCTAGTGTGATCATGGAAAATTTGGAAGGGCCGCGTAAACGACAAAAAATCGGTCCTTTAACAGTTAATGAAAAAACATTAATATATAATTGTTTTAAATCATTTACAGACAAACATTTATGTAAAAGTGTTGATGACACCGTGGAATTAGTTAGTAGTACGCTTGGTGTTGCAAAATTTACGATTTACAGCGTTGTTAAAGAAGAGAAATGTGGCGAGTTTCAAACAGCACGTAAAGCTCCAGGAAAACCAAAATTTCAATTAGAAAATCTTTTGAAAGAAAGACTTCGAAGGAAAGTGCATGCGTTCTTCTTTAGAAAAGAATTTCCGACAGTAGACAAAGTTCTTGCCACGGTTCGAGTTCGAGATGATAAGGATTACCCTGAAATGAGTCGAAGCACACTATGGAAACTTTTAAAAGAAATAGGTTTTCTATGGAAAAAGCATTCCAGAAAGTCTATTTTAATAGAAAGAAGCGATATTGTAGTATGGAGAAGAAATTACCTAAGGACTATAAAAGAAATGAGAAACCAAAGAAGAAATATATTTTATTTAAATGAAACATGGTTCAACGAGGGACATAAACCAAATAAATTTTGGCAAGATGAAACTGTTACAAGTCGAAGACAGGCATTTTTAAATAATTTATCTACTGGTTTAAATCCACCATCAGGAAAGGGGCGCAGACTAATAATAGTACACATCGGTAGTTCAAACGGTTTTGTTAAAGGTGGTTTATTGACTTTTGAATCTACTCGTACCGGTGACTACCGTGAGGACATGAATGCTGATGTCTTTAAAGAGTGGTTCGAACAAACATCTTCTTCCTCAGAACTGTATAATAGTAATGGATAATGCAAGTTATCACTCGAGACTTATAAAAAAAATGCCCACAACCAAGTGGTTAAAAAAAGATTTACAGAATTGGCTAAATTCAAATAATATTAAGTTCCATCCCGGTTCTGTGAGAAAAGAACTGTATCATTTGTGTTCCCTTCATAAAGAGAAATTTAAAAAATATGAAATTGATGAAATTGCAAAAAATCGTGGGATGACGGTGGTTAGATCACCACCATATCATTGCAAAGTAAACCCGATTGAACTGATATGGGCACAGATAAAGGGAGAAGTTTCAAGAAAAAATAATTCTTTTAAAATGAGTGATGTTAAACAGTTGTTTTGGAGGTTGTAAATAATGTGAAGCCTGAAAACTGGGAAAAGGCAGTAAATCATACGATTAAAGAAGAAGAGAAAATGTAGAAGTTGGACAATATTACTGATGAAATGATCGAGCCACTCATTGTAAATATTGGTTGCGACAGTTCATCTTCTGATTTCGATTCTGATTTGGATTTGTAGGTAAGAAGTAGTTTTTATATTAAAATTATTATTTATGAACATAACGTTGTTTAAAAGTCAAAGTTTAAACCCTTATGCCTACATAACCCGTTTGACACAATGTTCTTAATATACCTTGTGGAAAAATAAAACATTTTAGAAAAAAATTGCACTTTTTTACCTTCATCTGTTTAGAAGTTATAAGCAGGTTAATTAGGTGAAAATATAAGTGTATACTCGAGGAATAACTTCAAAAAATATTTTAACTGTCTACTAAAAGAAGTAGTACGCCTATGGATTACGAACGATTTATTATTTTAATACTCTCTCATACATAAAAATAGTAGAAGACTGCCAAGAATTGACACATCGAGTGAAAAATTTGAGTCACAATACTGACTGTTCTCTTTATTGTGATATCATTTATTAAAACAATGGTTAATACTTCAATTCCATCTATTAAAATTGTAAAAATTGAAGAGTCCATTCTTTTTAAATAATCGATGATTAGATTTCTCTAAATCAATGAATTAGATAACTTAGGGAAACAGCTTTATAATTATCCACTTCTATTTACACTTATATTATTTTATTTTGATTGGGCCACCCAGTATTGTCTCCATTTCAAATTTATAACTCTATTTATAGAACATGATCTTTTAAATTCCTTCAATTAGTCGAAGGTAGATAGGAGAAACCACAAGATGCTTTTTCATAACGTAAATATTATGACCATTAGCCAAAGTGTTGAGAAAATGTTCCTTTAATCTAATCTTCTCAATAAAAATACGTTAGATAAGTTAAAAGATCATAATACTTAAGGCTTAAGGCGTTAAAATTTTATTGTCTTTATAGAACTGGAATTCTACACTATCTTTATACCTTAATTTTAAGTAATGTTTTAGTTCGAATAGTTTCTACTGCTCAAACATTTGTTAATTTATGTTCTTTTTACGATTTAATTAATTCAGTATAATTATTTTAGTTTCAAAAATAACTAACTAGAAAGTATTAGTATTATCATTATTATACTATAAAAGGTCTTACAAAAACATATTATCACTATTCCTTAGATTAAAATAAGCAGATTTAAGTAAACTTCCACAGTAAAAAGTTGATTTTTTCAATAATTGCATATTTAAAATTTATGTGCCAATCGAAAAAATGAGTCTAAGCATGAAATTTGGATTGGGTAACTCATTTAGGTATGTCACTGGTGTAATTTGGGTTAGTCTTGTAACTTACCGCACCCAGGTACCATAATAATTTATTATTTCCATTTATTAATTCCATTTATTAAATATAATATTGCATTATTATTAAATTCAAAATCCTTCATTTAAAGAAAAATCTTCCAGATAATCAAATCTTATCTATAACCACGTCCGTAAAAGATCCAAATTTCGTGCACGTATCTGAGAACCAGACCAATAAAACTTATTAAGTAATTATCATTAAAACACTTAACTCGCTTATCATTCTGTTTCGATGTTAAAACCGATTTCGACAATATTTCGATACACAAAGCTTTCAAGGCAAGTAATAAATCAGCCACCCCCTTTGCACCCACAGTATTTCCCTGGGAACTAAAGACATATAGACGTCACAAAAGCCATTAACTTTAGTATAAGAAGTCTGACCCAAAGGAGCTCGGATTCATTCGCTTTTAATTATTTGATGTGCATGCACTCATTTTCATTATTTGATGTGCAAGCATTCATTTATTTGTATCCAGTTATATTTCAAGTTCAGTAGTCAGTATCTTTCCTAAAACGTTCTTCCAAAACAACGTCTATCCTACAATATCTCCTATTCCCGAACGCTATCATCGTCCTCCGCCTTATTTCCGATGCTTTCCGTCCCTAAATATTTCCTTCATAATATCCTTGTCGACACCCTTCGTCACGTTCCGGACCACCTACATAATTCTACCGTATATCTGTCCCAATTCAGTACCGCATTAAATACCTTCCTTTTCACCACGACGCTAGGCGCCGCTCAACGCTGCAACGTACCTAAATCGACGCCGTCACAACGCTTAATGAAATCAGTACATAATCTAATGTCTGTATTTTCAATGGTGAGTCAAAAGATTTATGTAACTTTCTTTGAGATACCACCGGGGTTTCGTTTAAACGAGGGCTTTTGACATTTGCTACAAAATATTATCAATTTAACCAATAAACCACATGGTCTTCAGGTCATACACCCCCGAAAGACAGTTAGGAAAACATCTGTTTTCGATGGGTGAAATTTTGAGTATTTCAATAGAAATTATAAAAATCAATATTAAGAAATAAACAGGGTTGTATTAAGTAATTTCAATAAAAATTATAAAAATCAATGTTAAAAAATATACAGGGTTATATTAAGTCATTTCAATAGAAATTATAAAAATCGATATTTTAAGAATATACAGGGATGTGCTATCTTGGATAAATTGTACAAACTAAGACGGTTAAATTTAGTAGTAAGTTAACCAACTATGAATACACTGTTCGTTAGCTCAAGGGGTTCTACTTGGTTTGAAACAAAATATATGTGAAATCAACGTAAAGTAATCAACTGGCGAATTGGCGCTGTTCGTTACGTCCGTTGGTCATCAACCCTATACTCATCGAAATATTTACCTAAGAGGGTGCAACCTGTGTATATCTAGAGTAGAATCAAAGTAATATCAACACAGTGGTTAACCAACTGGCGAATTGGCGCTGTTCGTTAACTCCGTTGGTCATCAACCTAATTAATAATATAAACATAGAAACAGTAGTTAACCAACTGGCGAATTTACGCTGTTCGTTAACTCCGTTGGTCATCAACCTAAATAAAATATATGTATATTGATAGCAAATGAATATGGTCTGCGTTTGAACGGGACTCAGTGGTAAAGTATCTGCCTGCGGATTCAAGGGTCCCAGGTTCGAATCCCACCGTTGGCCGGGATTTTTTCATTTAATTTAATTATTTAAAATTAATTCTGATGCCTTGGTCGGATTCCCCATTCGACCATTCACTGTTGGGTACCAATTAACAGTGCTGTTCCTAAAGTGGCGCTGGGAAACAGTAACAAAGCCTACACATAACACGAGGCTAATAACCGTAGCAGTTGATGCCGATGACACAAAAAAAGTAAGATCTCAGTAAATAGTAACAATTGTAATATACTTTGCTAATTATTATTGCACCACTTTTAATGTATAAAAATAAAAAGAGTTTAAATATGAATTTGTATGTTTTATTTATCAATTTGCACCAAACTTTGCATCGAATCCTGGTTTACCTTAATTAACACTATCATAACGTGGGTATATAATTTATCAATTAATTAACTAGACGATCACTTTTACTACTAGAGGAAGTACAGTAAGTATAAACTAAAATAAATAAATAAAGTAAATAAATGAAATAAAATAAAAACATTTTAGAAAGTAAAACAACGAACAAAAAAAGGAGGTGATGGGGGGCGGGCCGTCACAGTCTTAATTTTAACATTATGGTTTTTATAGGTAAAAGATTCCCATATATTCTTCCTTAAACGAGTTATTAGTAATACTTTTAGAAATAATATTATTCAATATGGCGGCCATTTTGACAACTGTCAGAACATTTTTAATAAAAGATCTTATCCAAAAATGTGCAATAAATTAGAATTTTGAAAAAAAAAATGATGGTTTTCGTTTAAAAATAAAAAATAAATTACAACCCGCTGTTATTTCCATAAAAACCGGAAGTAAGCTATGACGTTACAAAATAATTAAATTGGTTATAAGAAAGTTCTTGTTCGAAGCTTTCAAATAGAAAAAATCAATTCGATATCTCAAATAATGACAAAGATAAGAGAAGGTAGAATTTTTTAAAAAATATCAAATAAAAATCAATAATAAAAATGTTAAGAGCAATCCAGTCCCTTCTGACGTCACACCGCACGGATCTAACGACCTCCCCTTAAAGTATTTGGAACCTTGTTCGCTACATAAATTTGGCAATGTTGTGTGTCGTGCGCTGAAGAATAATAATAGGATTTGGTAGGGTCCGATTACAATTACTCGAACACAGGTATGTCATCAATTGGCGAAGTAATTCGGTGGCTATCGTCGCCTACTGGGGGTTTAGTGGCTTGTTAATATTATAGGAATGTAGGAATACTATTTTTAAACCAAACAACTCAAATATTTTTTTATTTATTGATAGTTATAGATGATATACAGGGTGTCCCGAAATTAGACGGTCATCTTTTAACAGCGCAATCTACATCCTAAAATAGTAGTAAAAGTTCATATAAACATAGGTCCGAAAACGTTTCCTTTCCGAGATACAGGCTGTTAAAGGAGAAGTCCTGATACCACACTTTTGTAAATATTTTCTAAACGTTTAAAGATAATTAGGTAAAATTTCTTAGGTGGGTAAATTAGGGGGAGCTTAGGGTAAAATTGCCCTAAGTTTTTTTTGTTGATAGTTTTTAAAATTTTTGACTATAAAATTTGGAAAACCAATATTTTCTGTATAATAAAGCTACATTTGTTGCATCTCGCTAGGACGCGCCATTTTCAAAAGAAAAGCATGTTACCTTATTCGAAAGTGTAAATAATAATTAGTAGGTCTGTAGAATCAGAAATTTATTATTATTTTTTTTTTAACTTTGGAATACCGGTAACTAAAAAAATTTTAGAAAATATTTACAAAAATGTGCCATCTGGACTTCATTTGTAACACCCTGTATCTCGAAAACAAAACTTTTTCGGACCTATGTTTATATAAACTTTTACTCCTATTTTTAACCGACTTCAAAAAAGGAGGAGGTTCTTAATTCGTCGCAATATTTTTTTTATGTATGTTCAGCGATAATTCTTTAACACGGTGTCCGATTTCAATGATTCTTTTTTTGTTAGAAAGGGGGTACTTCAGGGGTGGTTCCATATAAATTTAGTCAAAATCTAATAATTGGGCCCATGAGAAAATACTCAAACTCTTCATTTTTTATGTATGTTTAGCGATAATACTTTACCACCTTGTCCGATTTATATGATTCTTTTTTTGTTAGTAAGGGGGTACCACAGGGGTGGTCCCATATAAATTTGGTTAAGATATGGTGACGACATCTGCACGTTTTTGAATTCAATTTTTTTAAATTTTTAATTTCTAATACTTGTAGGATGTAGATTACGCTGTTAAAATATGACCGTCTAATTTCGGGACACCCTGTATATTGGAAATTCGAAATAATAGTTATGGCGTAGCGGTGTTCATCTAATTGTAATCGGACCCTAGGTATATGGATACGGAAAGTGATGAATTGGAGATAAGTAAATTGTATTTATTGTATTAAAGAACAACAAATATAAGTACAATTAAATAAGTATATTAATATAACAATTTTTTAATGTCTGTATAAACAATTTTTTCTTCACATAGATTATTAAATTAAAAAAATAACTAATAAAACACGAAATTTAAATTTTTTCTCTTTTACAACACAAAATATACAATGCTGTTGAATCAAAATTTTTTCTTGGCAGCAGGTGGTTTTTGTGACGCGACAATTATGATGCTTTGCATCTCATGAATTAAAGCTAATTCTTTTTCAATCTTAAGGTGATCACACCCCTTATAATTTTCGGACAAGAATATCTCAGAATATTTAAATTTTGGCAAAATAAATTAGGCAATAATATCTAGAATATGCATATATTTTAATGTTTTAATTCCTTCCAGTTTCCGAAAAAACTAAAAGAGCTTTAATTTTAAAATATCATAATAAACATAAATGCATTCCTCGACAGCACTATTCTTAATATAATCCCCAAATTTAAGCTCCTAATGTCTTGTTAATGACTTCTTAAAATTCGCCAAAATTAGTGGCTAAAACGCTTCGTTAAGTGCTATCTTCTGGTGTAAACTGGTGTAAATTGTTGTAAGAAACGAATAATGACAGAGTGTACGATACGATAGTTACAAGCGCGTTACACCAGAAGGCAGCACTTAACAAGGCGTTTTAGCCACTAATTTTGGCGAATTTTAAAAAATCATTACCAAGACATTAAGAGTTTAAATTTCAGGATTATATTAAGAATAGTGCTGTTGAGGAATGCATTTATTTTCATTATCATATTTGATTTTTTTTTCTCGGAAACTGAAAGGAATTAAAACTTTAAAATATAGGCATATCTAGTTAATATTTATTTTGCCAAAATTTTAATTTTTTAACAAAATTACTTTTTGAAATATCCTTGTCCGAAAATTATAAAGGCTGCTGCATTCACCTTAATATACCAACCTACAGGGTGTTTCAAAATTCATGGGACAAATTTCAGGATAGATGATTGATCGTATGAAATTAAGATGTGTGTTTCCTATAACAAAATTTCCTCAGCCCACCCCTTTCCGAGATATCACCCTTAAGAGGTGGTGACTAAAATTGAGTTTCTATTTTTTTCTAAAATGTCAGTAAAGCTAGAAACTTGAAATTCTGTAATTTTCGTGCACTCGCAAAGGACTAACCACGGTTATTTTTTCAATATTCCTGTTACATTATAGGGGGGTGAAATTAGCAACCCTTACTTTATTTCATATCAAAACTTTTTTTCGAGATGAAGTTTTATGAAATAATTTTGTAACTTGAAATACTTGTTATATTTAAAAATGTTTTCCCAAAACCAATAGCTTTATAGAAAAAAATTACTGTTTTCCACTCAATTTATTAAAAAAAAAATGATAAATTAGGGTGTTTATTTTTTTTTCTCTGAAGCTATTGGTTTTGGGAAAAAAATTCAAGAATAAAAAAAAATTAAATAAAACAAGGATTTATAATTTTATTTCATAAAAGTTCATCTCGAAAAAAAGTTTTGATATGAAATAAAGTGTTGCTAATTTCACCCCCCTATAATGTAACAGGAATATTGAAAAATACCCGTGGTCAGTCCTTTGCGAGTGCACGAAAATTACAGAATTTTAAGTTTCTAGCTTTACTGAAATTTTAGAAAAAAAATAAAAACTCAATTTTAGTCACCACCTTTTAAGGGTGATATCTCGAAAAGGGGTGGGCTGAGGAAATTTTGTTATAGGAAAGACCCATCTTAATTTCATTCGAGCAATCACCTTCTGAATTTTGTCGCATGTATTTAGAAACACCCTGTATATTACACATTTTTTTTGACGGGCAAAATTCTTGACAATCTCTTTTACCTAATTGGCACATGCCGTATTTCTCTAGGATCTACTAACTCTGGCGGCAAACAATTAAAATAGAAATTTGTCAGCTGTGGTAGCATTTTTGCTTTTCAGAATTTTTCATTTCATAAATTAACTAAAAACTAAATTAAACAAAAACCTAACAACGCCTCAACAACAAACTAAGACGATCACAATAATTTCGCACCTATTTTTCGACACAGGAATTAACAAATTTAACTAAACAGCAGCTACCCTTTTAACCACGGGCTTCATAGACCAGCAGCGTTGCCATCATTGTTTTAATAAAATTAGTCTATGTTAAAACTATGTTAATCTGTGGTCCTGTTTAAAATTGGTAATCTTTTTAAAAAAAAGTTATTTAGAAAATAGTTAAGAGCGATATCCATGCGACACCTAACAGCAAATTCAGGTTTAGAACACACTGACAACTTTCAGTGCATCTGAACGCACTTTGGCAACGTTGCTCTATTCCCAGACTTAGGTACGCTCCCTTCAATTTATTACTTATAAACTATAGATGATTTAAAATATAAAAAAGGTCGATAAATCGCAGGTCCGGTCTAACAAAGAGTATTTTTGTTTTGTTTTCTCGTTTAAAATATTTTTAAAGGTATAACCTGGTGTAACATTTTCGAAACTCTTTTTTCTAACTAAATAATTTATTTACGAAATATATTTTTAAATATACATATGTATATCCTATGATTATTTCGAAAAATGGCATTCTCGTACAAACGCCACTGGTGCAAGTAGAAATATTTGGAACACCCCAAAAAATACACATTTGTCCCTTCAAAGTTTTTTTGGAAATTTAGAGTAAATATCTTTAAAACTATTTGAAATATTTAATAAAGTTTAGTAAATTAAAATTTAAACATTCTGTATCCCGAAAACGAAGCACATTTTGACCTACTTTTATAGGAACTTTTTTTAACAAAATAATTTTGATAACAATTTTCAAAAATCTTTCTTACTTATTTACAAATACCCTGTATAAAAATACGTTTTTTAAATAACAATTCATTTAATACTAGTTTGTGCAACAACCGTGAACAATCCACTGGAGTTGTACAGTATGTTTTTTCTACGACCCAATAACGAAAATCTACAAATGTAAAGTATTATTTTAGGAAAAGACAAAATAACTAATTTTAAAATAATTTATGACTTTACTAATTTGTGAAATAAAATAAACATGAAAAAATATTTAATTTTATTAGTCCCCAGCCCAGATTTGAACTCGGGCCTCTCGCGTGAAAGGCAGATGCCGTATCCTCATTTTCACCTCCACATTTAGAATTTTAGTTCTAATAGTAGTAATTAAATTAGTTTCATATAGGTAGTTTGATTCAAATTTAAAAATTTTTAAAATGTAGTCCAAATAAAAATAAATTAAAATTATTTATGGATTCTACACAAAAATAACTCATTTTAATGTATATTTAATCTCAATACCTAAAAAATATACTGACAATTAGTTTGACAGAATTGTCACTTATTTAAAATTTAAAAAATAATAGTAGTTGGGTGTCCAATATATAAACTGTGATTGGTGGATTTCATTTTTTTTGTAGTGTTCTCACTACCTAGAATGGATATGAAATATATTCGTTGAGTTGAACGCAATAGTATATTTTTTCGTTTTGTAGTCTGTGCGTGAATAGTAGTTTGTGCAACAAAATTGGATATGATGGCCATATCGCACGAAGACGAAGTTTGAAAACGACTCCGTAGACGGAGTGCTTAATCATCGAGTGCGATACGGACAATCCACTCGAGTTGTACAGTATATTTTTTCTACGACACATTAATGAAATTCTACAAATTTAAAAAAGTATTTTATTAAGACAAAATAAATAATTTTAAAATAATGTATCACTTTTACTAATTTATAAAATAAAATAAACATACAAAAAGATTTAATTTAATTAGTTCCCAGCCTTGATTTGAACTCGGGCCTCTCGCTTGGAGACAAACTTCGTGTCCTCACGCCATCGCCACACTTGCCATTTTAGTTCTGTGTGTGATTAAATTTAGGTTTCCCTTGGCTACGGATACTAAGTCCATTCGCCAGCATTTTAGTTCTAATACTTGTAATTAAATTAGTTTCATATGGTTTGATTAAAATTTAAGATTTGTTTTTAAATTTGGACGAAATAAAAATAGAAATGCTATTACTTATCGATTATACATAAGAAATATTCATTTTTACGTATATTTAATCTCAATAATTCAAAAATATACTGACACTTAGTTTGACAGAATTGTTACTTACATAAAATTTAAAAAATAATAGTAGCCGGGTGACCAAAATATAAACTGATTGGTGGATTTAACTGTTTTACAGTGTTCTTACTAAGTAGAATGGATATAAAATATATTCGTTCGGTTGAACGCAATGGAATACTTTTTTGTTTTGTAGTATGTGCGAAGATTAGCTAATATCCTTGTGGGTATAGAAAAAATCATATCCATGTGGGTGTAGAAAATAGTAGTTTGTGTAACAAAAGTGAATATAAATTAAATGGATTTCATATAGTTTTATTAAAATTTATAATTATTTATTTCTAAATATAAATCAAATAAAAATAGAAATGCTATTATTTATAGATTCTACACAAGTATAACTCATTTTACTCAATAGCATATTTTTTCGTTTTGTAGTCTGTACGTAGGTAAACTAATATCCATTTAGTTGTAGAAAAAATTATTTTCTAGTACTAAAAATAAATAAAAATAACATTGAGTAAGATGATTTATTATTAGTAAAAGAAGAAATAAAAATAATCATTTTTATTGACTATTGGTCGGATTTCTACTCAGTTTTCTACTCGGATTTCTACTGGGATTTCTAATATCTAAACCTCTAGTGAAACGTGGATCTAAGATCTCGGGTAGTATAGAATCTAAATAAAATTGCTTTAGTTTGCTTTCCATATACACCAAAATGTACCATCTTTTTTTATTTTTTCTACTAACATACCTAAAGGTGTCAAAATAATAAAGAAACAAATATTTCGTTTAGTTACGTAAAGTTTGCCCCTGAACCTGGTAATATTAACAATTATGATTTCGGTTTAATTGAATTTTGCCATTATCATTAATAATTGTAAATTTTATTATGTTGCAAACCATTGCTTTTTCCGTAGTAATTTTTGAAGCAGGATATTTAATTTCGATAATACTGTCGGTTCCTAATAAACCGTCGGGACCTAAAAAACCAAATTAGGAATCCGCAAATAAACCACATTTATTGGACATCCGCTTCAAATTTGTGAATATTGCTTAAAAAAAAAGGTTCTTTTTCTATTCCATACTTAGTATAAATTTCCCATATATTTTGACTTTTATGCTTAGAAGGGCAGGAACTGAACTGGACTAGAATAAGAGGTGATAGTGTGTGTCTTTTTCTAAGTATACTTGCACGATATTTTATAGATTTCCGTCGAAATGGAAATATCATTTTCGGCATTTCCGAAAGTTTTCCCATTTTTACGACAAACTATTATAACTCAGCTTACACACAAAAGTTCATATAAACACATTAACTAAATACGAAAAGAAAACACCTACACTTGAACTAAAAAGAATAAAGTTTTTTAATAATTTCATCCTAAGCGACTTAAATGACTACCTAAATACTTTTATCCTAATTTTCCGGTACTGCATGCACCGCCAACGTCCGCTGCCTTGTTGCCAAATCAATTAATATGGATTTGAATCTTGACAGATTTTCTCAGATTTCGTAATTCAAGGTTTTCAAAAAATATACGCTTTGGACAAAAAAGTGTATTGGAAAGAATTAGCTGATTTTTATACAACAATTCCCGGTAAAGACTCCATTTTGCAATAATTTTCATAATTTGTATAGAAATAATAAAAAAATAAGTTTTTCTGAATTCGGGCTCTACAGCGTGGTTCTCTATCATTTGCTTAGTAGGTATACCAAAGTTTATAAAAAAATATTTAATACTGAGAAAGAGAACCTTGAAGTCCTTTTAAGCCAGTTTCTAACCATGGATATCGCTCTTAAGATATTTGTTATAGAATGACGCTAAAGAGCCAAAAAATTTAATTTGCTAAAAAGTTGAAATTTTTGTTTTTCTTTAAAAATATAAGTTTTTCGCGATTTAGCGTCATTCTTGGTTCATTTTAAGAACGATTGGCCTAAACCATTTTTTTTAACTGCCTCAAATGTAAAATTGGTTTTTGGTGGAGGAGCGCCCGTCATGTTTGCTCTTAGGATACGTTACTGGCCTAATTTGGGTTACTCTCACACTAAAGTTTGCAAAAAGTTTGTAAAGGTAATGGATTCTCATATATTTTTCTTTTTCCACCAACCATTTACGGAACAGTAGGGGTTTGATAAAATTTTGCAATTTGGGCCTTTTGTGTCGAGATATTTAGGTCTTAAAAAAAACGAAAAAAATTAGGTTTTATTTGTTTTTCTTTACAACGTATATTCAATAGATTACGTACAAAAAAATAAAAATAAATTATCTTTACCATTTAATACTAAAGAACCTGTTTAAAAAAAAGACCCAAATTTAAAAGTTTAATAAAAAGAAACACCTTTTAAATGGTCGGTAAAACACCTTGTTAAAATATTGGAAAAATTTTACGAAACTCCCTGTATATTATTATTATTTACTTTCTCCACAAACTACAGTGAATAAAGACCATATTATACAAATCATTGAACGGATACAATTTTATATCCATTCTAGTAAGAATATAAAATCCATAGCTATTTTATCTAAATAACCTTTAAATTAATTTTTAAAAGTAATTTTCTTTAATGTGTCGTAGAAAAAATATACTATGAACTTGACTGGACTATGTGAAGACTGCTGGATATGGCCATATCCACTTTTCTTGCACAAGCAACCATTCTATAATTTAATAATCTTGGAATTAATTTCTTTTATATAATTTTATTACATACTCTTCGACAAAGTATAACATTTATGTTTCCATGAATGAATCTATTAGTTGTGTCGTTATTCGTGCACAAGAAACTTATTAAAAAAGTACGTTAATTAATGCCGAGTATTTTAATTAGATAGGTACATCATATTTTGAAGCGATCTATTACTACTTATTGCAAACTGGGCTATTATGACGTGAACGAATTCTTATTCGGAAATCGACGAATACGTTCCTGGTGGAGATCGAAGTCGGGTCGATGAGTTTAGTCAAGGCCATAATCTTTTTCTCTTCGTCTCTTCGCCACTTTCTTACCACGAACCACGACTATGGTTATAGAACGCTTCGTTGATAAGTTGGTTACGGTATAATAAAGACTATAAAATTTTATAAAAATTGGATAATAAATCATTTTCACTTTTCATCAATCATAATTTTTTTTCGACATCGAGTTTTCCATGGATCTTTACGTTTTGGGGTTGTGATAATTTTCGCGGTGATGTTCATGGCTGTGTTTTTAGGGTTTTAATGTTTACTGTACTGGTGCAATATTTTCGTTTGCGAAAACATAATTGGGGTGAGCTAACTTCACGGTAAAGAAATTGATATAGGGTCAGGTGAGGCAAGAGCATTTTTGGGGCAAGTGCGTTGTAAATCTGAAAATGTCCTAGCCTATTAAATAGAGGGAATCTGTAATAAGAATATTCTACCTACAAGTATACTGAACTACTTGACAAAGGGTAGCGCTGACAGACTTGTTTGTCGTTGTTATAAAATTTCCTTACCGGATAAATATTTGTAACCTTGACGTGCATAGTCGTACTTGGTGATTTTTGCGTGACTATAAAGACTAGAGAGAAGGAGGCGAATCGACAATGGTCAAATTTCAAATTTCCGTCCTTCTTTTTATAAAGTTCGCGAAATTGACTGTAGTTGGAATGTCTAATGACAGCGCAGTCAATTTTCTATGTAAGTCAATGTAAAATAAAGTGATTTTTTAAAAATTTGATGAAAAAAATCAGAAAAGTACCTGAGTACAAGTAACATGAATGACAAAAACATCAAAGCAAGATTTACGTCGTTCCAGATTGTAAAACAGGATACAAATCAAATGTAAAACTAAAGAAAACACAAGGACAAACCAATTCAATGTCTTTTTAAAGCTTCTAATGTAAGTAAAATAATGTATTTATGTCTAAATAAAATATTTATTATAAATTAGTCACAATATGTATCCTACGGAGTGTAATTTATTTTATTATAAGTTTCTATAATATAAAATTTTACAGTCATAGATCCTGACTTACAAACAACAATAATTATACATTAAGTTTAACTTACTAGAAAAGAAAATTTATTTTTTATAGAGTTTTAATATTAAGAGTTTTAATGTTAGATAAAGAGTTGCTACTGTTATTTTTTTGTTGAACCCCAATTGTGTCATTGTAAATGTTTTTTATAGGATACTAAACAATGGCAGCATATATATCGTTCCTAGTGCCGATAAATCACTTTCTAGAGATGATGATGTTTTATATTTTTTAGAAGATATCAAATATTAAATATTAGGAGACTATTTTTACTGATGGTACTGTTAGCAAAATAAAAAGGGGAAAGCTGAAATTAAAGGATGAGGTAATACCATGTACATTCCCAAATCTTCCTTAATACTTGTATTACAACAATAAAAAATCTGTTAACTGTGTTTTATTTTGCTCTTAAAACTATATATAGGTTCAGTTCAAAAAAATTTTGCCACAAAATTGTACTTATCAAATTTCAGCATTTAACAAACCATTTCGAATTTGGTCATACTTACCTAATTTGTATATAGATAAAATTAAATAATTTATCAATTAAAACATGCAAGACTTATTTAGAAATAAATACAACAGTATGTTCTGTGCTTTATTTAGCTATAAACAAAATTATTTTTATTATTTGGAGTGAGGGTAGCCATATGTGAGTAGTAGGGATTAAGTGTAATGGGTTAAAGAAAAGGTCCTTTATTTCTCACAAGTCAATTTAATTGGCGACCGGTTTCGAAGCTGTCACTTCATCATCTGGCACACCAAAATGGAATGTCAAGGAGACAGTTGTAATAAAAAACAATTATAAAAGCATAAACGGACTTTAACATATACAAAATAACAGAAAAAACACAAAAGAAAGTTATACAATAACCTTGACTCACCTTGACTATTTCCATAAAGGAAGCGCTACATAAAGTTTAACAAAACGAGTTAAAAAAGTCATATGTAATACAATAGTATTTTTTAAAAAATATTTTAGGTTAGGTTAAACCGCGAGATGTCTGTTTGAATAAATTAATTAAAACACATGTAAGATAATTATTAACTAAACAACACAAAATAGTTTTTACAAGCAAAAACAGTTTAAAAATTTTTAAGGATATAACGTCAATTAATGAAAGTAAAAAGTAAAAAAGTAAAAAGTAAAAATTATCAGACTCTCAAGACATCTATCTAGATTTTTAACGAATCAATGTAGTAAACTGTAAATTTTAAATTTAGCGGAAAAATAGTGTACTAACAAAGGTGTTATTTACTGAAAGTGAGTATAGGTGGCGATGACAAAATTTATTGAAAGTAAAAATATTAAACTGGGAAATGAGAAAGCAAAAAATACTAACAAGAAAATTAGAACACTAAACAAGAAAATATGAAAATTCATGTAAAAGGGAAATTTGAAGCAGATAATCAAAAGAAAAATTACTGTTACAGGAAACGGAAACTAAGTTGACAAGTACGAATGTCAAAAAAGAAAAGTCAAATTTTGGCGTATGACAACCACGTGGGAGAAATTGAATAAACTAATAAAGAAAACATTTAATAAGATGCGAGTGGGCAAAAATTAATGGAAACAGAAGAAAATCTAAATTGGGAGAGTTAATTAATTTGTGGTAAATAACTGATTGAAGATCAAATGAGTGGGGGTATAAGTCTGAAATTAATTTAAATAAGCGCAGAGAACGTTGGGGTACTAATAAATTGAATTTGTGCATTCAGAGAGCAGGAGGGGCCATATTTAATATTTTTTAAAATTTCCAGGTTCTCAAAGTTATTCAGAAGGAATTTATTAGAAGTCATATGCAAAATGTCGAAGCCAATGCTAGAATCAAAATCGTGACCAGTGTCTAACAAATGAGCAGCAAAGTGAGAAAAACCAGTAGTGTTAGTGTTAAGACAGCGTGTGTGCTCTTTCAGGCGTATTTTAAAATTACGAAAGGTCCTTCCCACATATGAGCATGGACAGTTCAAACAAGTTAGTTTGTAAACACCAGACTGATCCATGGGATCAATCTTATCCTTATTCCTAACAAATAGGCTACTGATGGAGTTGGACGTTCTAAAGCTAATTCTGAAGGAATCTTTGAACAAGTTGGCTATACGATATGAGAATTTTCCAATAAAAGTAAGTGAAACATACTTACGATTATCTGCTTTAAAAAATACTATTGTATTACATATGACTTTTTTAACTCGTTTTGTTAAACTTTATGTAGCGCTTCCTTTATGGAAATAGTCAAGGTGAGTCAAGGTTATTGTTTAACTTTCTTTTGTGTTTTTTCTGTTATTTTGTATATGTTAAAGTCCGTTCATGCTTTTATAATTATTTTTTATTACAACTGACTCCTTAACATTCCATTTAGGTGTGCCTGATGATGAAGTGACAGCTTCGAAACCGGTCGCCAATTAAATTGACTTGTGAGAAATAAAGGACCTTTTCTTTAACCCCTTACACTTATTTTTATTATTTTGACAAAATTATGTCTAATTACCATAAGAAGCTATGTATTTTGAACACCGTAAGCAGTACCAGCGCCCTTGCGGTTAATTATAAAAGCTCAATTAGCGTGCGTTTTTGGGACTGGATTTTGAGTATGCCCTATTCCTTATCTCTAGTCTTCATAGTCGTGACAAATTAAGCTGAATTTTTGTTGTTTTAAATAAAATACTTGGTAAGTATACACTATAAAATACGTATAATCAGTTTTTTCGTATAACTAGGGAAAAATTTAATAAACGTTTATTTTGATATGATCTTTTATTTTAAGTTTATGGAGTAAGAGCGTATCTGTACCTATACGAGGAAAAGTGCGTACTTGTACGCACTTGCCCCACAGTGTAATTTTGGCGATAAAGTGTGTTATATTTTAAGTTAGGCTCATATTAATTATTATGGTTCAAAAATATATTCGAAAATCTGAAAGAGGCAAGAATTATTCCAAGGAAACTTTTTTTCAGACTATAGAAGATGTTGGAAGGTACTCTGCACATGCGGCAAGCAAATTACACAAAATTCCGGTCACATTAAAGGAAGAAGAGGAAAGAAGTCAGCCTCATATGGCCGTGCTACAGCACTTTCTGCAGAGGACGAAAATAAATTAGTTCATTGTTTAACCACGATGTAAAAGCATGGGTTTGATCTCTCAGGAATGGAAGTATTGGATTAAGAAGGCAAATACGTTTATGCGAATCAACTAAATACTCCGTTTCAGAATGGTATTCCTGAAAAAGACTGGCTGTTTTCCTTTATAAAACGTCGTAAGCTATCCGTTAAAAAGCCGGAAAATGTTGAGATAGCAAGAAGAAAGAGTATTCACCCTTTTATAATAAATAATTATTTTGATTTAGTTTCAAAGACTATCAAGAATCTTGGTATTGAAAACAAACCACATTTAATTTGGAATTTGGACGAAACAAGTTTTTGTTCCGACTCTAAATATGGACACATATGATGCCTCCAGAGGGAAAAAGATTTCCCGAAACTACCTATGCTGCCTCACCCAATGGATGGATACAAACCGACATCTTTGAAAACTATTTTAAAAACAGTTTTTTGAGAACATAGTTACTGAACGGCCAGTACTTTTGTTTTTTGATAGGAATGCGACTCATGTTAGTCTAAACATTATCCAAATGACAATTGATACTAAAAGTGACAATTATAAAACTTCCACCGCATAGCAGCCACTTTCTCCAACCGCTTGATTTATCGGTAATGAAAGCAGTTAAAGACAGATGGGATCATTTACTGGTATTATGGCAAAGATTGTATATTGGTCAAAAACTTCCGAAAGCCGAATTTTCTGTACTCTTGGAAAAAATATGGTCTAGTTTTCCAGATGAAGTTATTTCAAATGGTTTCAGAAAAGCGGGAATATATCCCTTTAACGATAAAGTATGTTACGGTTCAAAATCCATATGAATGTACTGGGATGCTTTTGCCACAAAAATAATATAATATATAGTATTGACATTTAACTTTTAATTTACTTTAATTTATTATTTAATAATAGGAATAAAATCTATTAAAAGATCACTCCGTATACTCCGTTTTGGGTAGAAGTTTAATAGGAGATCCATTTCTGTGAGTTAACTAGAATGAAAAGATACCTTTTATAAGTCCATTATCAAATTGGAAATTGTAGAAGTTTAACCTTTTATCAAGTATTTCTTTCTTCTTCTGAAGCTTCGTTCTGGTCCTCTGTAGATATATTTTCCATTGTTTTCTTAATTATTTTGTAGTTAAGTTCTAGGAGCCTAAAAGGGACAAAGAAACGTTTTGAATTCTATAAATGGTTTCAGGGTTCATTTTCTTTGTTTATTTACATTAATTATGACATTATGTCATTCAAATTTATTCAGGTAATTGTCTAATTCATTACAAATAATTAAAACCCCAAATAATCTGGGTAATTTTGGAATTAGGTAGGTGATTGTGAGAAATTGGCTAATAATATTTTAAATTACCTGTCATATTTTATTATCATTTCCTGTAGAAGTTATTAATTTTGTCGCTGCATATCCTGCCTCCATTTTTCATTCTTCTAGTATCCCTTCATGAAACATGTGTTTTTGAAGATCTTTTTATAAGGATATAAGGTACTAGAAACGAAAAGACATTGAAAATTTATTTAGTATTGCTATTTGTTGGTATACTTAATCTCGCAAGAGGATTTTATTTTCAATTAAGCAAAAAAAACTTCTAAAAAGGCTACATTTCAACTCAGGTACAGTAATTTCTCATTTATCACTTTTGTCCTTCCTTAATATAAGATTGTATATATAAAGTAGTATTTTGTATTTTAGGCCTTTTCTTTTCTGGCTATCGTAGTCATAGATAGTTTCATTTCATTTTTCTTTTTCGATTAATTTACATTGGAACAGTTACGTGTAATTCCGGACATCACATTAATTTGAGGTAGTCTCAAGGACAGCTATATTTGAGAACCTTACTGCTGGACAGTAGTAAACTATTGAGACACCATTTTCATCCTTTACTCACTGGAGTTACCTATAAACGAAGAAAAGGACGATATTTTAATTGGAGATTAAGATAAGTGGACCTATTCATACCTTTGAATCCAATAGGCTATTTTGTCAAGTAACCCTTCCAAAGAGGTCTTCGAATTCAACCCTTGCCTATATAGGATAGTGTCAATCTCCAAGGTAGGAATTTTACTGATTATACTAGCTCAAGACTATCAGATAGAAGGTGTTATCACACAAAATATCTTCACCCTCAGTGTTTGGGAATATTCTGAAAATTTTATATATTAATAACCTGTTTAACCTTTTAGTTTGTATATATATTAAAATCATTTATTTTGTAAGCCACCCAGAATAGATATCTATTTTAAACGGTACGTAAGCTGTATATTAAATTCAAAGGATTTACCTATACAACCGAAATTATAGCTAGATATTGAATAAAACCTCAAGATTATCTGATAAACACGTTTTAATTATATACCATAACCCTTAAAAATTTGTGGTGTACATAAGATAATTTACCCAGGTATTAATCGATTGTATCTTGGTACAATCGCCAAACGGTCTTAACCAAATCAGTCATTCAGCCAAATTCGAGGACAAAAGGAAAAATTACCTACGACCCTCTCTTTGACTGAGCAGAGATAATTAATTCCCCATAATATATTGTTTTGCTCTGTAGGTCATAGCAAGTAGTTCCCGAAGAAACATTTGATCCAGATACATTTCGGAGGTGGAAAGATCAGTTAAAAGTCTCAAATCATCCAGCTTACCCAAACGAGAATAGTATTCAAGCTTAACTTGCAACTTCTGCCCCCATAGAAGGTAACTCGACATTAGTTTATAATACCTACCTACCTACAATAAATCAAATGGCCATGTATCTTATTGGGTACTTTTTACTTTTAGATAATTTAATTGACATCTGTAGACCAAAAAACCATTTGACAAGTACTGCTTCTACCTCTGCATTAAGCGCTGCCTCTGTCGGAGCCCCAAATGAACTTGCAGGTAATTTTTTGTTATTTTTATTAACTGACTGATTTTTTTATAGAATAGGTAACTTTAATCTGCTATTTTTAGACGATATAATAAAGGAAATATCCGAAATTGAAGTGGATATTCAAGCCCCATCAACAAGTACCGCTTCTTCTGATAATGTATTAGATTGCTTCTTTTTTAAATTATTATTATTATTATTATTATTATTATTATTATTATAGTATAAAAAAATAACCCTTTGCTATCTTAGCAACTTTTCAAGTAGCGGAAAAACCAACTGAAACGTCTGCTAGTTCATTTGAAAGCCTTATGTTAGCGTACATGAAAAAGGGAAATAGTGAGAAACAGAAAAAAAGTAAAATATGCAATGGTGCGGAACTTATTACTGCGGAAGCTGTTCTTGAACGAACCAAAAAACAAAAAGAAGAAGAAAAACAAAATAAGATATGTTTGGCGGCTTCTAAAAGGTTAAAAAGAAATATAAAAATCCAAAAAACCAGGAGCGTAAAAAAATTCAAACAAAGCAAAAATAACAAGCGAAAATGGAACGTCCGAAGATGAGCAACCAAACATTTCTAGCTCCGAGCCTGAGAATGAAGACTTTATAACTATGATTGAAAATGAGGAAAAGGAATATGAAGAAGAAAGAAAAGATTTTCCTTATGAACCAAAAATAAGCGACTGGGTTGTCGTGAAGTTTTATACAAAGAAAACAAAAAAGTTTTTTGTAGGGCAAATCACTGAGATTAACCTGTTGTGAAGTTGGTAAGAACAGTGTTTGAAGCTAAATATTTTACATTGCTTCAATATCCGCAAGTTGAAGATAAAAGTGAGATATTGCGAGAGGATATTGTTTCTACAGGATTTAGAAATATCGGTTTTATACTTAGAAACAGTAATGATCTATATCTGAACAGTATTAGGCTTGTATATTCATCATTTGTTAGGTCAGGTCTTGAGACGTCAATATGTTAGGAAGAATACAGAAGGAATTTCTCAGACACTATGTCTTTAGGCTGGTTTATAGATGGGGCGAAACCAACTATCAAACAATAAGTATGAGTTCTAATAAATATATTTTAAAAAAACTAAAAAAACACGCTTTTATAATACATCGAACTAAAAAGTGAAAAATAAATATAGTTTAAAAAAAATTAAAAAACACGCTTTTAGAGCATATCAAACTAAAAAGTTAAAAATAATTTTTCAAATAAGCCTAAAACAATAATAAATGGAAAATACTAGTATTATTGTGAAAAAAGCGTCGGGCGCTCGATGTACGAAAAATATGGACAAAGCGCCCCCTTTATCAAGAAGACTAATTTGTTTCCAACACTTGGTTTTTTTATTTACCCCGATATCTTAATTTGTTTGTGAAATGTGACGGTTTAAAGAAAATGCTACATTTTAGAAACGGTCATAATTTGAATTACGGTAGAGAATAAACTACAAAATAAGTAGAGTGCTGTGGCCAACTCACAATATGACAACTGTCAAATATTCGTTACTAGGTAATTGCAGTTTAATTATCAGCATAACAAATATTCATTATCAGCATAACATCATGATTTTAACGCCTACTGATGCAGCCACGAGCAGTTGCTCTGGTACGGTTGGTCTCAGTATTATGCTTCTAAAATATTGGGTGTTACAAGATGTAGCGTCCAGAGAGCTGTACAACGTTTCAATGAAACTGGTAGTTTTTCGAGACGAAGAGGATCTGGCAGACGACGTTCTACAAATGTTCTAGATGATCGTTTTGTAACATTAAATGTTTTGCGAGAAAGAAATACTACTACTGTCATGGCTCGAAATCATTTAGAAGAAGTACGTCAAGTAGCTGTTAACGAAATAACGATTCGAAAGTGATTACGAGAACATGGATTACTCTCCAAAAGACCTGCAATTCTTAAAATACATTTGCTTCAAACAGGATGGCGTTTATCCGGAAATAGGTACACCTCATCAATATCTGCTTAACAGACATAACTTTATTGATCTTGAGACAAGGCCAAATTGTCATTTAATAATTTTCATATAAAATTTAGTACATAACAAAATACATTGCGAACAATTATTTATTAGAAAAACTTGCTTTTAATATTCCGAGAACTTCTACACGGTCGCAGTCTACTTTCTACCTTCCATCAGCAAGAACTAATGTTTTAAAATCATCACCATTACATAATATGCGTACATTATGTAATTTAGTCAGTAATATCATATGTATATATTTAATTGTAGTGTATATAGCATTAGGTCTGAATTTTTTTAATCCGTATAGTGTTCACCTATTTTTATGTTTTCGTAATTATTTTTGTCAGAATTTCCTGCTCTGTAATTGGAATAACCTGTTGAGCAGTGTACCAATAAATAAATAAAAATAAATAAGTAAATTGTCCATTTTAAATTGTCTGTTGGTTTTAATTGTGATTATACCTGCTAACTAAATATTTCAAATATTATTAATATGTTAATTTATAACATTTTTATTTTCTTTATTAGGTACTTGGAGGGTTTGCGGACCCCCTCTACATAGAAATAGCTGTAGCTTCTCAAGGAAGCTGGTGCAAAAAAAATTAGTTGTGCATATTGGTGCAATCGTTTTTTTTTTTTTTTAATATCATTGGGGTCAGCTTTACCAACCTTTTTACATCCATCCATTAGATTAGAAAACCCAATAATATTCATGCATCCCATAAAATTTTTCATTTTTCTAAAATATTAGGACGATAATTTCAATATTATGACAGTTCACACAAATAATATAATTTAAATGACACTTTTCATTTCTAACTTATTTTTTTTCCGAAACTTTTCGTTATTTCAAATGATCGTCGAGGTCTTTTATATTACTACACTACTTCTTCAATCTTCGCTATGGCCAAGCTATTCAAAGACTCTCTTGTCTTCTTTGCCTGCTTATTATCTTCGATTGGCGGGCTGGCGGCTGGTCGTCATCTGCTTAAAATAAGCGTTTGTAAAGAAGAAAGAAGAGTAGAAATGGCAGTTTAGAATAAGCTGGTTATTGTAGAAATATTAAGTACTTGTAATTTTGTTCACTGTAATTATACACATGCAGTCGTAATTGCTATTTTTTGACATAAGGCTCTTTGTTTATATTAAGAAATGTGCCGTCAACTGTATAGAGATAAAATCGTGAAATATATTGCGTTTAAAAGTTTAAAAATATGTATTGAAAAATAAATGTAAAATTATGTACGAACATTTCTTTAAAAAATTTGAATGACTATACTAAACTAAAAAAATGTTTAATAAAACTAAAATAAAACCAGTAAACAATCAATAAAATCAACAAACAAATACTTCTTCAATATATTTATTAGAAAAACTTGTTGAAATTTCAAAATAAGGTCTTCAAAAATAGATTTCAATAGTTTTTGTTAATATTTTTTTAAATTCTAAATATGTGATTTAATTAGTTTGGAAACAGTGATATAATAAAGACAACATTGTCGATTTTGATACCTTGTAACTTAAAAACTTGTTAAAATTTAAAAATGTAGATTTCAAAATTATATTTCTACACACTTTGGAAACATTTCGTCAAATTTTGAAGTCTATAGATCAATCATTTTGAAAATGGTGAGAAAATAAAGGCAACAATGTAAATTGTTAAAAAATCCAAGTTCAACTTTGACACCTGGTAATTTCAAAACTAGTTAAAATTTCAAAATATAGTCTTCAAAACTAAATTTCTATAGTTTTTGTAAATATTTTTTCAAATTTTAAAGATTGTAGATTAAATAGTATGGAAACAGTGATAAAATAAAAAAACAATGTCGATTTGTTAAAAATCCAAGTTCAACTCTTGCAACTTCAAAACTTGTCTAAATTTTAAAAATTCCAAAATGCTGCTTTCGAAAATAGATTTCTATAATTTTTGTTAGCAGACGAATATACGGTGGTGTAGATATATTCGTTGCAAAAGGTATGGCATTCCGTGAAATTATTTTAATACAGAATATTAATAATAAATTGAAAGTATGTGCAATTGTCATTGATTCATTAAACATTTCTCTGGTATCAATATATAGGCCTCTATATTTTAAAATTAATAAAAACGATTATATAAATCTTTTTGAACAGTTCTCCACTTCTTGTCTTGTCTGTGGCGACTATAATGCTCATCACGGCTCTTGAAGTAATTGCCCTTAACGATGGTTGTTCTACCAGAATTTCTCGTTGCTGTCTTCATTACCTAAGTTAGCTGCTTCATTTGCTTTCGGGCTTCTTTTATTTATCTTTCTAGACTTTTTCTCTAATTCTTTATTTGTCCAACTTTCTAGACTAAATAAGTGACGCCGACATAGATCATGATTATTACAAACAACTTCTTTGCAAAGTAATGCACTACACTTGTTAATGCCTTTGTTTTTACATTTTCTCGCGTTACATTCATAAACAACAAAATCAGGGTCTTCATCACTGTAATCTCCAAATAGTGAGTCCTCACTTTCACTATTGGATTGAGTATACTTTCGTTTTTTAGCTTCTTTTGTTATCGAGCGTCTCAAAAGTGTGTTTGGTACATCAACTTTATTCTTGTTTTTTTTTTAAATGGGAGGAATATTATCATCAGCCACATTCGCTTAAAGGAGATTTTAATAAGCCAACTTCCTCCTGGCTATTATCATCAGAGCTGTTGTACTGTGCGTCACTATCATCTTCATTTTCTGTAGCAACTATTATTTCATAGTAGAATTTTCTACCATAGTCCATTTTGACTTTTTTATTTTTTTCGAAACAGTTTGATCCATCAATAAGAGACAATTTTTTAATTGCAACAACATTTTCTGTTCCATCTTCCCATTTAATTAAAACATCCATGATTATTAATTAGTTATCTGAAACAAATAATAATTACAGGTATCTACCTACATAATACAAACATATCTTTTTATCCTTGATGAGAGCTCCGCTAAATATTATATTGTATTCCTAGGCAGTAAAGTGCTTTTTCAGTCCTCAAGAAGTGGCCAGGCTCGGCGCAGTGGTTTACACTTAATTTTTTATTCTACACAATAATTGTTTTCAAAATTTATAAACGTCTAATCTCCGTTGGACTTGTATTATGGAAAAAAAATGACGTCGTAAAATAAACATCAAACATGACAGCTTATTATTTTAATGATTCGACATACGTCTAATCTCCTTGAAGCCAGTAAAATGCAACACACTCATAGTGAAGGATAAAAATTAAATTACATTCAGCCCTGTATAACTGGGCCAAAATGAACCAACAGTAGATTAGGTACTGTTGGGACAAATATGTCACGCATGCAATTACTATTATTTTTCGATGAAAATAACTGTTAATCTTAATCTAAATCCTAATATACATAATTAGTAATACATACCTAGTTAATTCACAAAGAATCTTCAATAAAAATACAATATAACTAGCACTTAAATCGTTTAAGAGTTATCACACAATGTGCTCACTAGAGACAATAACACACAAACTGTGAGGTTATGTTATTTTGTTGCGCAAACGAATCTCGTCTTTATGAATTTGAATGTGTGGTTCCCCTATACCTACCTACAGTATTTTTAAATTGTCCTGTGACAAATGAAACTCTGCAATGTTTTCAAAACCAATATTTTGAAGAAAAAAGTCGTAGAGGAGTTAAAACTTTATTTATTTAGTTTTTTTTGTATTAAATTGAGATATGCCCTTATGTGACGCAGATATTAAATTTGGTTGATGTTTTCTCAAAAGGGCCTATCTTGAGTTGAGCCCTTTTGTAAAAATAATTCGTCTCGACTGAGATATGCCGAAATACACTTTTCCCCATAACTTTGTTGCCTTATATCGTAGAGATATGCCGTTCAGATCTTAATCATATTTTTTTCAATTGTTTAAACAATTATAATTCAATTTTCCAATTGTATAAAATTCTCATTAATATGAATATATTCCCGCCCTATAATATTACGTACCTTCTTGCCCTTGAAAATAAATCAATTTATACATGTCTCACAAATTTCCTATCATCAATTAACCTACTAATATAATTCGGTTTTACCAATCATTATAAATATTATAATCGAATTAAATTACCGATTTTGAGCTAACATTAAATTGTAATTAGATGAAACAAAATGGATTCTATGTATTTTGAAGTGATCTTTTCGAAAAAAGGCAAAACAAAATGTAGCACAAAAATGCCAAAAATGCACCCAATGACTCAAAACTTTTTTTTTGAATACTCTATTATGTTTAGAATACGATTACATTACGGAAAATTCTGCAAAAATATTTTATCTATTTTTTTGACCACTGTTCATTGAGTGACGACCAAAAAACACGGTTTTTGAGAAAAGTTGCCTAAAATTGACGATTTTCAGTTTTTTGGTCTGAAAATTGAGCAAACCCAAATCTCATGTCTTCTCAATGTGTATACAAAGTTTAAAGTGTGTATGTTTCTTCTAAGTTGTAGAATTCTCCCGACAAAAGTCCCATTATACGCGCTCCGCGGGATCCAAAACTCGTGCATTTCTGTAAATTGATTTTTTTGTGATTTCCCGTTTTAAATTTCTTGCATACCTAAATTTATTAGGCCTAAAATTTATTAAATTGTATTTTACTGACTTGTTATAAGACGTTTCTTGAGTTTTGTGCAAAAAATAGAATTACCGCAAAATTAGCCGGACGTCGTATCAAGGATAGTCATGGTCTCGACGTTCGCTATCCGACAAGTTTAAACTTGAAACGGTCATATTATTACAAATTGAATCGCTTGATAGTGTATATCGGTATAGATTTTTAATAACCGTGTTCAGCAAGCTCTGTGTACACGTGGTTTTACGGACTTCTTCAGCAATTTATTAAGTAAGTACGTTCTTAAATTAAGAAAATTCTATCACCGTGCTATAATTTTTTTGTTTCCAGGTTGTAATGGCTGGACTGTGTTTATTATGTCATCAGAAACTTGCAGAGGGTGAACTTACACCAATTAGACCGATAGGATTGAAAGGTCTGCAGATGGTCAGCAAAGAGAGAGGGGATGATTTTTTCAGTTCTTTAGAACCAGGTTTTATATTGCATGAAAGGTGTCGCAAACATAACGTAGCTCGACGTTACGGAAAAGAGTTTATTTATAAAACCTGGGATAGGCATAAAAGGGCCGCGATTGACAATGCCAAAAAAAAGGAGGATGGAGCATCAACCGAGAAGAAAACCAGATGTTAGAGAACAAAAAACAAGCTTATCACCAAGTTGGAACTTACACTCAAGCTTAGGATTAATTTCCTAACATTTTTAAAGTATACCTTCTTGTATATTTTTTTGTGCTCTTTCCGATGGCGCAGTTAGTTTCTTCAAATATATTTTTTGTTACATGTTTTCGGAAAACCCGGAGAAAATCACATGGGGAAAAATTAAAAAAAAATTACGCCTTCCGGTTTCCTGCGAATTCCCGAAAAATTATGGCAGATTTCGCCGCGAGACTTATTTTATTTGAGAGCCCACAAAAAAATACGCAACTTCTCTCATGGGCACATATGTCTAACATTTATAATTTCGCCACAAATTCATCGCAAATTTCATGTTCATGATTCTGATCAAAGAAACGAAAAAACAACTTTTTGGAAAAAGCACTTCTGGCGGCGAGAAATTCGCCATTAAAACTACCTATGCAATGAAATTCCGAATTATTTTTGCCTCCTCTTTCGATTGGTGCATTTAATTTTACTATCAGAATGATACTTGCCCAGATAATTAGCATTTTTACCATGGAAAATTCCGGAAAACCCGGTTTTTCCTAATTTAAAAAAATTGAAAAACTGCTACATCATTTTTTTTCTTTTTTTCGGAAAGATCACATCAAAATACACAAGGTCCACTTTGTTTTATCCAATTACAAATTAATGTAAGCTCGAAGGGGCTTTTTTTCGTTATTTAATTGGACTATTAAAGTTTTTGTATATTTATATAGTCTAATAACATTCTCTCTTTCACACACACATTCTTTTATCCTTAATGACAACTGTCAAAATATTTTTCACAAAAACTTCCTTATTATTTCGTAAATTAATTGCAATTGCATATTCTGACAATTCGTCTCAAAAGCTTTCAGACACATCTGCATCGCAACAAAAACAGTCGCCGTTCGTTAGTCGAGATTTAACCGAGCTGAAAAAAAAAGAACAACGAAAAAAGAAACAATCCAAAGAATACGAAATACATAGCGGATAGAGTGTAGCCGCAATGGATGCTCACAAATCATTCAGACACATAGCATAAATTAAAATTTGGAAGATGTATGGGTACGAGGATTGCCGACACGGTTCACATATTGTGAAACTGTTTATTCTCACCTTTTAGCTCTTACGCTTAGAGGTAAAATAAACTTTGAAACTAGATTTTATCACACAAGTGTAAAGAGTATTAAGTGTGGCGTAAGCGGTGATAAGAAAAGTAAAGTTGTTTGTACGAGCTAAGGGATTTATATACCCGAAGTACGTAGAACTCTGAATATTTAATAACGTTTCTCTTTATGACATCGTAAGCCCCCACAGTTTATAATACACTGTTAAAAAGATATTTGGAAAATTTTTGCCGTTTATGATGTTTGTAGAAAGCTTTTTTAGGTAATAATTTAATACTACTAAAGCATAGAAAGAAATGATATATTGTATTTTGTGGGTTGAAAATACAAGACCATTTTTCTTGGTCTCTCTTGTTCTTAAGGACGCCACAGTACTTCCGGTGTTTCATAACATGTTTTAAAATTGGATTTTAGTTAATCCGTTCCTACGTATATGTAGCTACACTCTTTAACCTTCATATTTTGTCAATTATATCGCAAAAGTCGTTTGGCAAAATAATATATATATATATATATATATATATATATATATATATATATATATATATATATATATATGGAACCATTATATATATATATATATATATATATATATGTTCTCAGTTAAGTTGGTCTGGTAGAAAAGAACTGTCAATACCGCATATTTGTATAAATGTATTGTTAGGTAATCTACCAATTCTATAGTAAGGTTTTCTCGTTTAGTTGTCTAATTAGGGTCACAGGTACCTACTTGGGATAAATTCTTATTGTAAGAATCTGTTAGTGGCATTGATCCTACATAATATATTATAAATAGGTAGGTATATTTACCCAAATTTCTAAATAATGGTTGAAATAATACATTTTTGTCTTCGATTATCAACATTTGCAATATAATTATTGATATATCTAACAAATACGTTTGAATATGGTAAACTTTTTTATTATTGGAATTGTGAAAAATTTTATTTTTGATTAAAAGTTTTGCATGGTCCAAAACTTAAAATGCAACCATCAGATATCAATTTTTTTAAGCCGTATACGAAGTTTTTCAAAAAATATAAATTTTAGTCAAGATTAAAGTACCTTTGTTCTTTACAATACAAAAGAATGTTATGAAGTAAAGTTATATTGAATTAAAAGTTATATTCAAATATGCAATTACAGTTTTTTAGCATGAAAATTCAGGTTAGGTGATTATTTACATTTTACATTATAAATTAATTGTAGTTATAAATTAAATAATCATCAAACCTAAATTTTAATGCTAAATTGCTGTAATTGCATATTTATTTGAATATAATCTTTACTTTATAACATTCTTCTGTAATGTAAAAAATATTTTCGACGTATTTCTGTAAGTATTCTTAATACGTTGTCTACTTCTTAAGTTGGAACCATATGGAAAACTTTTTTATTATTCCCTAATAACACTGATCTGCCAGAAATATCCCATTTAGGTTATATCTATATTTCTATGTTTCTGACATAAATGGTACATCCCTACGTGCTTTAAAAGTATATTCTAAAAAGTATTGTAACGGTTGGAACCATTATTTCGTTCGCTTTTCCTTCTACACCATTGGAATATTTATTGTCAGGCCAGAATAATAAAAGCTACCGTCAGAACAGAATATTATATCTAGCTTTTTATTCTGCTATTACCTACATGACCAAGTAATACCGCCTGTAGTAATTTTTTTCTTTTTACACCATTGGGATATTTACTGTCAGGCCAGAATATTGTATCTAAATTTTTATTCTGCTATTACCTACACGACCAAGTAATACCACATGTAGTCAATTTTTTCGTTTTACACCATTGGAATATTTATAAGTCAGACCAGACATTACCTTCTAACGTTTTTATTGGTGGAATGTCATGTACAATTTTTAATGTTTTACGTTCGACAAAAATATGTAAAATATTCCATTAGTTAGGTACACTTAATTTGTATATCTACAAAGTTTGTTGATTTTTTGTTTTTAAGTTCAAAGAAGATCCAATGTAGGCAAGCAAATATAGTGAGCCAATATATTGCTCTAATCATCAATGAAAATGGACATGCTTTTTTACCATAGCAGCTAGCACGATAATTATGCAGTCCTATTGCCAAGGTTATGATAATCTCCGGCCTTGGCTTAGGTATACGAACATTTTCAACTGTTAGAGTAGTATTCTGTGACCAAAAATCAAAAGCCTTTGTGGCTAGATCGATATAGTTCCTCGATACCTGAGGGAAATACATACCATCGTAAATGTTTTTTGTTCCATTTGGAATGTACAGTAAAAGAATTATCGCCCTGAGTACACCTAGGTCTATTTATTAAACGGACGGTTTCTTCATTTAACGTTCCATTAACTGGAAGATTATAGGTTTCTTGAAAATCTACCAATGCGCCAGTAATATAACTAAGAGCGTTTTCACTCTTATTTATATAGCCGAAAGGTTGTAAATATGTTAAAACTTCATCTTGGTTTGTTATGTTCTGATGAGTGACAAAACATAACGACATAAGAAAGATCAAAGAAAGCACATCTATATTCTTAAACATTTTGAATGATAATGAACTGTAAGCCATCGATACAAAACTATTGGTTGGTTAAGGCTAAAGAATGAATTTAATTTGTAATAAGAAGAAGTATGAATTTTTGGAAATAAAGATTTAAAAAATGTTTACGCTTTTCATTATTTATTTATTTATTTATAAATTTGGCAACCTAACAAGCAAATAAATTAACAATAATTAAAAAAAAGTGACAACAATATATTAGTATTTAAAGCGCAGATTTAGTTGATAACTTAATAGTTTTAGCATTTTGATAATATACATGTTTAGTTTTATCATTTTATTTTTTGCTTATTTATTTTTATTTTTTTATTTATTTTTTTTTCTACTCAAAGGCACGATGCGTAGTGCTGCCATTTAGAGTTTTTCTTACAATGCTAAATAGCAGGTACATCACGAGAGAACCGAAGAAGCAGCGCGCCTTAGTGTGTACAGACAAACATAAGCCAGATCAAGGTGGCCAAAATATTGATTGTAGTAGTATTGCAGTCTTGTTACCGGAGAGGTGTTACAATAGTTTGTTAACGCTGAGTTATAATAAAAAAGATTAGTTAAGCGAGATGTGTAATTTTTCGCCTAAAAGTTTAAGTTTTGTAGTGTATACAGAGTCAATTTTGTTGTTTATGAGTTTGTAAAGAAATATAAGATGAGCAACAACTCTCCTTGAAACAAGTTTATTTATTTTGTAATGTCGTAAGCTAAAATCATATGATTCAAGAATTATATTTCTATTAAACCGGTAATTTAAATGTTTTATTAATTTTCTTTGAACTCCTTCTATCCGACTGATGTATTTATAATAACAAGGTGACCATAAAGTTGACCCATATTCAAGAGTGCTTCTAACCATTGAGTTATATAATATTAAAAAGACTTTTGGTATTTCTGAGAATAAACCCTAAGGTTCTTAAAGATTTTTGGACAATATTTTCTTCATGAATGTCAAAGTTTAACTTAGAATCGAAGGTAATTCCAAGATCTTCGATACTAGAAACTTCTCTGATAATATTATTCTGGATGAAGTAATTCCACTGGATATAGGACGAAAATCGCGAAAAGGTTATTTTATTACATTTATCAATATTTAAAACCAGACGATTTGTCCCACAATATTCATAAAAGCGAGCTATGTCCTCCTGCAACAACTCACAATCTCTTCTACTTTCAATAATTTTAAATAGTTTTAGATCGTCGGCATATAACAGACATTGAGAATTTTTAAAGCATGTCGTTATATCATATGTAAATATGCTAAAAAGTAAAGGACCTAGATGTGACCCTTGAGGTACCCCTGAGGTTATGGGTTTAAAAGGTGAGTTTTTATTGTTGAATGTTACGCACATACTTCTGTTTGTTAAATAGGATTTAATACATCGTAGAAGGTTTCCGTATACCCCAAAATTCTCCAATTTTACTAACAAGGTTTCATGATGCACCTTATCAAAGGCTTTGGAGAAGTCTATGTACACAGTATCCACCTGCTTACGTTTATCCATAGCTTCCAGATTATTCTGGACAAATGGTATTAAGTTTGTAACTATCGATCGACCCCCGTAAAAACCATGCTGTTGTAGCGGTATTAATTGTTTGCATTTAAAGACCAGCTACAAAACTTATCGATTCTAAAACTTGAAGATTATATTATAAAGCACACTAATAAAATAAAACATCTAGGACTCCTATTTGATCAGAGTTTGGTCTGAAAACCTCACTTCAAACATTTAGCATTGATGTTGACAGAATGTACAACTTTAATTCGCTCTTAGACTCTGGTTCCAATGAATACTCTAAAATTAAAATTATTAAATACATTTCAGATTGAGAAATATTAGTATAATTTCTGAAGCTTTCAGAATAACTCCCATTAATAGTATTTAATGTGAACGTGGAGTCCTTGTACTAAATCTTTCAATATCTTTCCTCCACCATTATTGCAAATGCAAAATCACACATTCCTTTTCATGAAACAGTCGGACGCATTTTCACATCCATTCATCTACAAGAAATACTTGAATCATATCAATCAGTTGCTTTCAAATTAAGATACGCTTATCAATTTCAAATAACCATTTAATTTCCCACAATAAATATAAATCGAAAATGCTTAGCGAAAAATCATCTCCCAATAGTTAACACGAATTTATACTGACGCATCTAAATCTTTTGATAGTACCTAACTATATATGTAAGAAATAACATCATTCAGAAGTTCAAATTATCAACGAGAAGTACCATTCTTACCCAAAAGATATACGTTTTATATCAAGCAGTGTGTTGTGCAAAAGAAGTAAATTAAAATAAATTCATAATCATAACTGACTCAATTAATTGCAACCATGTTGTATCTACGATATAACATACACAAAATCCTATAGTACAACTTACTAAAGAGGAAATTTATATACTTGGATTTCTACACATGAGTTTGGTAATGAACTGGCTAACAGACAAGCAAAAGAGGCTGTTAATAATCGAATATTACCAATTATCATCATAACAGTTGCAGCCGATCTACAAGTATTTTCAAACTTTTAACAATGGAACTCTGGAATCAGGTATAAAAGCAACATTCTAACTGAATCTGTAGCACTCCAAAATCCAAGGGCACTATACCTAGGAGTATATCAAACAGAATAGGGAGATTTACCTAACTTGAAGCCACTCCAAATCCTACACTTCCTTGAGAAGATAGAATTGGAAGGGCCGTTATAGGCATTGAGATATTTCCTTGCTGCATAAGCGATAAAAGGGGGCACAATAGATATTTTAGGTCTCAGTCAGTTAGATTGGATTACGAAAGGAATTGGACATAATTTGTCTTTGTCCACCGCGACCTTTTTAGTTCTATTGCAGCATTCCGCCATTTAGAGTATGTCGTCTAGCTTGGTATTTTTCATTAGACTTAGTAGTCTTGACAGTGACTCCACTTTGTAGTTACCCGCGACTGGATTTTCTGCACCTTAATCTAGCCAGGCATTCACACTGGCATAGGATGTTTTTAATTATATTTGAAGAATATAAAGAAAAAGGAGTCACCGTAGAGGTAACGTGGATATTTGCGTTTTTTGTTAACTTGACTCGATGGAGATCAAGAAGCTAATCTCCTCCGGCTCACAAAAACCCGGGTATTTATACTTAAATTTCCCATATATGCAAATGTATCGGAAAGAGAACGACTGTGACTTCGGTGTATAAAGACTATAAAGCCCTGTATTAATTCCTGAATATAACTTTATCGGTGCACATGTGGTTTTTTAGCTAGCGGCCGTTATAGTCTACACGTCGACTTCTTTTCCCAGAAGTAATTAAACGGCGCCTACGAGGCGGGATACGCTGGGATGTTGTTTGAATTCGAAATAAAAATTTGAATATAATATGTAATATATAAGAATTATTTAAATTAATTATCAACCCCCGGTTGTCGGATTTCACTTCTTAGATAGTTCATTGGTCTTTTCATTGTCCTCTTATCCTTCGTGGCCTGGTACCAAGGGTAGAATCACTTTGTTTTGACTACTTAGCTCTAAGAGGTATTCTAGGCAGCCTTTCGCCAGTCGTGATTTTTGCTTTCTGTTGCTAAGCTATCAGAGTAGATGGCAATAGTTTAGCCTAATACTTGCTGATAGTTAAACCTTAGCGTCTTCCAATCGAGAGTCTCAGTAAGGTATGTATTCATTGACAAATCCAATCTCAATGAGGTTTCCATTAAAAATAATGAAAGCTTTTTATGCTACTAAGCGTGGGAAGGGTTTAGGTCTTTTTTAATTTTTGTTAGATAATGGTAACAAAACTGCTAGTGCTGGCTCTGCCAAAAAAACAAACAAGTACTTTTTGATTTTTTCAATGTTTTCTGTATATACAAAATTATATTCGTACATGTAACGAATGCACTATTTTCAGGAACACCTAGTATATATTTTTGTAATAAATGTTATACCTAGCAATATAAAATCGTTATGCCTGTATCAAATTGTAAAGAACATTGTTGGATGAAGTAGTAAAAGTTAAGTCTAGTTAAAACCAGTTTGGTTATTTATGTTAATCCAGGGTGTTTGGATCGTTCGTTCGTTCAAGCTTTGAATTAATTTCACTAATCTCTGCTAGCGTGAAATTTTCCTATTAAGTCAGTTAACATTCAAACTTTGATGAATATTCTGGATCTCACATAAATAAAGCCAAAATCAAATGGGTTTAACCATGATGGAAATTTCTAAAAAAGGTTTACATCGAAAAATCAATATTTTATATAAAAATAATTGAATGAACTGAATGAATTTTTGGAAAAACTAATTAGTAGATTATGGTATTCTAGATATAACACATTTTAGAAATATATCTACAGTCCACACCTTGTTGAAAATAAATACCAGAAGAGTTTTATTAAATTACCATAACATTCAAATTAAATAATAATCGGTTATCTATAATACAAATTCAATAACTTTTGAGTTATTATTGTCACCACAAGAATAATAACTTTCATTTACATTTTTTGAACCTATGAATATGTCTTTGACAAACAGAGACAAATTATAGGACAAAATTCAATTCAATACATTTTTTTTATTTTTACCAAACAAATTCGTTAACCACTCTGGCATATATGGTAAAATGTTATATCTTAAAATTAAAAGAAAAAACCGTTACACGGAATTCTGCCACTTACTTGTATATTCAGATTTAGCAAAGTTGCCCGATTATGCAAATTGGACATAAATGAAGACGTAATAATTAGAAGAAAAAAGTCTTGTGAACATTCAAAATGTAAAAACAACTTTTAAATTATCGATTACAATCGAGAAGAACATTGTAAAGTGACATCCTCATTTTTTAAGTTATGTAAATAAGGAACTTATTTTTAGTTATTTTATAGTTTTAATACTTTAATAATTTAAATGAGATTTAGTAACCCAAATACCCTAACCTTATCTAAGTCCACCTTTTCTTTGACTAAAATCATTTCTAACTTCTTCGTCGGTAACAACATGCCCAATAAGGAAGTTGTCATTCTTGATTTCTTAATGTAGCCAGTAAAAAAAATTGAAAGTGCATTTTTCAGCCTTACTTTTATTTTGACAATTAAGTCAAGAATTATTAATCCTAATGAGCATAAATAATCATTAGTCAACCAGTATAAAAAGTTTTTAGTTATATACACCATGTTTGTAGATTTGTTAATTAGGCCATTCATAATAAAAATAAAATAATACTCTTCCTAATCCAGCGAGCTTTTGTTAAGTCTTCCACTAGTCTGCTCTGGACTATTCTCAACTATAAACTTTACTGACACTAGTAAATAAAATTATTTAGCGTGAGCGTATTGTCCTTAAATTATGGTATATAAAATTAGGACATAATATCTGTGGTTACAAGGCAGAAACTGATATGTCATTTTTTTTCTAGAAAAGACATTTTCTTGCCGTTATCTCCATAAAGATGTATTCCTTGTTGTGGCGATACTTCTAAAATATATTAACAATCAACATAACATCATTGGCAATTACTGATATGTTTACAATCTCTGTAAATGTTATGACAAAACCTGATATGTAGACATCATGTTCTGACTTGGTCGATTTTTATTGAAGCGCTAAGACAAAATTTGATGTCACTTTGAACTCAGGTTTCAACGAGTTTTAGTTTTAGTCGTGGTCATAACGTGTGCAAGGCAAGGTCTTGTAGCATTTCTTTGTATACGGTGTTGATGTTTTGTATAGTGTGCGCATTATGGCTAGCAGGGGTAAGCTATTGGTGCAGCTTGCAAATGAAGAGATCTCTGAAGAGGCCGAGGAACGTACGACTAATTACAGCGATAACAGTTTTTAAAAACACATAAGGCTTTCTCATAATTGATGTGTATTGGACAAAAACTATTATCGGATTTCTTACTTTTAAAACTGGGTTCGCAACCTAAAATGTAACAAAAATATTTATTGAGAATGTTAAAAACTATACTACTTTTAAATCTCATTTTTCACGTTTTTAATTTATACTGAATATTATTGATTATAGGAAAGACATATGCAAACCTAGAACCAGTTGACCTATGCATATCACAAAATACCGACGAAGATAGCGACGACTCTATAGCTGACAGTAACTTTAATCCAAATTTTGAAGATGTTGACTCATCTGATAACGATTCTCATTTGAATCTTGAACCAACTTCAAAACGCAGACGGGCTACAGTCGGTATAATAAGCATTGACACTCAGAATGAACGTGATATAGATATTGAGAACAAACCTGACGAAAATGAAGACAATACTGTCTATTGCTAGTAAGAATATGTTTTTTTTTTTTTTTTTTGACTAGGGAGGTAACGAATTTTATGAAATTTTAGCTGATGGAAGTAATCGAAAGATAAATAGAAAAATGCAACGAGAACTGAAAATACATGAACTAGAATACGTGAATAGGAAAAAAAATAACTATACTAGCAAAAGAATGCAGTATTATTGAAGTATATTGCCGAGCAAAATGCAATACTTTCTGTCCACCTACCACTCAAGTAGAACTATTTGGATGTTTTCATAAATTAACAAAAGAAGCACAGGAACAGATTATTTTCAATGGAATCTCATTGGTCAAAAAGAAAACAGAACGGAAAGGACGCTTTAAAACAAGAAGGGAACATTTCAAAGATATAACGGCTATATACCAAATAAAGATTGATAACAAACTTGTTAAAGTCTGTAAAAAAATATTTCAGTGTGTTTAAGGTAGCAGGTACCTAAATAAAAGTTTTGGATTAGAATTAGGACATCGGTATATTTACTTAGTAGTTCATTGTTGTGTCCAGTCAACAAAGGATAAAGGTCTTCAAATCAATACGTAGAGACCTATTATACTATACATGGTGTTTCGTTAAGAATGGGACATAGAACAACTGACGATTCTCTGATTAAAAATAAGACAACTAAACAAATCATGCTTAGATAAAATGTTTCTCGTTTTGGAATTACGGTGTTAAAATCTAAAAAATATTTATGGCTATATTTTTTTTATTACTCACAACAATTTTACTAAATTTGGCAAACGTTTTTTGGTGTCATAATATCCACCTATCAGCAAAAAAATTAGTTACCTTAATTAACTTTTCCAGTGGCGTACAGGATTGGTACGTAATACCGCATCCCTGCTAAATTTTACGTCACTATCCAAAAAGTTATTTGGACATAAAATTTTAAATTTTTTCATGTTTTTTAAATAAATAATGTACTCTTCTTAGAAATTTAATAAAAAAAATCGAAATTTAAAAAGTTCAGAATTTTCAAATATATGCTAATATTTCAAAAACTAACTCAACTTTATTTGAAAAACATTAAAAGTTTTTGGACAGTGGACTAAAATTTAGAAGGGAAAAAGGTGTTACTTGCCCATGACGTATACCACTGGCAAAGCTTATTTAACTTATTTTTTTGCTGATAGGTGTATTTTATTACACCAATAACGTTTGCCGAATTTAGTAAAATTAAACTGAGTAATAAAAAAATTGTAGCTATTCATAATTTTTTATTTTCAACTTTAAAACCCTGTTTTTCGGAAACGAGTAATGTTTTACCTACGGATGTTTCGTTTAATCGGCTTATTTCTAATCAGTTAATCTTCAGTTGCTCCCATTCTTAATGGAATACCCTGTATATATCGAAAGGTCTTGCAGCCAAAAAACCAAATAAAAAAAAAGAAAAAGTAATAAAAAAGTGTTTTTATTATCTTAATTACCCACAATACTTTATTTAGACCTGCATCAGTAAAAATTATGTTATTATTATTTTATTATTTTAGAAAAAAAGTTACTTTACATAAAAAGTTATGCAAGGTCTAAAACCTAAAATTCAATCATCTGATATCAAATTTCATCAGTCGTATACAGGGTTTGTCGAAAATAAAGGTATTTTATTTTGAGCAAAATCATATTTTTTGACAAACCTTGTAAAACCGACTGATAAAATTTGATATCGGGTGGTTGCATTTTCTGTTAGACCATGCATTAATTTTTATGAAGAATAACTTTTTTTATAAAATAAATAATAAAAAAGTTTTCTATATGCTGTCAACTTACATAGACATACTGTGTGTATGCAACTTATGACATATTGCTGAGATAATGTTTTTTGTAGGAAAAAAGAAATTAATCATAAAATTTTACTTCAGTTGTAGAGTCGTAATTTATGTTTTCATATTTTTTTATTTTCACTTTAATTATCAATTCAGAATTATAGTACTATTTTCAATTATTAATAAAAATTACATGTGCATTTTAGATTAATCAATAAGAAAAATAAGCATTTTTGAAATATTAATAACTAAATACAAATTAAACAACAAAAAATAATAAAAAAGCATTTAAAACACGTTGTGGTCGGGTCGGCTGAGCCGAAGTAGTTTTTCTAAAAAATTAAGTCCGTTTTTACGTTTTAAGAGTAAAGTAGTTTAAGTAAATACTTAGTTATATTAACAATATCTAATAGAAACGTGAATAAAATATATACACGCGGCGCGGGATTAAATTATTACAAACATATTATGGCCCTTGCATAAATTGTGAATAATATATTCAGGTTGTCCCATTAGTGCGTAATTGTTCAATATTTTAATTTGTGTTATAGACACGTAAACAATTTTTAAATAAAAGTTATATGAATTTCAAAAATAGGTATTTTAAAGATATTTTTAGACAAACAGGGTTTTGCGTTTTTGTTTGACAAATAAAAAGGTATATTTTTTAAATAAAAAATCCTGTATTTTAGAATGCTTTGGTAATACTTTATTTAACCCTAGAATTGTATTAACAAATATTTCAGGGTTGCCAATAAATTATTTTTTTTATGAAATTAAAGAATGATGCAGACCCCAAATTAAATTATCATAATTTAGGTAGGTTTACAATGAATTCAAATTTTTTTTTAAATATAGTATTAAAATACTAAGCTAACGAATAGTAGTGATAGAACTGGATTATTTTATACAGCGTGTTTTGAAAAACAAGTCTTAAATATGGCTAATTCCAAGTTAAATGTATTTAATTTTTTCAAACGCCACACCCTGTATATTATTTAAGCATACAATTCCTTATAAATTTACATATCCAACGATACCAATATGTTAATAACACATATCGTCGGCTTAATATGAAAAGTGCATGTCCAAATTTTTAGATATTGTGATTTTACCTGAATCTGGTTCACCGCTGCTAAAGCTACAGAAATATATTCTCAGTTTACGAAAATTGTCACTACATTTTACTAAAAACACTATATAAAGCTTGTAAATAATAACTTAAAAATAAGTACAAGTGACTCAAAGTTATATTAAATCGATTATACTTCAACAAATATTGATCTGTAAACCATGTTTAAATATTAAATGGAGTTGTGCAATTTTCATAACAATGTAATTTTTATTTAACTATAAATTTTAAATAAGCCGTAAATTCGTTTTTTGTCTCTCCTGTAAAATTGTTTATTTTGGACTTATGCAATTTTCATATTAAGCCGACGATCCCATGAGTCGGCATGAGTGCGTAATTAATCGATAACAGTTTTATAATAGGAGATACGAAAACAATTAATATAAAAGTTTTATGACCATATTTAACAATTATTCATAAATATACAGGGTGATCCATAAACGATCGTCTGACCAAACTTATACATTTTTTAAGCAAAACACCCTGCAGGTAGTTATACATATTTGATTGTTTTTACATCGTCGAACAGTAATTCATTCATTCATTTGCTATATTGTATATAGAATGTGTCAAAATGCGAGGTTACGATTTTCTCAATTTTTTAAATATGATATACTGTATGTTATACCACCAATTAATTAATACAGTGAACTCCATTGAAAAAAAATTAAAAAAATCGTAACTTCGCGTTTTGATACACCCTATATATAACATAGCAAATGAATAAAGTCAATTAAAATTATTTGACGACCTGAAAACTATCAAATATGTATAACTACATGCAGGGTGTTTTGCTTTAAAAATGTATAGGTTTGGTCAACACCTTGTTTATGGACCACCCTGTATATTTAAAAATAATTTTTAAATATGGTCATAAAACTTTTATAATTTTTTTTTTATTTTTAATAGTAAAACAGCTATCGATCAATAATTACGCATTGATGGGATACTCCGTATATGTGTTATTCTCTAACATGTTGGTATTGTTGGATAGGCGTCATTCTCTAATTTCCTAAAAATTTAATTGCTTGGCAAACTTGTAATATTTTTTTATAACATTTTAGGCTTGAATACAATATTATCAATCCATTCTAAAACTGAAATAAAATACATGTTGTTCTATTTAAAAAATATGCTAGGCAAAAATGTAACACCCTGTATATTCAAAAATATTTTTAAAATATGTATTTTCCAAATCCATATAACTTTTCTTTGAAACATGTTTGCGTGTCTTTAACACAAATTAAAATATTGAACAATTACGCAGTAATGGGACATACACATGGGTATATACCAGAGATAACAGAGATATAAGCAGTCATTCATAAAATATAATATTCATGGTGCCAACAATAGTTAGTACTGTATATATTCTATTTCTAGACGCGGGGCGAGGCGACGAAAGGTGAGAAGTAAGAGAAGGGATAGAGTGAAGGATTTTACGTAGTATTATCAATGAATAACTGCCCGAGCTTATACTACATAACGTAAATTTCCATGCCGGTGTAAGCCCTGTTGCCACTTCCAATTTAACATCTCTAGGTTTTGGAATTTGTTGAAAATTATTATCTAATTTAATGAAATTACATCTAATTTGGTTAAAAATGGCTATTTTTTGTTCTAATGCTCAATTAGGTCTTTGTAGAAAGTATTTTTTTTATAATTATTTAAAATCATTTACATTAGCCCTTATGGTCGAAAAAAAAATTTAAACAACAATATCTCGGTTTCAACCGTCTACAAATTTGTATAAAAAATGTTCTTTTAGAAATATACTTCTCATTTGACGAAAAACGAAGGCATAAATGAAAAACAACTATTCTTTATAAAAGTTTCGCCTATATATTGACAAGGTAAAAGTACTTTCGTCATATTTTTTGCTTTTAAATTAACAAAAATATAGCAATAAACAATTAGTGATGTCATGGTTTTACTAGAAAGCAAACATTAAAGGCAGAGCCTCTCGACTCTTTATGCATCTATCTCAGTATTGAAATGTATGCAATCAGTTTGAATCTCTAACATTATTTTATACAGGGATTATTGATTTTTCCACTATGAATAATAGGGTGTATTAATTACTTCAAGATTTTTTTTTATTTTTGGTGGAAAATTAAAAATAAGAAAATATAAACTATTTATTAAAGGTATTTATTGAAGTATCAATTATAAACAGTAAGGCTATTGCTTTGCAAAATACAATAAATCCCCAATATAAATAAATTATATTAATAATAATAATTGGAAGGAAGTATATAAAGCATAAATTAATAATATTAAAATTTATAATTACACGACTTTCAAACTAATCAGAATCAGATTCACCACACGAATCAACATTTTCCAAAACATTAGCGGCTGTGCCATACAGGTGCAGGAACCGATACAGCAAATATTTTTTTTCTGCATTTGCAAATTTTGCTTCCACAGTCTAAAACAGAATATTATTGTTAGAATATTGTATAGTATCTTTTTTGCATTTGCATGATGTAAGTTCTGTTATGTCTGGTGGCAGGTCGGACAGAGTCTTAAAAGTGGGTATCAGACTTCCATCTTGATCTACTTTCCATCCATACTCTTCAACATTAGGAAGCTGCATCTGGGTTTAAAGAGGTTAGCCAAATATTTAGCTGGTAAAAACATCTTAAACAATGTAGTCTTAGGGCGTCTTCAGTCGGTGGCAATTTAGCGATGGTTTTTGAAGAGGCCAATAATCCCCCCAAAATGTTAATGGAAGTAACATTGGCAGTTTTGAATAAATTTTTATGAAAATTCTTTCAAGATTAGAGAATATGTTTTCAGAGTACTGATCAATGCCAAATCCATCCAAAAAGTAATGGTGTTAAAGGTAAGTTTTCCAACAGGTTCTTTTCCCAATGCTGGACAATTAGCTGGTTGTATTACAACCGGTCAGAGAATGAAAAGCAGGCACATTTTTTAGAAGGTTTTCATCCAAATTTAAATAATGTACTGCTAGAAATCGTCTTGAGTCTCCTCGCCCTGTTCTGAACCATATATCTTCAGTCAAAAACTTCTTAAAATAAATTAATAAGACATCTGTATCGTTGCAATAAATAATGCAGCGTGAATGCCCCGAATTTTTGGCTGACAATATGTGCAATAAGATACGATTATTAGCGTCTTCGTGATTTGAATTTAAAAAATCGTCTTTTGATGGTTTAAAATCTTTCCATATTTATTGATTATTGCGAGTTTTGAAGAAGTTGCTCTGGCAGAAAATGTGTTAAACGTCTTTTGTTAAATATCGAATGAATAAACAAGTTCTATTGTTGCGGAAGTAGAATATTGGGTCGGTCAATTTCTATATCAATTGATTTCTGAAATCCTCTCTTTTGACGTGTTGTATTTTTGATAGAATGTCCTTTATAATGATCAAATACTACATCTATCATTTGAGCATTAAATTTATTTCTAAAAATAATGTTTACAAATATATGAGCATATTCTTTAAATGATATGCAACTTTTGAGCTTTCCTATTTTGATATAATTTTTGTATTTGCTACTTGTAGCAACAAATCCGTAATTAAAATTTTAAACGAAAACTTATGACTTACCCAAATATATTCAGCTGCAACAGGATGAATGTAGATATAATAAAGATGCAAAAATGTCTATATTTTTTCCCAATTTATTAGGTAATTTAATATATAACACATACACTTATTAATTCTTTAGTAAAAACAGATAACAATATGACACATTGCCCAATGGAACATAACGAGAAGTTTTATAATAAAAAAAATGAAAAATCCTACCATATCAATAATGTGATACATCAGCCGGCACGTAGAGAGAAACAGAGCTATGCTACGTTTGAAGGTGAAGAGAAAGATACACTGAGAGTTGATAAATTTGGCGGTGAGAATTAATAACAGCATAAACCTATAACATCTCTCATCGTTTATTGTTATATCTTTGTTAATTCAAAAGCAAAAAATATGATGTTTACTCTGTTACCTTGTCAACACATAACCAAAAATTTTATAAGGAATGTTTTTTTTTCATTTAGGCCTTCGTTTTTTGTTAAATGAGTGGTATATTTAAAAAAGACGACTTTTTAACTAAATTTTTGAAGGGCTAAAACCAAGATATTTACGTTTATATTTTTTTTCAGCCGTAAGTGCTAATGCAAATGATTTTTTTTAAATAAGTATGAATAATTACATTAATTACTCCCTACAAAGATTTTATTGTGCATTTGATCAAAAAATGAGTATTTTTTTCTCTATTCGGTGGTATCAATATCTGAATTTTTGATGATAATGCCCTTCTGCACACTCTAATTTTGTATTAACTCCGGAATAAGGGTTACCTTATCATGACCTTTCATCTGTGAAAAATTCAGCCTTGTGACAAAAGAGTGGGAGGTGAATCGTTTTCTTGGGCGAATATTTTAATACATACACTTTACTAACAATGACAACAGCGGATATTATGTCCTACTGTGTCCCTTAGAATATGTCTTATTCACGGCCGCACGATATTTATTAGTAGTTACATCTCCTGGTTATCTCTGGTATATACACATAGCAGTCAACGTGTTAACTCAGAAATAAAGTTCCTTATAAAGATAAAATAACATTTACAAGAAGAAAACAAGTACCGCAAATATTATGTGCGTACCGTACAATGATGCCAGGTCATTCGGATTCAAATTACATCGGAATGCAATAAAGTTTCTTTCCTTTTCTGCATTTTACCCACTTTAAAATTAAATTCGTCCGAGAAAGTTTGTAAAATTATGGTATAATTCGATAATTATTGTACATCTGGCAACGTTGCCAATACGTGTTTATACACAAGAAAAATAAATCGATAATTTTGTATTTGGAACGAAGCGAGACAAATATATATGAAAATCACGAAACAATAAAGGACGGCATACAACTGTATCACTGTTTTAAAAATCGGTACCTCTGAATCAGCGTTACTCAAAGTGTGGTCCGCGGAGCCCTGGGGCTCCGCAAAGCCTTTGTGGGGGCTTCGCGAAGAAAATAACAAAAAAAAGCAGTACCTATCGCTACAACGGGACTTTTTGTTTTTAGAAGGAGTATATGATTTCGGTATTTAAGGATTTTGGGGTTGGAGTATTTTTTTTTAGAAGCCAGGTAAAGGAAAGAGTATATGATTTTGGTATTTTGGGTTGAAGGACCTTTTTTTTTTAGAAGTCAGAAAGAGGAAGGCGTATATGATTTTGAGAATTTTGTTGTAGGGGCTCCGCAAAGAAACGGGAGGGACCTGGCAAGAGGCTAGAGCAAGGAGGACTTTTTTCCGAAATGTGTTTAGGGCTTCGTCAAATATTTCACTTTTCAAAAAGGTTCCGTCACCAAAAAAGTTTGAGAACAACTGCTCTAAATAATCATTCATCTATTAAAACCATCAAAAAAATGCAAAATGATAAAATATATAATAATTCAGCTAATAAAAGTAAGTGCGTATGGAACCTAATAAATAAAAACACAAATAATAAGACAAATAACTCTAATGCTATACATTCAGTAGTCGTAGATAATGAAGTAGTGACAAACCAAAAAATAATTGCGAACACTTTTAATGATTTTTTTGTTAATATTACACATCAATTAACGATTAAAAATAATGTCGATCAAAAGGACTATGAGTTTAAACAAAAAAAGGTCTATGATACTATATTCGTTCATCCTGTATCAAACACAGAAGTGTTTAATATTATTTTAAGTCTCAAAAAGTCTGGTTCATTAGGTTTGGATCATATTAGTAGTAAAATATTGGTCTCGGCAGTAAACTATTTAGTATATCCTCTTACTTTTTTATTTAATTTGTCATTAGTTAATGGATTATTCCCTGATGTTTTTAAGACGGCAAGAATTGTACCGATATTTAAAAAGGGAGAAAACACTAATGTCCAGAACTATCGCCCAGTTGCAATTCTTAGTTCAATCTCAAAAGCATTAGAAAAAGTTATTTATTCTAGAATTATGCAATATTTAGATTCTAACAAAACACTTGTAAATAACCAACATGGTTTTAGGAAAACGAAAAGTACACAAACAGCTTTAGTGCAATTTATAAATAGAGTAGGTATATAACGCGTTAGATAACGGACACAAGTGCATAGGCCTGTTCATGGACTTAAGCAAAGCTTTCGATTTAGTCAACTACAAAATCTTAGAACACAAATTATACAACTATGGTCTACGTGGAAAATTAAGCGATTGGTTGATGTCTTACCTAGACAATAGAAGACAAGTTGTTGATATTAATGGCATATTATCAGACGTTTTAGACACATCAATAGGGGTTCCACAAGGGTCCATTTTGGGCCCTTTGCTTTTCCTAATATATGTTAACGATCTTCCGGAAATTCATAACTTTGGCGATGATCTTACAATATATGCGGATGATAATAATTACCTATGCACTGATGATACATTAGATAATTGTCTAGTTAAACTACAATATATGATTAACAAATTTGAAAAATGGTTTTCATCAAATAAGTTATGTATGAATACGGAGAAAACAACATTTGTTCATTTTACACCTCGACCGATAACTGATGAATGCCATTTACTAAAAATAAATGGCAAATCCATACAACAGAGCCAGAACACAAAATTTTTGGGAATTCATATTGACGCTTCGCTAACATGGATGCAACATATAGATGAAACGTGTAAAAAAGTGTGTTCCTCTTGTTATGCATTGATACGTCTTAAACAATTATGCAATGAAAAAATTCTAATTTCTTACTATTATGGTTTGGTATATTCCCGAATTAAATACGGTATTATATTTTGGGGATCATCGCCCCATTTAATTAGACTTTTTAGACTTCAAAAACGGTGTCTCAGAAATATCGCTGGCATTTCTAGATATGCTTCTTGTAGAAATATTTTTAAGCAATTAAAAATATTAACGCTGCCCTGTATATATATGGTTGAACTGCTAATATACGTAAAAACTAATTTAAATATGTTTATGACAAATGCAGATATTCACGATTATGATACCAGAAATAGCGATTCTTTAGTAATTCCGTCTCACAATTTGACATTATATGAAAGAAGTCCTTATTTTTTAGGAATTAAGTTGTATAATAAACTGGATCGGACTCTTAAAGAAATAAATAATACTAAATACTTTAAACGTAAAATAACGGACTTATTTTCAAGGAAAGCATTTTATACTGTTTCTGAGTTCCTTGATTCGTAGATAAATCATCTCCTTCATAAATATTATAATTATATTTTGGTTTATAAATAAGTTTGTTTTAGATTTTTTTAAGTTTAGTATCTATTTCTGAATTTTAGTACTTTGTATTTTCTATTCTACTTTATTAAATTGTACACCATGTTTTGACTTTTCCCATACCTGTACAAGGTCTCTTGGAATTAAAGATTTATTTATTTATTTATTTATCTCTAAAACAGAGTGGCTACATTGTTTTATAAGGTGACATCTTCTTAAAAATAGATGAACTACACAATTACAGGTATTCATAAAAAATCTCTAATTTGACAAATAAATTTATCAAATATTTGTTAATCGTATTTCCACTTTTTAGCTCTGGTTTTAAAATCACTTTTTACGATTTTTTTTAAATTCAGTGTATAAGCAGGAAAAACCTTAAACTTTAATCTGGTAAAAGATTCATTTTAATTCATTTAGCGGGATTTAAATGCAATCGGAAATGATGAACCCTTGCTTCTTATAGGAAAAATACAGTGAAACTGCGGCCTTAACATGAAACTGATATTTGGTAAACACCTGTTCAACTCTTTTAATTGATAAAGCACATGCATCATTCAGAACACACCTTTCATTTATTAATTCAAATATTCTGTCAAATAAATAGATAGGGTCCGATTGCAGTTAGAAGAACACAGCTACGTCATAACCTAATCTAACCTAACCTAGCCTAACCTAACCTAACCTAACCATTACTTCGAATTTCGAATGCATATTATCTATAACTATCGATAAATAAAAAATAAGTAAGTTGTTAGGTATAAAACAATATTTCCTATATTCCTATATTTACATTATTTACTCTCCACTAAACCCCCAGTAGGCGGCGCTAATTTGCAATTAATTACTTTGCCAAATGATGACGTAGCTGTGTTCTTCTAATTGTAATTGGACCCTATGCATGGACCGAATTATTAATAGAAAAATATTTATTAAATCCAGCGAACCTATTAATACAACTAGATCTGGCAACAAGGTAGCGTTGGTGTACGCGGACATTCGAAATGTCTGTTAAAAGGTGCCATTTCGGCAGGCGCGTAAGGTGACCGCCGACGCGACATACGACCGCCGACATGTCCGAGAAGTGTCGCTTCACATCTAAAATACATACAATTATATAAAAGACATTTCGAATGGCGCGACACGACCGAGAAATCTCGTGGATACCCACATCCCCAACTAGCCATTCATAAAAGTGTATTTGTTGTGAAGTTCTCATCATCATCTATTGCAGTGCTCCGCAACCTTTCCTCATCTGAGGCACACCAAACTGCTCCCTAGAATTTCGTGGCACACCAAAATCTAAAATATATTTATAGCAGTGGCGTAGCTAGGTCGGGGGTCAGTTCACTCCATGTATACTAATTATTTATGGATGTCCAAACTACCTTAGTTTTTTTTATTGTTTTAAAATGTGAAGAAGCCCCTTTCAGATTTGGGGCATCAAAATTTTCACTCAGGACATAATACATATTTTTTTTTTATTTTTTTTTATTATTCAGATAGAATGAAAAATACAAATAGGTACATACATGAGAACTATACTAAATACTAGGTAGGACAGGTAGGTATACTAAATTTACTTCTGTTGACACGTCAATAGTAATAAATATTTTGACATGATGATGACTGATTAATGTGATACCTGCGCTTGCTTCGTTGAACACAAAAGTTTTATATTCGGCTCAATTTTAGACAGCGCAACTCTCATTTCTTGGTCAAGATCTTTTAAGCATGACCGTTTATCATTTTTAATTAATACAAGCGTTGAAAAACTTTGCTCACATAAATATGTTGTGGAAAACGGAAGTAGTGTGAAGATGGCCTTGTCGGTGATGCGTGGATATTCTGTCTTGATGGAAATCCAGAAAACATCTAACGGAACTTCGTCGAATTTAAGTTTTAGGGTCATATCATTACTTAATTCTGTGAACTCCTCTCGAGTTTGCAATGGCAGTGCTTCCGTGGAACTTATTGCATTGGTTGCGAAAGGATTTCGAATCCAATTGTATTGTTCCGTGTTGATAGAATGGAAATAGTATTCAAATTTTTGTTGAAGCATACTTAAATGTTGTTGGGCCAAATCCACAATCAACTGCTTGTTTTCGATCGTACTGTGGTTGGTCCTGTGATACATCTAGACATCCTTTTTGCAACTGTTCCTGCCAAAGTTCAAGTTTCTTTTTGAACCCTTGTAATTTATCGGAGCACGTCAATATATTTTCATTCCGTCCTTGCATTTTTTTATTAAGTTCATTCAGATGTTCGAATATATCCGCCATGTATGCAAGTTTGGCTATCCAGTATTCATCATGAAGGTGCTGGCATAGATCGTACATATCTTGACTTGAAAGAAACTCACGCACTTCGTAGCGAAGTTCAAACAGTCGAGCTAAAACTTTTCCCCGGGATAACCAACGAACTTCTGTATAAAACAGTAAGGATTCATGTTCGCTTCCCATTTCTTCACAGAGTATTCCAAAGATTCGCGAATTTAAGGCTCTCGATTTAATTATGTTTATGATCTTAATACATTCATTCATTGTGATCGAAAGCTGTTCGGGCAAATTTTTGACCATCAATGCTTCTCGATGTATGCAGCAATGTGTAATTTGTATTGACGGATTTTTTTGTTTTACACAAGATACAAAACCTTTCTTACTGCCCATCATTGCAGCAGCACCATCTGTACAAATAGCAACGCAATTGGTCCACTGAATATTATGTATTTTAAAAAAATTATCAGTTACTTGGAAAATTTGTTCACCGGTAGTTCTCTCTGGAACCTCCTTACAAAATAAATAATGTTCTTTAATAGAGTCCTCGTCAACGAAACGTACAATAGCCATCAGTTGTGCTTTATTTTTAATATCGGTTGATTCGTCGATTTGAAGCGCAAAAATTCCAGCCGAAATGATTTTTTTAATTAGTGTTCCCAAAATATCACTTGACATATCTTGGATACGTCTTTTAACAGTATCGGCCGACAAAGAAACTTTACTCACGTCCTTAACTTCGTTTGATCCAAGCGCCGTTGGAAAAATTGAATGTCTTTTTTGACGCAACTGGGATGATTTGTGATCAAATGACGGTTTAGTTTGCTGGGTACCATTGCTTCATTTGACAACTGTTCACCGCAAATGACGCATTCAGGCTTTGGAGCCGCTTCGTCGCCACACCAAGTGAAACCATATCGAAGGTAGTCTTGATTGTACTTCCTTTTCAGCACCTTTTTTGCTCTTTTTGCAGCACTTATGCTGGAGCTTGTGCTAGGTTCTTCGTCATCTGCTCGTGATTTCAGCAAAAATTTATCCATATTTGAAGCAATATATATATAAATAACTATAAAAGTAGATACTGCAACAAAACTTAGTCCAGTTCACTTATTTATAAGGCACAAGAATTTATTTATATAGCAATTCACTATTTATTTCACTCTACGATTTATTTGTTTGCCCGCGTATTTATCTGATTCACTTGACTATTCGACTCTCTCTGAGTCTCTGAGCGACGACAGGCGCGCTTATATAGGCAGTGGCGATGTTCAGGAAAACATCGAGTCGCGCCTCGAACGGCACGGATCTTTCTAGTTTAGTCGCCTTCGAGAATCAAGCCGCCGCGCCGCGCCGATAGACGGATAGACGTTTACCATCGGCGCTGTTGTCAGATTGCTTTATTTTTCGCGGGTCTCGCTACAATACGAATCTGATTCGTATTGTCTGCAAGAGCGGCACACCTCAAGTCGGCTTACGGCACACCAGTGTGCCGCGGCACACCGGTTGCGGAGCACTGATCTATTGTATAGTCCAGGAGACAGTGACGATTTTCGGTATTTATTTTCCCAGTCAGCAAGCACGAATAGAGAATTGTAGGATTAGCAATTCTAAGCAAAATTCATATATATTTAGAGGGGGGATCCGATGGGCTGAGGCCGAAAATGCGTCAAAACATACAAGAACACGGCCCTTTTTTTCCATTGATAAAAATAGTTTTAGTAGTAAGAGATGTACTGAAGTTAAGTAAAAAAATAGTCTGATTAATCTGTATGGATAATATATTTGGCAAGTGCATAAAATACACTTTCAAACGAGTTATGTACACAATTATTTCTATGACCACAATTATTTAAAGAATGTTCCAGGTGTTTTGTATATTAAAGTGTACGCATAGGACACATAAATAAAATCTTATATCACAATGTTTCACCTAACCAGTTGGTTTATTTATAGAAATTAAACATAATAATTGAAGATATTACAGAAAATAGGGAAATAAATTACATTTCCTTTTACACTTTTATATAATAATTGTTTTATTTAGAATTCACGAATCACTTATTACTCTACATTAATTATAATCATTGTTAGTTTCGTTATGTCAAATCATTTATACTAGAGGTGTGAGGAAAATACAGTGAACTGTGGAACGCCAATATCGTTGGATGCGCGTGGTAGAAATAGTCCTATAATACTGCTAAAAACATAGCTAAATTTTCATGGAAACACTGCACTTTTGACATTTGCGATACTCCGACGCATATGCATTATTGATGTAATCTCATGATTTTACAGTAATAGTTTTTGCAATTTTAGTGTGATTTTTAGGTTATTATGGTTATTCATTTTATTTGGTTCTGATCTTTTGCGCTTTTAGAGTATTTGTCTTTTATATAGTTTTTAATTTGAATTTTAATATTGTGGTCTATTTATATTTGTTGCTGCTTTTCGACTAGTGCTTTATTCTTTTTGTGTTAAAATAAGCTTTATAACCATTAAGTACATGCTTCTAGTTGATATCTACCTAATCGTCATCGGGTGCTTGCAACAATGGGAAAAAGTGTATGGTTTTTTTGGTGTAAAGTTAGACGCCTTCATTTTTCAGGTAAGTTATTTGTAGTTATTTTTTACTTAAAAGAATAGCAATACGTCCTGGTTCGGGGTGTGACTTTTGGGTTTTAGCTATCTGAGCCAAATTGTCGGCTAAGTGTCCTCTTTTAGGGCACCTAGAACCGAAAACTATATAGGTATATAATATGTTTTTTTTTAAATTATTTTTTAATATGTATGCAGCTTGGATGAGGGCTTTAGGAAGAGATCCTAAGACTGAACACTGACTGCTATAAATGCCGTTTTTAGAGCACATTTCATAGTAAGTGATTTCATTCTAGCAGCAATGAGGAAACGTTTAAAAAACATGCTGTACCAGCTATTACTTTAAGACGTCGTCTCTTTAAGTTATTATTTCTTCATTCTAATGCATATATTAAAATGGTTTTTTACTTATGTCCTTATGATTAAAAGATGTAGGTATTTTAGTTATATTATAATAGAAATATATGATACTTTGTATTGACTGACCTACTGGCCACTGGTCATTCCACTTTTACTCCCTTTTTTCATGAATTATCAAATTATTTAAAAACAAATACATACCTAGCTATTTTCTGTAAATTACATTAAAATTTTAGTATTAATACTTTACTAATAAAACTTCAGTTAAATTATCTTATATATATACACAACGGAAGAGTTAATTGGATTTTCTCCTTGTTGAGTTTCAAAAATAGTAATTTAACATGATTTAAAAACAAATACATGAAATGGGCAAAATAGGCCGGCAAAGGCACTTTGTAAACAATCTCACTTGTATCGATGTGACGTAATGCGCGAATTCAATCTGGCTTACTTTTGTTAATAGATTGGCGTTCCATTTTAAATATACAGTTCACCGGGAATAGATTATTTAAATATACACGGACCGGGAAAACAAGTACGAAAAAATTCACTGGTTCCTGGACTAGTACTGTATCGAAGGAATTTTTATGAATGAAACAATATACGACCCTCCACAATTGCGGTCTACTCTACTTCCGCTGTTGTCAGACATTATTTTTTTTTGGACAATTTAAAGACCTAACAGTAATTCAAGCAAACGCAATAACATTACTACAGTTAAAAACATCGGATCAATATTTTAATTTTATCCAAATATTGCATTTCTGTCGAGGATCATCCGCGTTGACTTCAGAAATTGTGTAATCTGTATTGGTTATATATATCTATAGTTAAAAGCACGTAAATTTGGCATCAATGTTCAATCCGATTATTGAGTTTCTACCGCGGACACCACCGTTCATTCTTCAAAAATTTTGTAAATAATCCTATCTGTCTTGGTTATATATCTATGTGGATACCCTTTTCGGTGCAAACCGTTCACTCGAGGTCACTGTCCTCGCCATTCGGTCGGAAATTTCTTTCGATCTAGGCAGCGTTGCCAGATTTTAATACAGTAGATCTGAACAGTAGATTTTAATAAAGGGGAAAATAATTATAATTTGCCGTGCAGTAAATAAAAAAAAAACAAGTATATAAGAAACGAAAAATAAACTTTTTTTCTACCCAAATTAGAAAGTAAACAAAGAATAAAAACATTTTTAATATATACTTAGCGTACGGGAAAAAAACCAATGAAAAATAATAAGTACCTACTTCTTTTAGATCAGTCTGAATTGAATAATTCAAAATCGTAGTGTTTGGCATATGCATGTTCTTTTTATGATGCCCTATTAATTCTTTGTTTCACTTTAAATAAAAACAATGATTATCTTGAAGTTTTTTTTTATGGAGCCAACCTACAGTAGTGGATGCTTATTACGCTGCTTTTACTGCAGAAAATTTACTAGAAAAAATATTCTTTAACCATTTGCTGAAGAATGAGGCAAACTTAATAAATTAAGAAAAAAATTTGCTAGAGACAAAAACAGTAGATCTACGTGAAAATAGTAGGTCTGGCAACGCTGATTTTTTCCCACGAAAGGTTACGAAGGGTAAAATGTATGCACCTGTTGTGCAGTGGTCGTATGTCGCGTCGGCGGTCGCCTTACGCGCCTACCCAAATGCTACCTTTAGTAGCAAATTTAGTGCTCTCTGTGAGCAATTTTAGAAAGTACTGATTGAGATGGCAGCACCTCTCAGAGATAAGGCTTTTTAAGAGGGAATTCAAAATAGTGTTATTGTTTAATTGAATTTTTCACTAAATTTATAAAAAAGGTCAATGTATTTAAATATAATTATTGACGGTATTTACTATATTACATTCATTTTTATAGTTTAAATCTAATTTTTGCGAATAAAATATATATATTCTTGAATTACGTCATTTCTACAAGTTCAAAAATTTAAAAAAAGTTTTTTAATCAAAACTAATTTATTTTAAGAAATAACGATTACCCTTGATATTCTAGTGTCTTTGTTTTATACTTGTAAAACAGTAACTTTCCCGATTTTTCTCGAGAACAAATTATACAAACCAGAATAAATTTTGGTAAAAGATTGTATATACATTCACAAAGTTTTTCAAAAATTTTGAACGTGTCGATACTTTTTCCGGAGGTCCATATAAACCTTAAAAGACTGCCCAATTGGGGTTGTATTATGATAAATAAAATGTATTTAAAATAAATAAACACCATTAGTCGTATTTTTTATCGAAACAAATGTCACTAGTTCCCCTACCATTAGAAATCAGAAATGAATGCATATTAACTAGCTTTCTTCACCTTTACGACTTAGAAAGTTATACCAGGGTAGTATCTCTTTCCGAACATCTAATCAATAAATCTAGGAGTGTAAACATGTCTCCTCCCTTTACACATAAAGTTAATAGCTAAATATATCTTAGCCATAGACTGCCTACATCGGTGAGAAATTCACATTAAAGACATTTTACAAGAATATTATGAAACCCGTTTTCTTGATATGTTTATGTAAATACTAAACCGGACAAATCACCGAATAAATTCGTTTTAAGCAGTCACGGGATGCCTTAATAATACTGTACGGTTATGTTATGAGACTGAACAAATAAATTACACGTTTAATGGTTATATTAGTGGGTTATAAAGCTTACCATGGTTGCGTCAATCCGGTGAATTTAATAAGAACTTACCTGAAAAAAAGAAGAAATATATTTTAGAACAATAGGCATGTTTGCAGTTTATAATTAAATGTTAGTATAGATGGGACTTTTTTTATTTAGTTCACGCACATTTAGAGTTTATGAAACGAAAATACCACAAGAGATGTTTTGAGAACAACTTGTTTCTTTGGAAATTTGCATTATTTGTAAATAAACTGTTCTCCAAAAAAAATTCTCACCCGCGTGGTATTTAGAAAGATTATTTAACAATACAGGGTGTTTCATTGGGAACAGGAAATATTTCAACCCTATATAGAGGTTTCCCAGGGATCACAAAGTACGGGTCTTGCGAACTTTATAATCGAGTTACAGGGTGTTTTTTGAATTTGGCCCATTCCTTCCATGCTCTATAACTTTTGAATCACTCAGTATATTTTTTGATATTTCGCATAGATAATTTAAGCATATAGAACAATTTAACAGCACATTAAAAAAATTTAAAATCTAGATCAGGCTTAACAAAAATGATTAAAATTTGACCCACTCTAAAACAACACCCTATACATCAAATTTAAAAAAAATTTAATTTCAAATTTAGAAAGAGCATAAAAAACTGAATACATTCATCAACTTTTTATTTTTCCGCATGTTTTTTTACTACTAAAGTTTTAGTATTAGAATCCTTAATCAAAAACCGACTTAAATAGCATTTGAAAAATAACCAAATCGTTAATCCCTTACAGTTGGGATTCAGAAGAGGCCGGGGTTGTACGGATTGTCTTGTTTATTATCTTACCTCACAAGTTCAAATAGGCTTCTGCCTTAATGAATTTACTATTGGTTTCTTTATCGATATATCTGCTGCATATGATTCAGTTAACATTCCTCGGTTATATTCCATTCTACTAGATGCGAATGTCCCAGTGGATTTGGCCAATTTAATACATTCCTTTTTAGCTCAAAGATAACTATTTACTCGAGACAATTTAGGTCACATCCATGGCCCTCAAACTACTAATCAAGACCTTCCTCAAGGTTCTCCGCTTAGCCCCATTTTGTTTAACCTTCATACCTTGTCTCTATTTGATATTTTGCCTAATAACTTTAAATTAATTCAATATGCTGATGATCTAGTAATACTGGTTAATGGATCGAATGTTTACAATATGAATTTACGAATCAACTCCTTTTTGTTTAAATTAGAGTTCTGGTTGGAAAAACATAACCTTAATCTTTCCATTACATAAAAAGCAGTATTATTAACTAAAGGGGTAACCAGATTTACTTTACCTAATATTATTTATAAATCTCAAATCATTCAATGGAAGGATAAAGTTAAATACCTGGGGATAAGCATTCACAAGAATCTTAAATGGAATTCTCACTTTAATGATTTAAATGTTAAGATCAAATGTAACATCAATGTCATGCGAGCTCTTTGTGGGATTTGATGGGGATGTGACCCACAAATATTACGAATTTTACATAAATCAATTATTTTGTTCCACTTGGATTATGGATGTCAAATTATAATATCGTGATCCCAGGATATACAAAAGAAGTTAGATACATTTTAGAACCAAAACCTTCTTATGAAATCTACCCTAATTCTAACTTTATTAACTGAGAAATCAAATAATATACAGGGTGTTTAATAAAAAACCTGAGACCAAGACCTTCAGGAATTCAATTTTCATGGAATTTATTCAGACAAGAATATTTTACTACGAAAAACAATTTTTAATTGTTTTTTTTTTATTTTATTTTCAATTGTATTTTGTTGTAAATAAAGTGTTTTAAACTAAATTTATTCTTTTTTTTTTTTAGATTATTTTGAGCGTGTTCCACCGGTGGGTCACGACTAACCTTCGGATAGCTAGTGACCATCGCGACCCACCGGTGGGCATGCAAAATAATTGTAATTTCAGGGAAAACTACATAAAGTCTTTTGTTTCAAATAAGTAGTTGTCCTGTAAAAAATGCCATCAAGGACCAACAATATTTTAACGAGAGTGCTAGGATATAGTCCATCATCGCTCATATCTCCCAAGCCAGCAGCATCATCATATACAAAAGAAGTTAGATACACTTCAGAACCAAAGCCTTCGTATGAAATCTACCCCAATTCTAGCTTTATTGACTGAGACCTTAATTACCTAATTAAAAATATGTCTTTGGTAAACAATCCCATTATTACTGTTTAAAGAAAACTAGAAAGATTATGTGTGATCTCTACCTACTGGAACAACAAAAATAATCCTCACTTATATACTTCAGGGCTTTTGCCATGTTATAACTTTGACTTGCAATTCCAATTGGCCTCTATTCCTATTGCAAACATTTGTGCCACCAAATCTGAAAGTATAGGAATTGTACAATATCAGAATATCATCAGGAAATACCCATCTTACTGATGGCCCAATAGACATCTCCGGTCACTCCAGGTTTGGAGTGTATAATCCAGATATAGATTATGCATACTCAAGTACGCTTCCTTTCCATACTCAAATTTGTGCAGCTATCAATAAGGCCTTGCAAGTAATATCAGACAAAAACATCATTTAATCCATTATCCTCCCAGACTCCAAAGCTGCACTTCAAAAAATAGTAAGATAATGCTTTTCCAGGGAAACTGAACATTATTCCTTCTTGAAAAGGAATGGTATCTAACTCGCAAAAGATGAATATATCAAAATAATTCTGGCATGGATTCCAGGCCACTCCGAGATTCTGGGTAATTTCAAGGCTGATCAATTGGCAAATATAGGAAGATCTCTAAATATTCCAGTGAATATAAAAATAAACTATCATAATTTCTTTCCATTCATCAGAAACATTGTGAATTCAAGAAGGCTTGAAGAATGCAATATCCTCAAGAGTAGGAAGAATTCCTTTTATTTTAAAGTGGTTCCACGATTTGATAAAATCCCTTGGTTTGTAAATTTTCCCTACAAGGAGAGAAGATACATTTAACTACAATAATTAGGATGCGGACAGGACACTGCCTATCCCCATATCACTTATTTCATATAGGAGCAAAAGATGATCCATATTGTGAGTGTGGTCAAATTGGCTAATTAAACCACATTATTTTTTAATGTCCCATAAATAGATGGCAAACTTTGATTTATACTCTGAATTAGCAAAATCTATGCTCTCTACTCCCTTTGACAATTGTTTTATGTTGGCTAACCTCAATGACAGAGATTAAACATTTTAATCAAATTTTTAAAAATATTTAAAATTCTTTCGGTCCTGGGTGCTCCTACTATCTACCGTTGGCAGTTTTCTGATTGTGTTCAGCTTGGCGACTGTCCCCAAGCGAATAAAGTTTTTATCCTGTGTTGTGACGTCCAAGTACTAACTTTGTACGCTTCTCTATGCATATAACTCAAGTCGTAACATAAAGTGTAACAAGGTTTTTTTTTTAATTTATATTAATTCAATTAAGGGTATTCAATTACTGAGAGCAAGACAAGGATACTCTCCCCTTTGTTGGCTGGGTAAATTATCCTGTATAGCCCAAATAGAGGAGAAAGAAGAAAAAGAAGAAGAAGAAGAAGAAGAAGAAAAAGAAAACGAAAAAGAAGAGGAAGAAGAAGAAGAAGAAAATGGTTATTTGTATAAAAATCATAAAATACCGTAAAACTGATAAAAAATAAACGGAAATACAATTAAATAAGATGAATATCACGAAGTAGAGCAAAGTTACTTGTGTGTGGCATACATAAACTTGGACAAAATTAACGCAACACCATAAATTTGCCACATTTTTTATGCTATTTTTTTCCATTATAGGTTGGTTCCTTGACAATGCCATAATTTTCGCTGCTTATGATAAAAAGTTCCTTTTCTATTTATACCGGGTGTAATAAAAATGTAATGTTTTTTCCGAAAATTCGTAACACCCTGTGAAGTATACTAGCAACCGAAACATATAGCAGTTAACATTAAACGGTAGGTCCATTTTTCGCCAACATTTTCTCTTTTGGTTTACTTCATTATCTCTGTTATTAAAGGAGATACGCTGTATTATAGCGTAACATGTTTTAATAGACTTTATTATTCAAAACATTCATTGTTACATGTTTTCAAGTAGGCTATGGACCTTTTCTGATATTTCAAGCGATGTGTCAACAGATGTTGAGTTTTAATGTTACAAAAGTCAAATAAAATTCGCCATACTGATAAAAACTATTCAGAAACTGCTTATTAAACGTTTGTTTCATATGCCCAGTTGCCCGACGAGTATTTTTAACGAGACAGAATCTTGCTCTCGAAGGTCAGGACAAGGACGAAAACGGCGTACCGATCCAAGGGATTAACGTTTTATTAGGCAAACTGCTCTAACAAACAGGAAGATCCCTAATACTTGGCTAAATAGTGCGTTTAGAACTGCTCGCCATCATACAATATCGTCTCGAACAACAGAAGATATGCAAAGAAATAATAACTCACCAGAGAGCACATAGTTGCGAGATTGCGTTTTCCCTCTTAATGATTGGAAGAAGGTTTTATTTTCTGATGAAACGAGAATAGGTCTCAATTCTCCTGATGAGCGTGAACGTGTTTGGCGAAAGGCAGAAGAGATTTGCAAGTTGCAATTTCTCTCTAAAAATCCCGTTTGTTGGAGGCTCTGTAATGTTTTGGGAAGGAATATGTTTCAACGGACACAGAGTTAGTCCCTATACGTGTAAGATCAATGAACGCCGATTATTATCTAGAAAACATTGTGACTGAACATGTAATGCCATTTGTTCCTTCTTTGGGACAGAGTAGTTTATTTAAGCAGGATAATACCCGTCCCCACGTGGCTAGACAAGTTGTAGAGTACATGAACTCTGTAGTCATTCCGTTAATGGAAGACCACCTTACAGTCCCGATTTAAATCCCATAGAGCATCTTTGAGATGCTCTTAAATGAAAAATTCGAAGTTGCAATTGCGTACCGGTTAACCACAATTAATTCGTGGTTACAGTAATTGCCGAATGGGAGGATATTCCCCAAGATACAAAAAAAATTTTAATTTCCAGTATACCGAGGCGTATGAATGCAGTGATTCGAAGTAGAAGTGGGCATACACGTTATTAACATTATAAATCTATTACTTTTATTGTTTTTGATTTTTGTTCTTTTCATGTTTCACTCGTTTAAAAAAAATGTGTTTAATAAACTCACAATTATAATCTTAATTTTACTTTATTAAATAAAGTAACTCGTTAATTTTATTTTCATTTATCAAAGCGAGCAGAAATTATACAGTTATGTATTCGATATTAACACATCGGTTGAAATGTCAAAAAAGGTCCACAGCCTACTTCAAAACATTTAACAATGAATATTTTAAATAATAAAGTCTTTTAAAACATGTTACGCTATAAAACGGCATATCTCTTTTAATAACACAAATAATGAAGTAAACCAAAAAAGGAAATGTTGGCGAAAGATGGACCACCGTCTAATGTTAACAGCTGTATGTTTCGGTTGCTAGTACTCCACAGGGTGATATGAATTTTCGGAAAAAACATTACATTTTTATTACACCCGGTATAATTTGAAAAGGAACTTTTTATCATAAACAGCGAACATTATAACATTGTCAAGGAACCAACCTATAATGAAAAAAACAATCATTCAAATCAGATCATAAATTCAAAAAAAAAATAGCATCAAAAATGTGGAAAATTTATGATGTTGCGTTAATTTTGTCCAGGAGATATGTTTTATAGTATTATACTCGTACTGGTGTTAAAAATAAATTTGCCATTGTCGTACTACAAATTACAGTTTCTTATAGATAAGAATATTGACACAAAAAAATTGTTTCGTTTTTATTATAGTCTCGGGTGGGCCCTTTTCCACACATTCTCTTATTCAAATCGATATTAAAAATGCGTTTATCACAAACTTTCTTATGAATTGAAATATTAATGATTAATAAAATATTTAAAATTCAATTTTATTGCAACTTCTATTAGTTTATTCCATTACGAGAACTCTACTGTACAAGTATTTCGCGACCCTTCCTTAAAAAAACACTCATGCGTCATCCATAAAAAGCACAGCAAACAGTATCCCGTATACAATCTTGTGCCTGATAAAAATTCCTTTAGATTAGTCGGTATCACGATCTCTCAAGAAATGATTTAGCATAATTCTGTTTTATCCCTTGCCTCTGCCGCTGGTGAAAAAATGGAATCTGTATTTCGATCACGAAAGTATTTCTTCCCATCTTACGGGATCTGATGCTATATAAAGCGCAAATATAATCTAAACTCAAATGTTATTCACATATTTGAGCAGCCGCAGTACCTACAATACATGTAATTCCTGATGTCATTCAGGGAAGTGCTATTCGCCTAATTTGATTCCAATCTCACTTAAAATCTTACTATTCTTGGTCTATATTTAGTAATATCTGCTCATCCGTACATTCCTTCATTATCCCACCATTAGCCAGACCATCCAACGTCAGTATCCATCTTCGATCGTTTGGAACCAACTGATATGACTACTCTATCATGTCTAGAGACTGACTAGACTATGAAGTTCTGTTCCCCAATAAGTTTTTCCAGATGCTTCAAAAACCTAATAATTTAAGATCCACAACAACTGAAAACATTTGCGTCATATAGGGCAAATAGGAACATGCACATAACACATAATTAAGATATTCAGCAGAGCAACTCGGTTTTTAAAAGTTTCTTTGTTTTAAATAAACACACCATACTTTTAGGCTATTTTTAGGTTTTTGAAATATAATACTTTCCAAAAAATTTGTTATTTTCAGAAAATACGGATATTTTTCTAGCTTAGAACAAAGCCAGCACAACTTCTTGGTTACCTTAATTTTTGTTTAAACAGCTACACCATAATAATATTAGGTTCTTGAAATATAAAACTTTTTAAAAGAAATTGCATTTTCTAAAAAAAATAAGGGTTGTTTTGCTAGTATCGAAAAAAACCCAGCAGATAACTTCATTTTATTAAGTTTTTTTCTAGAAACAACCTCATTCATTTTTTAAGTTATATTTAAAGTCTGAAAATATAAAACTTTTTGAAAAAATTGTTTTTTTTTTTCTTGAGTACGCAGTGTTTTGCTAGCTTCAAAAGAAAGCACCAAAGTATCTCGGTTTTTTCTATTTTTCAAGTTATTTTTTCTAAGAACTATCACACAACAAATTTTAGGCTACCTTTAGGTTCTTGAAATATTAAAAATATTTTAGAAAACAAATGCTATATGTGCTAGCTTCGAACGAAGCCAGCAGGGCAACTAGGTTTTTGAAAAATGTTTCATAAAAACAATCACACCAAATATTATATCCCTTTGAAAAAAAAATTATATTTTTAAAATATAGGTACTGAGTTTTCTTGCACTTAGATTTTCTGAAAGGTTTTTTCTGTCACATCGCATTTTTAGACTCTTTTATTAATATTAAACAAACAAAGAAATTTGCTATTTGCCTAAAAATGTGGTGCAGTTGAAAAACCTTAAAAACCCGAGGTTTCGTTCGAAGCTAGTAAAGAAAATAGCAATTTTTCGGATTGTTTTTATTATGGTTATGGTTATTTTTATAAAAACCTTAAAAAACCAAGATGATCGCAAATGTCTCCGAAATGTTTTATAATATTGCAAGAGTAAAAATGCAGAGTAATTATTAAAAAAAAAACTTTAAAAACCTTAAAACTCTAAAAAATCTTAAAAAACCCTTAAAAATCCAAGGTTTTGTTTAAAGCTAGAGCGAAGCAAATGGGATCGTTTTATATTATTTCAAGAGCCTAAAGATGTGGTGTGGTTGTTTTTATATATATAAAAAAAAGTGTTCTACTGGCTTTATTCAATGCTAGCAGGCAAAACCTCCTAAAATATATTTTAGGGGGTATTGTAGCAGGTTACCCTGTATTTTTAAAAGAAGCAAATTTTTTCAAAAATTTTTACAATATTTTAAAAACCTAAAAATGTGCAATTGTTTTAGAAAAATCTTTTAAAATCCTATATATTCTATTGTCTATTGGTTTGATTCGAAGATAGCAAAACGTATTTTTTAAATTTGCTAAATTAAAGAAAAGAGTCGTTTAAATAAATTGAAATTGGGGGGGTTTTAATTGATTTAAATTTTCAATTGATTTAAATTATGATTGGTTAAATTGTAGTTAAATTTCATTATTCAAAAGCCTTAAAACAGACTAAACATATTATGTTACTTTAAAACACTAAAAAACCTATTTGCTCTGCAGACTTCGGTCGAATGTAAAAATTACAATTTTTTGAAAAGTTTTCAATTTCAAGAGCCTAAATAGTAGTTTGTGCAACAAAAGTAGATATGATGGCCATATGGAACGAAGACGAAATTTGGGCACGACGCCATGGGCGGAGTGCTCAAGAGGTTGAGTGCGATATGGACAATCCACTCGAGTTGTACAGTATATTTTTTCTACGACCCACTAACGTAAATCTACAAATTAAAAAAATATTTTAGATTATTAAGACAAAATGACTAGTATGAAAATAATTTATGAATTTTAATGATTTTTAAAATAAAATAAATATGAAAAAAAAAAAAAAAACAATTTGTCGCCAGCCGAGAATCGATCCCCGGCTTTTCGAATAAAAGTCAAGCACTCTGTCCGGGCGGAGGTAATTTGCCCACAAAATATTTAAAGCTGCTAATCCTATAGGTAATTTGCCCACAGCAAGTAAAAGGTCATCTTAATCCTGTTAAGTCAAACACAAAACAGTCTCCAACTTCATCGGCGTTTAAATATGTCAACCCAAATGATGTTTTAAGCCATTTTCCGGTATCACTGTTAGTTGTATATTCAATCATTAATCCCAGAGACTGAATTTTACGATACCACGCTTGATGTAGATGAAATCGGCAGCCATTGATTACAGTATTAGGCCACATATAAATTAACGCCTTATGAATTGCTATTTCAAAATCAATGAACACTTTAGATGGATTTAAAGCAATACTGTAAGTTTCCAAAATTTTATAATGCAATAACGAAAACAAATGTTTGTATATATCGGTAGATTTGTTTGGTAATAAACAATATACCAGGGGCACATAGTGTCCATTACACAGCCCATGAATGGTAAATAATTGTAAGAAAAACTTTGTACAATACGAAAATGTTCCATCCATATACAAGACGTTCATTTTACACAAAGTACGAATATTTGTCTGTCTGTCCATACCTCTACGTCCACTTTTATGATTTTGGTTTTAATAATCGTAATTAAAATAGTTTCATATAGTTTGAATATTTGTTTTTCAAATATGGTTCAAATAAAAATAGAAATGCTATTATTTACGATTATTTATTGATTCTACATAAAAATAACTTATTTTAATTATATTTAATTGTAATAATTAAAAAATATACTGTCAATTAGTTTGACAGAATTGTCACTTATTTAAAATTTTAAAAACAATAGTTGAGTGTCCAAAATATGAACTGTGATTGGTGGATTTAATTTTTTTGCAGTGTTCTCACTACGTAGAATGGATATGAAATATATTCGTTCAGTTGAACGCAATGACATACTTTTTCGTTTTGTAGTTTGTACGCAGAAAAGCTAACATCCATGTAGGTGTAGAAAATAGTAGTTTGCGTAACAAGAGTGAATATAATGGCCATATCGCAAGAAGACGAAATTTGAGCATGACGCCGTAGACGGAGTGCTTAATCGTCTAAGTGCGATGTGGACAATCCGCTCGAGTTGTACAATATATTTTTTCTACGACCCACTAACGAAAATGTACAAATAAAAAATATTTTAGGTTATTAAGACAAAATTACTAATTCTAAAATAATTTGACTTTTAATAATTTTTTAAAATAAAAAAAAAAACCGAAAAAAAAAGAAAAAAGCTCATTTAATTTATTCTCATCCGACATTCGAACTCGAGTCTAATGTGTGGAAGGCACGAACCCTGACCACAGGACCACCTACTCTTTTATTTTTAGTGCTTTAATACTCGTAATTAAATGGACTTCATATAGTTTTATTTAAACAAACAAATTATTTATATTTATAGACGAAATAAAAACAGAAATGCTATTATTTATCGATTCTACACAAGAATACACCATTTTAATGTAAGTTTAATCTCAATAATTTAAAAATATATTGACAATTAGTTTATTTAAAATTTTAAAAATAATACTAGTTTGGTGTCCAAAATATGAACTGTGATTGGTGGATTTCATTTTTTTTGCACTGTTCCCACTACCTGGAATGGATATGAACTATATTCGATCAGTAGAACGCAATGACATACTTTTTCGTCTTGTAGTCTGTGCGTAAATAAGCTAATATCCATGTGTGTGTAGAAAATAGTTATTTATACAACAAGTGTAATAAACACTTTTTGCACGAGTTGCATACAATATTTTTTCTACGTTCATGCAAAAACCAAAAAATGTTTTATTTAGGCGACACTAAGTGCAGAAGAGTAAAAAGCGTAATTTAATAGCAAAATATTTAATAACTAATAATTAGCATCGATTAACATTGAAAAAGTACTATAATTATGTTAAGAAAAATACATTTTTTATTAATTTATTTATTAAATGATTGAAAATATTATAAAATATGCAATTGTTTTTAAATCGTAATACAGAAAATAAAAATGGACTAAATATTTGGCGTCGATTTGAATATTTATGTTTGTCATGATTAGAGCTAGGAATATATGCAAAACTCCATATTTTGCATATGTTGCATATGTTGCATATATATACAATTTTTGATTTTGAATGCATATATTGACATTTTGTCAATTTTTTGGCATATATCTGACGTACTAATTGGCTGGACATATAAAAATTATGAGTTTTGGACCAAAATAATATTTTGTGAAATGCCTTTACAGGTCGATTGCCTAAAATTTTGAAGGATTAACTTTTCCCTGTAATAAATTACGGTTAATGGTGTAGGTACTTGAGAGGATTAAATTATAAACACCCTCCTTAAACCAACAAATTTTGCTAAATATCCTTTCAATATCATCAAATTTCTAAATGACTCAGGTTACTTTTAACTTCATTTCAGTCTTTATTGTTGTGTTGTGTTAAGCAGTGGGAAAAATGGCAAAATTAATTGAGTCGTGGGTAAAATCTTATTCAGATTTTGTTGTAGAAGGTGATAACCAGGTGCTTTGTAAAACATGTTCTAAAATTGTAAGTACTTTTTTATTTTATATTTTATTTTGACCTTTCACAATGGTAAATCAAACGACAGTAAAATATTATTTCAACTCACAGTTAAACAAAAGTAGGGCAACTTTACAACGTACGCATTTATTTGATTTAATTAAAACTTCAACATCTACAGGAATTTATTTGTTTTAGATTCCATGTAAAAAAAGTTTCAAATCGACCAACACGCGAAAACACCCTCACATATAGCAAAGCAGAAATCTAAAGACACTCGCAGACAAAGTCAACTTCCCTTGAAACAATATTTAGAATCTGGATCGTCTAGAAGTGAACAAGCTATTTTTAATGAAGATTCATGCAAAGCTTTAGTGACTTCGAATATCCCTTTAATACGATTAAATAATGCAAATCTCCGATCATTTTTGCAAAAATACTGTAAATTTAATATTCCAGAGCAAAGTATATTACGCAAACGTGGTGTTGATAATTTGTACATTGAGACTCGTGAAAAAATTCGTAAGATTACCGTTGGAAACCATTTCTACATTATTGTGGGTGAAACAACGGACTCTTGTGGTCGATATATAGCCCATTTAATGATAGGTTCATTACGCGAAGAAATGCAAATTGGTCCATATCTAATCGCTTCAAAGCAATTAGATAAAACAAATAACTTGACAATAACTCGTTTTATCCAGACAGAATTGTCTTCCTTTTTTCTTCCGGAAGCCGTTCCAACAGAAAAATGTTTATTGCTGTTATCCGATGCTGCCCCGTACATGGTAAAAGCCGCACAAAATTTAAAAATGTTTTATGAAAACTTAATCCATGTTACATGTTTGGCTCATGGTTAATAGAGTTGCAGAAGAAATTAAGTCTAACTTTCCTTTAATAACTGATTTAATTAGTAATGTAAAAAAATATTTCTAAAGCTCCTCTAAGAACTCAATTGTACAAAGAAAAATTTCCTGAATTACAGATGCCACCGGAACCTGCGATTACTCGGTGGGGGTACCTGGCTTAAAGCTACCTTTTTTAAGCAGATAATTATGAAAAAATTAAAGAAATCATATTTGATTTTGATGATTCATCTAAGGGAATATCTAATACAAAGTGTAACGTTCATTTTTGGCCCCACGAATTAATAAAATTGTTTTGGCTTATCTGGTTAATCATACGAAAAAAGGGTAAAATCGTATTGATGATATCACTATTATTTTTGTCATTATCTAATATCACCTGTATTCTAACTTTTGGACATCATTATTACAATTTATTTCATCTCACCACTAGTATAATACTTTGTACAATGGTCATATTTGCAGTGTAGTGTTCACTGTCTTAATTTGCCAGATTCTCCTAAAAATAGACCAAGTTTCGTTGTAAATTTATACATATTATGTATTATAGTCTCACCTTTGGGTAATTAATTATTTACGATACCATTCTTTAAGATTTTCTTTGTTTATTTTTGTTTATAGCTGTCAGTTTGGATTAATGTTTTTTAATTATGACAGTGAATGACATAAACGTCATTTGACGACAGAACACCGACAAGTGTCATGTTGGTGGGACGTTCCAATATCGGGCTCAGAACCCGAGGTAAGGTAGTTTCACAATGAGCGATTTTAAGTCGTGAGGGATTTTTTTTGCGATCGCTGTTGTGTTAATTTTTTGTCGGGAACAGTTTCCCAAATGTAGTTATACTGTATATAAATATAGTTTTTAGGGTACCTTTCGTAAATGGTCTCTTAAGTTATATAGTGGGGAATTCTTGAGGATGAATTTCTGAACCCACTTGACATTGATCGGAAAGGGATTTCGACCATTTTGGACGGCTGACGGATTGTTTCAGTCAGTGGGTGTTGAATCACGAGAAAGACGAATTTTGCGTCGAAGTAGAATTTTGTTAATATTTAGCCCCATCGGCTTACCCTAATTAAAGGGGATTTTAGATTCTACTTCATGGTTAATTGTGGGTAAATGGACATTTCGTATTTTGAGAGGAATTTTAATGTATTGGTAAATTCCTATGGTCATTGGTCCAGCCCATATCTAGTATAGGATTTTAACGCAATAATTGGAAGTTCACAGCATTTGGAGTGTGTAATATTGTTGTGCTGTGGATCATCTCACGTGTTTCTCATCCTTGGAAGGCTACCAAGTTAACCCTTTACGAAAAAGGTATGTTTTGTATATATTTGGTTATGTTACGCACCATGTGGCTGTCAATTTCTTTTATGTTATGACATGGTGTAACAGAATTTTAATTATTTGAGCTCATAATACTGTTTATGACTCACTGTTGAGCCAATGTAATTTTTCTTCATCCTAGATGCTGAATAGTTTCTAGTTTATGTACATTTTTGGGTAATCCTATAGTTCGGGATACTTGAGTCAATGTGTATTGACATTTTTCTTTGTAATATTTTAAGGGTTTCACCCAGGGGGTTGTTAACCCAGGATACGACAACAATTTTCACCCAGGGGGTTGTTAGCCCAGGATTAGACGACAGTTTCACCCAGGGGGTTGTTAACCCAGGACACGACAACAATTTTTACCCAGGGGGTAGCGACTCAGGATTTCAACAGTTGTACACAGAGGGTTATATCGTCCGGAGTTCAACGGTTTCATCGAGGGAACACAGAACATTGGTATGCTAGCCGCCTAGCTTACTTGCAGCTAGATTTACAATGATGATTCTCGTTCTGGATAGGGAGATGGGAATGCTGTGAAAGAAGACACCCTACTATCAGGTTTTTCTTATATGTTATATTGAAGGTTTCATGCGTGCATTGTTAAACTATGCATTCACTTTCAACCGAATGTTGTCAAGGTATTCTCAATTTATACTTTTGAGCACAGAATGTTCTAGGGTTCTTTCACTCATAACTTAAGTATTATGAAATGTTACATCGTTTAATTGATTAATATTTTAAATGTTTACTTAATTTAAGCACTTAATGCTGATGTAGTAATCCTTCGGGTCGCAGAACACTTGGACTGCTTCCACGTTTAAGTTGTAATTCTTCAGTTATTAAGGGCTACTGCCATAATTTTACTTTTTTTCAATTTATTCATTATTAAATGGTCCAGACTTAACGATTAAGTTAAGCAATCTCAGAAGACCCGTGTGGGGGCAGAGATTAAGTAACCTCTTCCAACCTGGGAGTTTAAGTAAATAACCTCTGTGTCTAAAGTCCTTTATATGTTGTATTTTTATTTTCTTTTTTTGATATTTTTATTTAGTTCTATGAATTATACTTAACCCCCTAGCTGCCGTCTGAGCGACGTCGAAGGCCCGAAGGTTGACACCGGAACAACCGAAACTTGTGTAACCGTAGTAGACAATATTTTTAATTGTAGTTAATACTTTAATAATTTTTTTTTTTGTTTAAAAATTTTGGTGGAATCACCAAGTTCATTTCTTAGGTTACAAAGAAGTTGTTTCAAAATCACATATTACCAAAGCAATTAGTGTTTTTAAAAAATTATGCATTTGTACCCAAAATTATATTAGATTTAGAACAAAAAAATTTACCTTTGGTGACTTCAGTAAATTTAATTAAGACGTTTGAATCAGAGTGTAAAAATGTCCAGGGCGATATTGGTTAGACGATGTTTCATTAATTTTCAAATGTAATTTTAAAAAATGAAGGATTTATTGTTTTAAGAAACCTTGCTAATATTTATTCTGGTAACTTTGAAGATATTAATACTATTCATCCAGATGTTTCAGGAAAATTTAAGTTTGTCTATTACTTCTGTAGATGTCGAAAGGAGTTTTTCTTTGTACAAGTACATACTTACTGATAGGCGACAATCATTTAATACAGATAATTTAGAAAAACATCTAAGTGTTCATTCGTTTTATAATAATGTTGATTTGTAAATAAAATTAGTTAATAATTAAATACTTATTAAGTATTATATTAGGTATTGTAAAATAAAACAAATAATAAATATTAATAAACTATTTCGATCAAGTAACAAATTACTCTTATTGCATGCATATGCTCTGCATATTTTTCAATTTTTTACGCATATATTGAAGTATTTTGCGGCATATATATTCGCATATTTAACTACTTTTTGGGTGCATATATTCCTAGGTCTAGTCATGATCATAAAACGCTGTAGTAAAATGACAGATTAGTGCAATAAAATTTTTATTGCACTAGTGCAATAAAGAATCATTTTTTCACTAAATATAGTTTAATAAAGTTTTGTTTTTTACATGAACGTAGAAAAAATAGTTTAAAAACGTGGTGTGGTTGTTTTTAAGAAACTATTAAAAACCAAGTTATTCTGCTAGCAGTGTTCGAAACTAGGCAAAGCAAAATATATTTTTTTAAAAATAACAAATTTGTTTGAAGTTCTATAATATTTCAAGAACCTAAAAATAGCCTAAAATTATAGTCTGGTCGTTTGTAAAAAAAAAATTGGTGCTCTGCTACAAAGCATATTGATTTTTGTAAAAAAAAAAACAAGTAGCATAAAATTTTTAAATAGGGTATAAAAATAGCCTTAAAATAGCCTAAAAATATGGCAAAAGTTTCAACTTAAAATTACCTAGGTTCTCTGCTGCCTTCTTTGTCATACATAATACAAATATAACATGTTCTACTTTTGTGCAGCTTCCTTGCAAGTCTGATAAAATGATTTTGTGCATACCAACCAGGCAAAATTTACTAGCGCCCACTGGGAATCCTGCATTCATTAGGTAATTTGACATTGTACATATTAATAATATATAGCTCAATTTCTGATATTATTTGATGAACCATCAAGAAAAAAAAAACAATCAATTTCACATACAACTTGAAACAAACTAAACAAAAATTTTAGATTTTATCATATTATGTCAAAATGTTCTGTTAAATTCTCGATAAATTTGCACCATGTAATACAAATGAAAGAACATTGTGTAATAAAATTTGTTCTGTTGCAAGATATAGCCGCAAATTTGCATAGCATGAAAATTGCTGCATGAAAAAAATTATATTGGCAACTAATATTGACCCATATAATCATTAAAATGTCTTTCATCGTATCTCTACAAACTTGATATATTGCTATTAGAATCATGATATAAAAAGTTGTAATAAATTGAGATATTTAAGTAATAAATTTGTATCTAATTAAATAGATGGCTTCCATAAATTAATAAATGGTAGGTTGACAGGAAGCAATAAATATAAATCAAAATATTCAACATTCGATAGTGCAGCTTACAACATATTTAATACTGAATACTGGATAATAAAAAAAAAGAAAGTTTGGCAGGACGACAGTTCATTAAAATTTTATTTATACAGGGTGAGTCATGAGGAACCTTACAGACTTCTACCATATGTAGAGTCCCTTAAGGGGTATACGAGTATCATATGAGCATTAAAAAGTGGCAACTCCCCTTCGTTATTAATATACGGGGTGTTTTGTGAATTTTGACCAAACTTTATATGGCCGTAAAATCTACAAGGATTACTAGATTTCTTTAATTTTTTGGTGGAGCTTTACACTGGTGTCTATCATTTAATTAATATCCTCAAAAGTTAAAAATTCCAGGATTGGCTTAGGAAAAATTAATCTCGACGATTCATATCAAAAAGTTCGCCCTGTATAAGATTTTTTTAAATTATAATAAGATATTTTTAAAGTACATAGATAGGCAATCAAAACTGTGTATGTGACATTTTTGTCACATTTTCTTTAATTTTTTTATTAAGTTTTGATTTTGGGCAAAACTGAAAAATCACCTTAAGGGGTCACATTATAATGTTATAACTTAAAGAGATTTCTCTAATTTTTTGGTGGATCTTTACACTGGTGTCTAGCATTTAATTCATATCCTCAAAATTTAAAAATTCCAGGATTGGCTTAGGAAAAATTAATCTCGACGATTCATATCAAAAAGTTCGCCTTGTATAAGATTTTTTTAAATTATAATAAGATATTTTTAAAGTACATAGATAGACAATCAAAACTGAGTATGTGACATTTTTGTCACATTTTCTTTAATTTTTTTATTAAGTTTTGATTTTGAGCAAAACTGAAAAATCAACTTAAGGGGTCACAGTATAATGTTATAATTTAAAGAAAAAATTGTTAATGGTATACATTTGAACTAAAACGAGTCTAACATAAGCCTTTAGTGCCTACACCGTTAATATCATTTTATTCAATTTCCAGGCCTAGTTATAAATTTTTAATTAATTTTTAAACAAAAATCACCCTGTACATTTTTGGAGACTCAAATAAATTAAACATAAGTTCATATGTATTTATTAGAAATATTTTATTTCGTTTAAATTTCATCAACAAACAATAAATAAATTTTAACGAATTAGAATAACGAACAACTAAGAAATTAAAAAAAAAGCTAATACTACATACATAGAATAATGATAACATGTATACTAGAAAATAAAATCATGGTAATAAATTAACAATTACAGTAGTTGTTCGAAATGAAACCCTCCAGCTTCTACGCATTTTTGTTGCCGAGTCGTTAAGTGCCTTATTGATTTACGGATAGTCAAGGGATCGTTTCTAATAACATTAGAGCAAAGGATAATTCTATCAATTAATTATTGTCGGTCATTAATATTTTGTGAATAAACTAATTCTTTCAATCGTCCCCAAATATAGTAATCTACGGGGTTAAAATCTGGGAATCTTGGAGGCCATGAAATAGGACCTGCACGTCCTATCCATCTGTTGCCAAAAACATTATTTAGATGGTTTCTTACCGCAACTAAAAAATGAGGCAATGCTCCATCATGTTGGAAATACATCCCTCGGATACCTACGTTGGCAAGTAAATTAGGCAAAGTATTTTGCAAAAAGTCTAAGTAAACTTGTCCTCTTAAAGGACCATCAAAAAAGTGAGGTCCTATAAATTGGTTATTTATCACACCAATCCACACGTTCACGGAAAACCTTAACTGAGACCGAAACTCTCGAACAGCATGGGGATTGTCTACTGCCCACACATGTAAATTACGGGAATTATTTATCCCATCCCTTGTAAACTGTGCTTCATCTGTAAACAATGTTCTATACAGTACTGGTCTATGATTTGCAATCCACCTACAAAATTCCAACCTATGGATTTCATCTCGAGGGTGTAGCCGCTGAACTAATTGAATATGATATGGGTGTAAATTAATTTTTTCGTAACTCACTTTTGATTGGGTAACATAAAGTTGTCGACTTACTTTCCTGATGCTTATTGTGGGGTTCGCAATAACAGCATCAAGAATATTATCTTCCTGCTCATGATATACATTTCGTTCTGTATTTGCTTTAGGGAATGTGCCATGTTCTCGCAAATAATTAAAAACTGATGCAAATGTTGAATGACAGAGAACTCGACGACCAGGAAATCTTCTATGATATTCTCTTGCTGCAGCTCTGCCATTCCCATTACAGATTCCGTACATAAAAATGATATCTGCATATTCTGCATTTGAAAACTTATGGGGCATTTTGAATAACAACACCAACAACAAAAATTCTAACACTATTGTAAAATAGATAAAACAAAGCGAAATATTATTTTACACGTAAAAACCTACCTTGATACATAGGTACCTACTATGTATTTATAATAAAAATAAAACCACATAATATCTTAGTTGCAAGAATAAAATGTGCAGTTTTTATTAGAGGTTAATAAATAGCATTTATAATTATTAATTAATAAATGTGAATTTATTGTTCGTTATTGTTATTCGCTACAATTTATTTATTGATTATTGACATGTTTAATTTAGTTGAGTAGTTTCTATAGTCTACAAAAATAAGCCGATTTCTATTTAAAATTTAAAAATGAACTAATCCGGATCTGGAAATTGTCGAAAATGAATTTAACGATCTAGTAAGCTCACTAAAGGCTTATGTTTGGCTCGTTTAGTTCAAATGCATACAATTAACAATGTTTTCTTTATGTTATAACATAATTTATGTGACCCCTTAAGGTGATTTTTCAGTTTTACCCAAAATCGAACATTAATAAAAAAAAGGTGACAAAAATGTCACATACACAGTTTTGATTGTCTATCTATGTACTTTAAAAATATCTTATTATAATTTAAAAAAATCTTATACAGGGCGAACTTTTTGATATGAATCGTCGAGATTAATTTTTCCTAAGCCAATCCTGGAATTTTTAACTTTTGATGATATGAATTAAATGCTAGACACCAGTATAATGCTCCACCAAAAAATTAAAGAAATCTAGTAATCCTTGTAGATTTTACGGCCATATAAAGTTTTATCAAAATTCACAAAACACCCCGTCTATTAATAACGAAGGGGAGTTGCCACTTTTTAATGCTCATATGATATACCTCTTAAGGGACTCTACATATGGTAGAAGTCTGTAAGGTTCCTCATGACTGACATTGCCTGAAAAACATTAAATTATGTTTTAATATGTCTTACCTTACCTACTATAAACATTAAGTTAATATTACTTCAGTAGAATTATTTTTTAAGATTGGTACTGTATCACAATATTAATATATTTGTAAATTCCCATTTAACAATAAAATTTTACATTTTAATAATATTATTACAACGGATTTTTTCGAGATGTTGAAGAAATCACAGACAGAATCGATATAAGTATAATACTAGAAAAGTATTAAAATATTTAGCTTATTTTTAGGTATTTTTTCATTAAGTTAACTTATAATTTCATTTTTAAAAAGTCATTAGATTGATATTGAATATAGTAAATTTTCAAAAACAAAATTGTTGAAAAAAGAAGAAAAATTAATCGATTAAAATATTTCAGGAAGATTTTGTTGAGTAAAATTTGAATTAATTTGTAATGAAACAACAAAATAATATTAAAAAAAAAATTATTACATCTCGTGGTATTTGGAAAGATTATTTAACAATATAAACAGAACTTGCATAAATATTTGCTTTATTGCATAAGATGAAATCGAAAATGATGTTGTTCCTTTATTTCACAACGATTTTTGTCCATTTATTGTCACCTTTGACAAACTTTGTGTTGACGCGGTATTAAGTGAACACACTGCACCATTCAGTGTTTTCAGTTACAATTTGTTTTGATCGACATGGGTTGGAATAAAAGAAGATTCTCATTGGTTGATATATTAAAGTGATAAATAATTGACTTAATATAATTTATGGTAGATGATTATTAGTTATTAATCAAGTAGCAGCATATGGATTTGATACATTGTGAAATTGTAATAATAAAGCTATTTAACAAGTTATGAAATCCAAAGATCTTATAGTCCAACTATCAATTAACAGAAAATTAAAAAATTACATCCGAACATAAGCCAACAAAGAATACAATATATTTATTATTACGCAATATTGAACCAACTAAAGACATATGTAAATATCCTTGAAGAGAAGCAGCTGCTTATCAGATAAAAGAAATATACATAATAATATGCAATATAAATGACCAGTAAACTTATGAATTAAAAAGAATCCTTGAAATTATTGAAAAGCCATAAAAAATCAAGGCAGTGGTCAAGGCGTTAGGCGGATGCCCAACTCAACAGTACACTCCGATAACAAGAATTAGACCAGACAAGAATTTATTAACATACTAATAGAATGTAAATTGAAGCAGGTTTTTTTTTGTTCTTTCATTCGCATTCTTTGGACCTTAGAAAACGTTGTATACCTGCGCATTATTATTAATTAAACATGGATCCTTTAATAGCTATGTGGGAAAAGAGAAGAAACAGAATTAATGAGTTCTTGCTATACCTCTCGGTATTGTTATTGCTAAAAGCTTACAGTAGTACATTTTGCAAATGTAAATGAAGTTTTAAAAGCTTTAATAGAGAGAAGTATTGTAAAAATTTGATAAAAAATATTTTTGTTTTATAAAAACACAACATGATTAAGTAAATGTCAATTTTTGCACCCGATCTATTAGAAAATATTTTTTTAGATTTCGGAAATGATTTGAAATCATTTTTTATAAATGCAGTGCCATCTAGAAGTTTTCAATTCGTTAAAAAATTTAAAAAATTCTGCAATAATAATGATAATAAAAAAACTGTTATTAACTAATAAATATGTATTTGTGCTTATGTCACTGTCAAATTATCCCTTAAAATTTAATTGTCACGTTTTATTTTACGGTTTCGTGATATAATCTAATTAATACAACTTTTACAATCTTGATTATAGATAATCGCACGGACTAGCGGAATTAATTTTTAATATTTCGTGCTTCATGCGATTATCGATATGACGATTATATCCGTTCTATTATACAGGGTTGCTGATAAATATGAAACCAAAGTCATCTTAAATAAACGATTTAAAATATATTTTTAAAAATTCGAGATAGCGACCGTGGTCAAAGAAAATTAATTTACAAAACAGTAGTCAACTCATCAAAAAGAAAAAAGAAGTACCCTAAATTTCAAAGTTTGGATCTATGATTATTAAAAACAACCCTGTATATTATTTTACATCTAATTGGTTCTCTAGAAACTGCCTTTTTTTAATCATTAAATTGAAATACAGACAAGTGTAAAATTATAAGTGACTGATCCTCATCTTACCTCAATCAACTGTGTTATACCTGACATTCTTGTCATCCTCCTTTTCGATTTCGCTCATTATAGAGTTTTATCAAAATACATATACATGTTAAAGGTGATATACCTCATAACGGGCGCCATAGGCGTGCATAACAAAAACAACTGGAAATACAGTAAATTATTTGTTGCTTTAATAGTTAATGATTTGCATTAAAAATGTCTAGATTTAAATATAATTGTTGTAACAAAGCTGGCGTCTTAAGAGGAAAGATGTACTCAAGTCATTTCAATGCGTTTTAAAAAAAATGTTAGTTATATTATTTAAAATATCTCTGCATTGTTTATTTTTTACAAAGTATGATCAGACCTATGACACTCCCTGGGCAGGAAATTACTACCCTTGGATCCACAGGCAGAGACCTTACCACTGAGCCACCCACCCCTTATTGCTACGTATTATTGCTCGTTTTATTTGAGGACATTGGAATAAATAGAGTACTAGAAGTAATCAAACTAAAAAGATGTGTTATAAAAAGAAAATACATTGTATTCGACTGACTTATGTTTTCGTGAAGTATTTTCAACATGCTAGTTACTTGAATGGTTGTAAATTGTAAGTGTATAAGTGATAGAAACTGATCTAATGCTTTGTGCTTCCTTGTTTCAATGCTTTGTGCTTCCTTGTTTTAATGCTTTGTGCTTCCTTGTTTTCTTTGTTGGTGTCCCAGTCCAGCATTCCTAGCCAGCAGTAGTAGCAAAAACATTAACACTATCTACATTCAACCCATTTACATGTACATGATTTATCAGCTAAAAGCAGAATATAATGTTTCTCTGCAAAATGTAAACAACGCTACAAGGAAAATTGCTCATGTATAAATTCAACAATAAAATCAAAATATATTATTTTTAAAGGACTTATATCAATTATTATGATAATTATCAATATTTATAACAAAATAATAGTTATGTATTTATAAACCTGTTGCTACTACAAAAAATATATTGTTTATTGATTATATTATCAGGTATCAAAAATATGTGTACCTATAGAAATTTGTTGAAATATGTTCTATTGCTCTTAATCTTTTCAATAGGTTCTTATAGTAGTTGTAAATAAAAATCAACACTTTTATCTGTCTATTTAACACTTGCAAACATATGCATATTTTAAGTTGTAAGGATCCCGTAGCTTCTTAATTTTTTACATTAGACACAAGACCTGTGATGTCACATTAAATCGTGAATATGAGGTAAAGGATTTGTGAGTTGTCTTCCAGTCTAATTTGAAGTTCAATAACCATTTCTTACACATAACTAAAAAAGCAATAAAATTTTTGGGTTTTTAAATCAGAAATACAAAAAATTTTAGGATTACTACCAAAATCAGATTATATAATACCTTAGTAAGACCCATGTTGAGTATGTTTCACAAATATGGATGCCCTTGGAAGCCACACATATTGATCATATTGAAAAAGTACGAAAAATATATATTTTAGGGTACCTATATGTCATAAAAAATACTCGAACCCTTAAAGGATTTCATATAAAACTATGCTCGATAGCTTTAAGATTAAATCTCTTTTACAAAGAACTCTATTTTAAATAATCTTAAGTACAAAGATTGTTATTTGATTGACTATATAAATTTTAATGTGGCAAAGATTAATCTAAGAATCCCAAGTAACAAAAAATTATTTAGTTTAGATCCAAGTAGTATATATCCTTTTAAAAAGATGATGGCTGTTACCAATGAGTTTCTTAGCGAGGTCCAAATAGATATCTTTAATGTTAGCCTTGTAATGTGCACTTTTAGCCGCTTAAATTAACTAAGGAAAAATTTGACTCACCTTGTTTAAATATACGGAAAAAAGGTAGACCGTAATTTATTGTTGATAAGCTTTTAACGCCATTATTTTTGTCGTAAACTGGCTGTATGTATTGTTTGTCTTCAAATATCATTATTATAATTTAATTAATCGTTATCTGAGTTTTTGTATATTTTACCCAACTGGTTTGTTTCAAAGTGTTAGATTCTCCTAAAAATAGACAGTCTCGTTGCGAATTTACTTCTATATTATGTATTATAACTTTACCTTTAAGTAATTGATAATTTACGAAGTGCCAATTTCATTGAATTTGTTTTCTTTTTGATCAGAGTAATTATTTTAATTCAATGTTGTTTTGATTTTAATAGTTCGAATTTCAGTTTCTTGGTTGGTTTTTTAAGTTAAATGTTAGTCAACGACGGGACACGATAATTGACAGAAGCATGTGTTTTATGTCATTCCAGTCTGGTTCTGAGTATCGGATAATGGTATTTCCGCAGTGAACGATTTTACGTCGTATTCGTTGTACGAGATATGTTCGTTTAACTGTAGGGTTAGAAGATTTTTCGGTAAGGTTTAACGCCCGTTATCATCCTCAGGCGAATCCTACTGAAAGGTATAATAGAACTTTAAAAACGATGTTGTCTATTTATGTTTCTGATAATCACCGAAAGTGAGACGTTGACTTGGCAAAAGTGACTTGTCCTATACGTGCTTCTTATAATGAGTATACTAAACAGACACCTTATTATCTTAATTTTGGGAGGAATATAGTCTTGAAGGGTAGTGAATTTGCAATTAAAGACAAACTGAGAAACTGTTCTGGTATTAATAATGTTGACAATAACAAGGTATTTGACGATTTATTTAAACACGTCAGGAAACGTCTAGAAAGTATTTATAATCTTCGGTGCCGTGGAGAAGAATTGTTTCCTCATCAGTTGGTTTGGCGTAAGAATTTTGTTTCTTCTGACGCTGCGCGGTACTATACAAAAAACTGGCACCTCGATGGGTTGGTCCTTATTTAGTAAAGAAAAAGGTGTCTCCGTGGACATATATTTTAATGGACGAGAGGGGTAATGGCAAAGGGACTTGAACGATTAAAGATTTGAAGTCAGCTAGCTCTGGTGAGAATTCACCTGAGTGAATTCTCTTGAAGTAAGGGGGGAATCTATAACGTGCACTTCTAGCCGCTCAATTTAACTAAGGAAAAATTCGACTCACCTTGTTTAAATATACGGAAAAAAGTAAACCGTAATTTATTGTTGATAAGAAATTAATCGAGAGAGTATCTAAAGTGTGTAAAATTGAGTTTTATTCAATAAAACTCTATAAAAAATTTGTCTGAGCGCTTTCGGCCTCTTAAGCCATCATCAGAGACTCTATAAAAGGGAAAAAACAGAGCTGTAATAATATAATCAACTCTAACGTTACTAAAAATTGAATAAAAACAAAAACTTGTACACTTATGTTATGTTGATAATGGGGTGTTAATACACTGCGACCTAAAAGATCTATTGTGCCCCCTTCTGTCGCCACTGCACTAAGGAAATGTCTCAATGCCTATAGCGACCCTTCCAATCCTATTTTCTCAAGGAAGTGTAGGATTTAAAGTGGCTTCAAGTTAGGTAAGTCTCCCTCTTCTATTTGATATCCTCCTAGATATAGTGCCCTTGGATTCTGGAGTGCTACACATTCAGTTAGGATGTGAATGGAGGTTTCGTCCTCCTCCTCACAGAATCTGCACTCACTATCCTCTACTACTCTCAGTTTACTTAGGTGTCCTTTTAGTCGGCAGTGCCCGGTAAGGATCCCTGTTACAATACGTAGCCTGTTCTTGCTCAGGCAGATGCAGGCTTCCGATCTTTTTTGGTTATATTCACCCAGAAGTATCTTGGCCTGTCTCAGCCCCAAGAGATTGTTCCAATTATCGGTTCTTCTACTACCCAATTCTTTTTTAATCTCTTCTAATATTATGTTACTGCTGATACCGCAGAACGGCTCAGGTCCTACAAAGGGTGTTTGAGCTCCTTTCCTTGCAAGACTATCTGCAATCTCATTACCCTGTACCCCGTTAGGTCCCGGGACCCAAGTGAGAGTAACTCTATTTTTCTCGCCTAGCTCATTCAATTGTTCTAGGCATCTCCATACCATTTTTGAGCTGATTACGTAAGAACTCAGCGCTTTGATGGCTGCTTGACTATCGGACATGATGATAATCTCTTGTCTATGATAGTTTCTCTAGATGTTAAACTGGATACACTTCTCGATGGCGTGAATTTTCGCCTGGAAGATGCTTGGGTATTTTCCCAAGCTTTCGGAGTGCTTGGTTCTCGGCCCATACACTCCTATTCCAGTTCCTTCTATGGTTTTGGAACCGTCCGTGTACCACTGAATAGCACGCCTTTCGGTTGCAAGCGCGATGGATTCTTGGCTCCATTCTTTCTTGCAGCCCAGCTCTGTGGTTTTGAAGTTTTTCACAAAACTGTACTTCTTTTGCATTTCATCCTGGGGCATGTCCCAGGTATCTTTAGTCCTGAAGCAAGTAGACTTTCGTCTGATTACTCCGCTCCTGATCATTCTATATCGTGTCCTTTTTGCCACATTCTCTATCATCAAATGTAGAGGGGTGAGGTTTAAGATCACCTCCATTGCGGCCGTAGGACAGGTTCTCATTGCACCAGTAATGCAAACACAGGCTAGTCTTTGTACTTTTGAGATATTAGCTCTCGTAGTAACTAAACTAGTTCTGTTACTCCAGGCTATAGCCACGTAAGTGATGATTGGTCTCACTATTGCAGTATACATCCATCGCAGTATGTTTGGGTTACATCCCCATCGTTTGTACACTTGTACACTTACTCGTCAAAAACTTTAGAAGGAACATGAAAAGTGAACTAAATTAGGAACAATATAGGACAGCAACAGACCAGTCCCAAGTCTCCACCATAGCTTGCAGCTTGGATAATTGAAAATAGAAAAACCACACCGAAATTCCGTAAACCCAGTGTAATATGTGTATAAATTTTAACAAATGAAGTGGAGGTTCATCCGACCATGTAGAACAAAACACTCCGGACAATTCAGAGAAAAAGAAACTGCTAGTCTTCCACATGGAGGCAGCCAGATTTTGCCAATTGCTACCGTGAGGCGAAGGCAAGTTGGGGTACAAAAAATAAGTACACTGTTATTTTAAAAAACGTGACCATCTTGACAGTTTACCAAAACTGAATGAGTGACAATTGACATTTAACAATGAAGTTGTCAAGAAAATTGCCAATTTGAGAAATTGAAATCAGGGCTGGTATATCTAAGGGGGTCGCGACATAGACCCAGTAAATGGATGAGGGGGTGACTGAGGCTAGGGGGGAAATAGTAGTCAGCTTAAGTTGGCAACACTTTTCTGATGTTCGTTTGGCGAAATCCACGGTTATCGTTTGTCCTGCATCGTGCAAAATAATGTCAATATGGTACAAGTGGATGAACCACTGTTTTCCTCGTAGTTTTTTGTACTTTTTTCTTTACCGAATTATGCAATTTGTTTCCACTTTATTTTAATGTTACATATTACATATGAATAGGTACATGCGTTTGTGCTGTGGTAAATAAGTGTTCATGTGAAAATTATCTTTGAAACTGCATTGTGGCGTTCTGTGATTGTGGCTGCACTCATCTCAAAACTGAATGCTGTAAACCCAGGATTGAAATCTTTCATAGTGTTGCTGGGGATAAATTGTAAAAAAGGTGTTGGACAAAACGTTTGCAACCTAAAATTGCATGGAAAACATCATAGAAGAAGGAATTTTACCTTTATGACATTCTCTTTCAACATTTTTAAGTGACTTAAGTTTGTGGTTTGGAGAATGGACTCAGTTACCCCAGTCAAAAAATTCAAATTAAAAAAAAGTGACTAAGTTCTAATAAGAATACATAAGTTGAATATGAAAATGTAATTACTTGATTTAAATGTGATTTAATTAAGATCTAAATGGATGTTTCATATGAACAAAGTGCTGTGAAATGTTGATAAATGCAAAACCATTATTAAAGAGAAATTAGTTATCACCAATAGAATATTTTGTAGTAGCTGGTCTCTTTAAATAATAAACTTGAAAGACTGAATTAGTAGTCACTTTTACACTAGAAGTAAAAACAAAACAAAAAATGTGTGGTTGAGACTAATTTATGTATTTAATAAAAACATATATTTAACATGTTTTATTTAAATAAAAAACAGGTGTTATTTGAAATGTTTTATTTTAGTTTAATAATATTTATAAATTTTGGGTACATTTGATCCGAATCTTGCTTAATACTATAAAATGCATGTGCATTTATATATGGTAATATGGTTAATATTGGAGTAGAAGCACAAAAGTTCTGATTAAAAATATATTCTTTAAATACAATATTCATTCACTAGATATGCTAATTTAGGTAATTTCCTATTCGGAGCCATACATGTTTTCTATTATAGTTTTCATACGTTTATAATTCTGGAGATACTGAAATATTTTGCTTGATTACTAAACTTTGGTTGTTATTGTTGTGGTCTGCTGTTAACACTATTGTCCTGAAATATTAAAAAAAGCTTGACAAAGGTTTGTCCAACTCTTTTGCCAGCTTTGTTAATCTATACTACTGTTATTCTGCATGCAGACATTTTTTACTGGAGATTTTCTCTAAGAACTGTATTCAGTTTCAAATTTCGGCCAGTTTTAGGAAAGTACCTACCTCTGTTGTAAAGGTATTTCAAACCCATCCTTTGTAAGATGTAGCCAACAAATACATGCTAAAATGTATAGAAAACAAATCACAAGATATTACACAAAATTATTTAAATTAAATAAAAACATAAAAATTAAGTGAATAATACCCACCAACAATTTAAAAAGACCTAAAATAAATAGACTTAAGGGACTGGAGCTCTAAAAAAGGGAGCCATAACTTGTTATGCATCCCCATCTATAAGAAAATTGTCTTCATATCCTCAATTACCTTTTAAAATAAACCAAAACAGCACAAAATTGAAAGTGATCTACTTTTCACGACGTATTCTATGTACATGTGAAATTATTAACATGGAGGAAAGGATTATTAATAATTTATTAAATTAAAATATTTTAACCTAAAAAATATGGGCATTTTATAATGAAAATGTCATTTAAAAAAAATATTGATTTTTTTCTTATATTGGTAAGCCTGGCGACTACAGGTTGCCAGATCAATGGGCGACTACTATTTCGAAAAAAATGGCGTCCAAAATGGACTCCTATGTCGCGACCCCCTTAGATATACCAGCCCTGATTGAAATGAATTTCGTGAAAAATTGTCAAAAGTTGATATTGAAAATGATAAAAGTGGGTTAGTACCACTAAGCAAGCAAGATCAAGTTATGGCGGGACTTTTAAATTTTAAACAGCAAAAGATTACAACGATTAAATATAATTATAAAATATACAGTAAATGAAGGTAAAAAACATATTTGTTTTTATAAAAATTATTAAAAATTAAAAAGGTGCCAAGCTGAAAACAACAGAATTGAGCATGCCGACCCCAGCGAAACCAAAGTCGCAGGCAGACCAGCTTTTCCAGCTAAAAGGGGAGGAAAAAACGGCCTGGCCACGAAATCAGCAATCGCCGGAGAAGACAAGATCAATTCCGCTGCAAGAAGATTCAAGGCGAAGTTGGCTAGGTAACCTCAGACAAACCGTTGCCAATACTCTTAAAGAGAGGAGGCACTTTGCTATTGAGATGGATTGAGTGTTAACAAGTATTTTTTGTATTTTAAAATGGTAGATTGTATGTGACTCTTCCAGTTAAATTTTTCGTCCATTGTTGTTACACCCAAGACTTTAGTGGATTTCTTAAATTTTAAGGGTTGGTCTTCTAAAAATAAATTCGGTGGTCTGTGTTGTGATCTTAATCGACAAAAATGAACACAGTGTGTTTTTAATTTAGAAAATGTGAAAGCGTATTGTTTCGTATACCGTAAAATGGGGTGAATAGAAACAGTGGGGGTAATTAGAAACAAAACATTGCTAAATTTTTGGCGGGAAATAATAAATAAACAATAAAAAAAAGTAGAAGTTTATGGTCATCGTGAAGTTGGCTATACCTAAAACTACTAGAAAAATTGTAATTTGTTATGTGGGCACACCTGTAAATTCCTTCTGTTGACAGTTGACTTTGAGGTTAAGATTTGTGATTTTTGGAGCTCCCAGCACTTTTTATGTAAGTACCAAACTATGAATGTAATATATCACTGGTACGTTTTAAACGTTACACACAGTGTTTTAGCAATAAGTTTATGTTTAATTTTTGATATTTCACATTAGTTTGTCAGCAATGATTTTTTGTTTTTTGTGACGTTTCTATTTAGAATCTGTGGGGTGAATAGAAACAGTGTTTCTATTGACCCCGCAAGTAATAAACTTATATTAGTAGGTTTGTAACTAGATGATCTATCAGAAACGACGTTTGTGCAGTCATTTATAGTTTGTTGTATCCTTATATTATAGATAACTATTAAATAATTTGTTGTTTTTTCAGATTGTACCCGAAACATGCCCCGAAAATACAAACGAAGTAGTGAAACTACTAAACAGTATAAAAAGCACTCTGAGGAAAAAATCAAAAGTGCAATTCTAGATATACGGTCAGGGTTAAGTTTAAGAAAATCGACAGAAAAGCATGGCAATCATTTCAGCGTGCTTTTCAGACATTTCAAACGGGGAAAACAAATGAAAAAACAAGGTGGGCAGACGGCTTTATCTGATATGGAGGAATCCATTCTTGTAAACAGACTACAGGTATGTGGAGACTGGGGTTATCCCATTGATTCCCTGACATTAAGACTTTTAGTGAAAGAGTTTTTAGATCGTCAGGGAAAAAGCATAAAAGTATTCAAAGACAATTTACCTGGTAGGGACTTCGTATATTCTTTTATCGAAAGACATAAACAAGCCTTATCTTTAAGGATGTGCCAAAATATAAAAAGAAGCAGGGCTGCTATTCCTCCGGAGGTGATAAACGAATAATTTGACAACCTCGAGGTGGAATTGAAAGACATACCAGCTGGTAACATCGTTAATTATGACGAGACGAATTTATCTGATGGCCCAGGGAGGAAGAAAGTTATTACCAGAAGAGGATGCAAATATCCGGAACGTGTAATTAACTCTACCAAATCTTCTGTTTCTGTGATGTTTGCTGGTGCTGGGGACGGTAATATATTACCTCCTTATGTGGTATATAAAGCCCTACATCTCTACCAAAGTTGAACTGAAAATGTCCCTAAGAACTCTCGTTACAATAGAACAAAATCGGGCTGGTTCGTTGCCTTCTGTTTTCAAGATTGGGTTGAAACTGTAGCAGTCCCCTATTTGCGAAGGCTTGAGGGACAAAAGTTTTTGATTGGTGATAATTTAGCATCACATCTGTCATTGTAGGCAATTAGATTGTGTTTGAGGAGAACAATATTAAATTCATTTTTCTCCCAAGCAATTCAACCCACTTGACCCAGCCACTGGACGTACCTTTTTTTCGTCCATAAAGATATCTTGGCATCATATTTTAGAAACTTGGAAAAAAGGTCCAGGTAGAAATGAGTCGACTGTTCCAAAAGACAAATTTCCTGGTTTGGTAAATCAGCTATGTTCAACATTTAAACAAGATGTTATTTCCAGTTTTAAAAAATGTGGTATTGTCCCTATATGTCGAGTCAAAGTATTGTCAATGCTACCTAATACTGACCCCATCCAGACATTACAGATGTGTACCGTTGAATCAATCGACGACACTTTTAAAGAATTATTAAGAAGTTTGAGGCAAGGAGACACCCCAAAACCCCGGAAGACTAGGAAAAAATGTGTTGTTCAACCAGGTAAAAGCATCGGCATACAGGAATATCAATATTATTATTATTATTAAGACAATGATGATGAATTGGACCTATCATTTTCTGAAGATAAAGAAAATTCCTTCACAAATAGTCCTACACGTAAAAGTACCGAGACCCTTCACCCTGGAGATTTTGCAATTGCGAAAGTCTACGGTAAGACCAAGCAGTCTGTTAGATTGTACGTGATCAAAATTTGTTGATGATGGGTATGTGGGACTTTTTTATAAAAAGGGCGGTGAGACAATGAAGTTTTCTGTAACAACTGAAGAGTCGTTCATAGATCATGCTGATATAGTTCGAGGGTTGTCTTCTCCCACTGTTTTTTCCTCTGATCGATTCAAAGATATGCGGATAATCTCAGTGATTTGACAATATACTAATTTTATTTACTGATGTTTCTAATTTTTATGTTTTGGTTTCTTCATCTGTTTATATTTACATATACTATGTAGATGAATATATTGAATTTTTTGTTTTTGGTTCGTTTTAAGGTTTTTGTGTTAAATAAAACTGATTTAATCAAACTGAATTTTTCATTTGAAGTCTCTAGACACCCCACAATGCTATGAATAGATACAAACGCTCAATTAAGTATGTGTTTCTTTTGACCCCATTTGTAGGGTGAATAGAAAAAAATGAAATACAAATTAATTTTTTTTAAATAATTTATAGTACACTTCATCTGGAAGATACTAAGACCCAAGTTTTACACTAATTTAAACTACATTATCTCATCAAACATCGCAGTAGCGTTACACAATAACATGAAACCTGTTTCTATTCACCCCATTTTACGGTAGTTAGTTAGTTTAGTGATATTTCTTTAAATATTATCTTCGATATTTTCTATGCTGTCTGAGTAATAGTAAATAACTAAATCATCAACATAGATACTTTTTCCTATGTTATCTTCTAACACTGATATTAATCCATTAACTGCTATGGCAAACAATACAACGCTTAACATTTACCCCTGAGGAATACCATTTTTTTGACTGTGGATTTCTGACAAGGTAATTTGAATCCTTACCCGGAAAGTTCTATCTTCAAGAAAGTTTTCGATAAAATTGGAAGATGTCCTTTAAATTTCCATTTTTCCAATGTTTTCAGGATTCCTACTCTTTAGGTTTGGTCGAACGCGTTTTCTAGGTCAAAAAATGTTGCAACGAGGGGATTTCTCTTGGAGAAATGCATTTTGAATTGCATTTTCGAG